>JAOTAY010000004.1:23270684-23295595 GCA_025629805.1 Erythroxylum baracoense
GAATGAATTGTATGTGAATTTTGAACCTAGGCAATGTAGGGTAGAATTGAACTTCAAATGGATGATAATATGCCTATTTATTTAAGAAACCATATTGTTTTGAATAACATTTTGCACTTGGAGTGCAAAAGATGATGTTTATTGCTTGAAATAATGTTTTGAAATTTACATATGCATGATCGAGCCATATTTGCCGCGTATATATGTCCTTTTAACTTAGATTCATGACAAGGTTTCATTTCATCGGTTGGACCGATAAATAAAGGCATAGTGCCTTACTTGATTTTATACTTAAAATTTGAGTATGATTTGTTTTGTGATTTGTAAGGTAACGATTGGCCAATCGTGTGCTGGGAACAACTGATTTAGCAACCCCCTTACCTTTGATGCTAGTACATAAAAGTCGAGTCCCCGTATCGACACCTTTCTACGGGACTAGTGGATGATTTCACACCTAGGGTCTGGACACCGACGAGGTCATCACCTAGGGTTATGATGCTCTTATCGAATGTAGTTCGGACTCACCATGGATGAATGTTGAACCAACACTGAAAATCAGTGGGTGTGCACATTAGTTTGGTTGACTAGTGTTAATACACATGATTGCTTTGGCTTACCCTGATATTTATTTTCTGACGAGATTTGATTTATACATGTTATGTTTTTTTAAGCTTTTGCGTACTGGAACTAGAACCTATGTTGATCGGATGAATGATTAATAGGCTAGGCCTATATGGTTCTTAACCAGTATGCGTTGAGTCATAGGCTATTCCTAGATGATTTTACGTGATGTATGTTCACTTTGTAGGTTATTTATACCGTTTGGGTGTGTATCGAGTTCTATTTGTGACATATGTTTTTTTCTGCTCACTGAGTATATAGTGTACTCACCCCCCCTCCGTTTCCCAACCATGTAGGTTAATTTGGTGAGTTTGAAGTTCTGAGTAGATCGTGCAGTCTTTTGACATTTTCAGGATATTACCGCACGTGGGTAGTCTCTGTTTTGTACTTTGTTGTGTAGTGGCTCATGATTATGTCGATATGCTTTATAATTTTGTAAATTAACTCTTGTATGTCTTGTGGTTTGTAAATGACTTTATGTATGAACATTTTGTATTGTCATTGAGATTGATACTCAGTTAGCCTTGCAGAGTCAGGTTAAGGGTACCGTGAGTATCCTTAGCTCGGGTTAAGGGCACCATGCAGCGGTTGTCAAGTGCCCGATGTGGTTCTGGGTCGTGACATTAGATAGGTTTCTAAAGAAACATGAACTTATGACATAAGTAAATAATGTTGTTAGGTTACTAATGAATTATAAAATTACTAAATATATTAACACAATGAGTTGAGGTTAAACATATCACCAAATTGGCCAAATGATGTCAAATAATATTTTTTTAAGTAATTTGTAATACCTTATCTCTCAAATGATTTGATCCATGCCTTAGTTCAATGGTGGTACTTTTTCTTCAAGAGCAAAAGTAAAATTAGTTATGGTTTACCTAAACAATTATCTACATTGAACAATGTTTATAGAAAGCTCAACTATGCAATCCTCGATGAATACAAGAAGAGTAACAAAATTTTTACCTCATCATCAAAGATGCCTTATTTAACGTGTAACATATACTCATCCACACCTAGAGGATGCTAGATTGCAATTTTAGTGGAGACAATTTGTCAACAGAATCAAAGAATTCAATCTAGCATTTACAAACATCTCCACTCTTTAAGATTTCATTGAACAAGTTTCCATTAACATCAATTAGGGGATGCCAAAAGAATGTAAATTAAAAATAATGAAGTTCTCTATAGAATTTTCTTTTCATAATGTTCAAGCCACCAACTAAGAAAATTTTGAGAGTTTTAAACTCAAATAGAAAATCAAAAACACTCTCTGAAAAATGAGTGAAAACAAAACTATGATTTTAAATAATATCTTAGATTTTGAAGAGTGAAAAAATTGGGTAAAGTTTGAGATTTTTATAGTTTACTCTAATTACATTCATTATTAATTATGAACACCAGTAATTTAACTAATATTATACTTAACTTAGTGCATTAAAATATACTTATTTAATAATAAATTATTTTATATTTTAAATTTTTTTTTGTATATCACAGAGTTATCTAGCAAGAATAGGGCGATATCTCTTAATTGTAATTTCATTAAATGAGAATAGATAACACCTTTAAAAAAATTTCCCATGTTTCTATAACTATCATTTGAATTTTATTTATCCTCAATGTTTATATTGCCTTTCATTTATTTATAAGCACTGATTAAGATTCTTTTGCTTACTTTATGAAATCTCGACTGGTTAACTTATACAAATTTCTGAGTAGTTAATGGATCAACACAATAAATTAGCTATATGGTTGAGTTTCATACCACTTCTTAGATCTTGGGATTAATTTCTCTATATTGCAAGCTTCTTTTGAGATAAAACTTTAGTAGATCCAAAAATCTTATTAATAAATATACAAGATTTATCATTGCAAGCTCTAAATATGAAATCTTAAAACTTAATATACTTGATTTGTAGCCAAACTACAAGGAAGTTAAAACTAAATTTAGAGATAGAAAGTTGATCCAGTGATGATATGAAATCAAAAAATAAAGGAATAAAATAATCTTAGCCCATCATTATGAAGAGCTTAAGCCAAGATTATAAGATTATTTGAATGTCACATGTGAATAATTTGATAAGTTTGAAAAGTTTCTCAAAGAACCCAAGAGAAAACTCTCATAATTATACCAATGATCAAAGTTAATTATCGACCACTAAAAAAAGACATCTTAAATATTAAAACACAAAACTATATTTTTTAAAGATAAAGCAAAAATAGGGTTTTGAACGGAAAAACATGGACCATAGTCATGGGTTGGACATTTTAATGTCAATAAGGTATGGTTTATATCTACATCCGTGTTTAGAGACGGTGGGTCCTTTTATATCTCTAGAGAATTAGGAATAGCCTAGAACATCCCGTGGGTATAAAATGTAGATCTATTTGTAACTTCTAAAGATAAACATGATTTAGGTCACACCCATACTAGAGACTTTGTCTTACCATTAAATTGCATAATGTCATATAAGATGATTCATAGCCATATTAGATGTCATGTTCACATCTAAGACTTCTTTAACCTTAACTTGCATAAAGATAATCAATACCTGTCCTTTAAATTTTCTTTGTTCCATAAGTGTAACCACTCCTCTCGCATCTTATAACATTTTCTTCCTTGTTCGTGTAATTATTCTACTTAGGAAACTCAAAAGCTTAAAGCCATATTGATTCCTATCATTCTTAGAAAAGATTTATCATCGAATCATCACCTATATCAAAAGGAATTAAATCAAAAACATTAAAATTATCAGTTACATTATATTCATTTAGAAGATCTAATATATAAGCATTATAATTTATTCTTTCAATAACATGAAATGGATCTTATCCTAATAGTTGCAATTTAGATCTTATTCGATCGAGAAATCTCTCCTTTCTCATATGCACCCATACCAATGCACCTGGTTGAAAGGTAAATTCTTTCTTTCTTTGTTATCCTTAGATGCATATTCTTTATTTTTCATTTTAATACGTCACCGAATATTTTTATATAGTCACTTCCCCATTTTAACTTTCTTTTTTACCATTAAATTGCTTGAAATCAAAAGCTGTGGATTGCATTTTTTGTTCGTTAAAAAATATTCATGGCCTAATTATATACGCTTACAGTGCAACAAACTAAAGACAAACATAAGCTAAAAATAAGGGAAAGCAGGTAACATGTACGACTAACATCTAAAAAAAATTTTCAATAACTAAGTAAAAAAATCAAGCCATTAACAAAAATATATAAAAATTTAAATAATAAACCATTGGAACCACTACTTCTAAAAAATAGGAAATAACTAAATAGTAGTTTAGCATTTTAATCAACATTCCCTTTTGTTTCAAACTTCATAGAGCACTTCTCTTTATACCTTAAGAAGCACTTCTCTTTAATATGATGCACTTCTCTTTATCACAACCAAATTTATTAACGCACTTTATCACCAAATTAATTTTTGAAGCACAACTCTCTATGGTGCACATCTCACAAGCCATTATTAAAAAGGAATTTCTTCTTTTATCACTCGTGTCATATTTTTTTGTTCTTAATTTTCAATTTTGCAATTATTTTACAAGTGTCGAAATCTCTGATATTTGTAAAAATAAGGTTTTCTGTTATGCCAATAATCTTTTTTTTTCATGACTAAACTTCTTACAATTGCAATATTGAGGAACATTGACATTTCTTTTTGAGGATAAAATAAGATCCATTAATTTTTTCCTTAATTCTGTCACCCCTCATTGATCTTCTTTGGTCCACAACTTGAACAACATTAAATAACTCTACAAAGGTTATTTTTGATAGATCTTTAGAATTTTTAAATGAGGAAATTTTTTATTTATACCTTTGGGGAATAGTCACAAAAACTTGTCTGCTACTTATTGGCTAGGAAATTCTTCACCAAGTGATTTGATTTGATTGACAAATGGGCATGAGCTTACTTCAATATTCCTTGACACCTTCAGATTTCTTCATCTTTAGCATCTCAAATCCTCTCTTGATATTTAAAATTTATATCAACCTAATTTGATTGTTCCCTTCAAACTCTTCCTTAAGCTTCTCCCATACTTCTTTAAGTGACTTACAAACCATAATTCTTGTAAAACTTCCCTCTGGCATAGTCGAATGTACACATGAAAGCACTTTGGGTTTCCTTGCCCCTTCTTTATCATGCTTTTTTACTTAATTTATTGTGGGATTTTCTAGAAGAGGGTTAGGATTAAAATCACTTTCTATAACCTCCTAATTTCCTCCAAAAATATGGATAGGAAGAGAAAAATTATTTGATGCCATTGCACCAAAGGTTAAGCACTCACAAAAATATTTTTTACTATAGCCTCGCAAGCCCATAAAACCCTTAGAGCTTTGACACCAAAATTGTTGGAAATAAAAAACAGCGAATCGCATTTTTGCTCATCAAACAACATTCATGGCTTAGTTACATAGGCTTACAGTGCAATAAACTAGAGATAAACCTAAGCTTAAAATAAAGGAAAGTGAGGAACATTTCCCACTAAAATCTAAAAAAGTTTTCTAACAACTAAGTAAAATGAACAACTCAACCCACTAACTTAAATACAACTTAACATAAAAAATTCAATAGTAAGCATAGTCTTAAATAATAAAACACTACAACCACAACTTCTAAAAAATAGAAAACAACTAAATGGTAGTTTGAAACACTTTAATCAACACCTACCCTTTCATGAAGTGGTAAATAAATTAAAACCAATAGAGTTAGTAGCTTAAAACCTTATATAATCTCAAAAGGTGAATAGCTAATAGTGTTATGAACAATTCTATTATATGCAAATTCAATTAATGATAAACAATCTTCCTAAATCTTCAAATTCATTTTAATGATAGCATGTAATAAAGTAGTTAAAGTCTTATATTTTACCATTAGTCTAAGGGTGACAAGTAATTGAAAATAACAATTTAGTTGCAACCTTTTTCCATAAAACCTTTTAAAAGTAGCAGAGGAATGTAACATCTCTATTAGACACAATCCTCCAAAAAATACTATAGAAGTCAAATTATCTCCTTAAAGGACAAATCAATTATATTTGTTACACCGTCAATTTTATTGCATACAATTAATATATCATCTTATAGAAACTATTAACAACCACATGAATAAAATCTTTAACCCCTTTTGACCTAGGTAAACCTAAAACGTGACTTATATAAATATTAACACACAGTTTACTAAGGACTAGAAAAGGAATATACAAACCATGTAACATAGCTTTAGATTTAGCTTGTATATATAATGTAATTAGTAAAAATTCTTTCAACATCACGACTCATATGATGCTAAAAGAAATGATGAAACAAAATTCGAAAGTATTTTTAATGCCAAAATGACCCCTCTATTTTCTCTTAATTTCTTTATCCACTAACAACTCTCTCAAAGAACTTTTAGGAACACATAATTTATTTTTCTTAAACAAAAAACCATCATGTCTAAATTTTTTCCAAAAGTAATTTTCTCACAAGCCTAAATATAGATGCAAAATCATCATCACTTTTATACAATTTCCTAACATGTTCAAAGCCTAACAATTTTGCGTTCAAGGTAGAAATCAGGCATACCTCTAGGACAATTTATCAATCATGATGTTTTTCTTACCTTGTTTCACTACAAGAAAAGAATGTCGCAAAAGGTAGAAAAACGTCGCAAAATACCTTCTGTGACGTTTTTAAAAACGTCACAAAAAACATCGTAGAATGTGGTGTAGGTAAAAGGTTTCTGTGACGTTTTCTGAAAAACGTCACAGAAAGATTGGACTTTTCGTGACTTTTTTAAAAACGTCGCAAAAAGTCACATTCTGCGACGTTTCTAAAAACGTCACGAAAAGTCACATTTCGCAACGTTTTTGGAAACGTCGTAGAAATCATTCCGCAACGTTTATCTTTTAATTTTAATTTTAAATTTTTAAAAAATTGTAATTTAATAATTATTTTTTAAATAAAATTTTTATAAATCTTATTTGTTTAATAACTATTCAATATTATTTATAAACTTTATTTATTTAATTCTTCAATTTTTTAGTATATCATTAATTTTAATAATTATTCATGTATCACGAATTTTATACGTGCAAACAATTTATTATTTAATTGCAATTCGCAAACATGTCATAATACACTAATTAATATAAAAATCTATAAGAAACCGGGTTTATTATTTCTCGAAGTAAATTGAGCATGTATACAAAAAACTGAGAATTGTTCTGTATTATTGATGCCATTTTACAAAAGAAAACGAGAAACTGGTAAATCACTAATTCTGCAACTGGTCACTATCTCCAATTTGAGATTCAGAAAGAGGAGCTTGAGATAGCAATCACCACAGCAATTATGTCCTGGCTTTAAGACTTGTTTGTCCTTCAGAGGAAAAAAACAAAGCCAACTTCTATTACGTCCTCATTTGTCTCAATCCTCAAAACTCCAGTCAGTCTCCAACTAAATCAAGGAACCCGATTGAATACAAGGATTCTGGCGTCTACGTGAACCAATACTTGCCATTCTTAAAAGTTTGCGAAATTCTTGAAGGTTTATTTTACCATCTTTATCAATGTCTGCCTCCTCAAGCAGTGGATCAATGGAACCTTTTAAGCCAATGTGCTGCAAAGTAAACATCAGTTAGATATTTCTCATGATTTTACTCTTTCGTTGGCTAGTAGAAGGGTCAAATATAGAAGCAGGAAGGGATGAACTATGATGCCGAATCTTTGACAGACAGAGATCCTACTCACCATTCTAAGCTCCTCTGGAGTAATGTATCCATCTTTATCAAGATCAAATTTATCAAAGGTAGCTTGTGAATGTTGTTGCCACTTTTCAGATGCTCTTCCAATTGATGCACATGTAGGGCGGCTGCAATAAACTCAGAAAACTCAACAAGTCCATTTGTGTTAATGTCAATTTGCATTAAATGGTAAAATAATAACCAAGTGTTTTAGTAATTGGAGGAGCAACGTTCATACTACATCAGAGACACTTGTAACAAATTTTCTCTCCGGAAAATGAAAATAAAAATTATCACACAAGGATCTGTTATTTGACTGAAATTTCTCTCTCAAAGGGCATATACGGTAATCATGCTTAGTGAGAAAGAAGACCATTCGGCCATAATTTTTCATGAATCTCATATCTATGTCCTCCAAGTATGAAAATGGAATTCTCCCAAGACGAAGAACCAAACATTCACCAAGAGATATAAGGCAGAAAATATGATTCCTACTGAAGCAGATGTAATCATTAAGATGTCTTTCAACACTAACAGAGGTAGTCGATCCCATTTTCAGAACTCGATCCCAAAGTTAACCCCCAAAAAATCCCATCTTTTCTCACAACAACAATCCTTGAAAATTTAATTTAAAAAGTCATAAACTTTTTACAACAGAATTAACCGAACACAATTGGGAAAAACATACATACCTTTCAAAAGAACTCCATACGCATCACCTCCATCTCCAATTCCACTCTCCCCTAACCAGAATCAAGCAATATCCAGAATTTGTCGAGGGAGAGAGAGAGAAACAAAAGAAGCAAACAATCCCACAAAGAAATGAAACTAAACCAAGCCAGAGAGGATCAAGGAAGAAACTTGTTAATGATTAAAGAAGGAACAAGAAGATAGAACTAAGGATTTTCGGGGAAGTGATCGATACTCGAAACTCGAACCTCTCTTTAGCTTTGCATTTGTGAAGAAGCTATTATTTGCTCACCAACCCACGACAGAGACAGCGAGAGAGAGAGAATTTTTTAGTAGTACTTTTTCCCCCTTTTTGTTTGATTCATTCTAACCACAATCCCTAATTATTAGTTAACAACAAAACAAAAAAATCATTCAGATAGAGAGAGAGAATTTTATAAGAATTCTCCTTTGCTTCAACAATTTCCCCACTCTGCAACACTGGCGACGATTCAGAGAACTGAAAATGGAGACGACGTTGATTCTACCGTGACCTGAGTGAATTTTTGGCAAGATTTTGCTCACTGATAACTCGACGTCGGGTCTATATAGTAGAGAGAGGAGACACAAAGAGAGATTAAAGATTAAAGAGAGAAGGATAAAGAGATATTGTTGTTGTTAGTTGGCGTTGAAATGAAGACAAAAGAAGGAAATATATCCTTTCAAATGAATACAAGGTTGTCACAGTAGCGTCTCTTATGTCCAGAAGCCATCGATGTCCAATTTCAAATGTCCCCAGGAGCTTTACTAATTGATTCGCGCCCAAAATACACAGAGAAGAAACCATAGAAGAAACGCGCGAGAATACCAAAATGTTTAATTAAACAAAAGGCAAATGTCATTTGTGATGTTTTATTCAATAAAACGTAGTGGTTTTTATTAAAGGTATTACAAATCTGCGACGTTTTATTAAAACGTCGAGGAAAATGTGAACTTTTCACTACATTTTTTAAACGTCACGAAAAGTCTTCACAATCTGTGACGTTTTATCAATAAAACGTCGCGGATTGTCTTATTTTCTTGTAGTGATATCTTATGTAGCTCTCATTTTGCAATTTATATTTAAAAACATGTTGTTTTTGTAATATCTTCATTTAGGTTGTTCAATTTAAAATAAAAAAGATATTCTATTTACGATGTTGTGCGTGTTATAGATAGATAGAGAAGAAGTATGCAATTTTTCTAATTGATGATTTTTTGGGTTTCAATTTATTTCTATAAAAGAGGAACTTTATGTACCTTTTTCTCAATTTATTATACAAGGTTAGCTTTTCCTTGGTTTAATGTAGTTTTTATTCATATATTGTAGTTCTTTAATTAAGAACTACAAATATTTCAACTATTTTTTCTTTTGAAGAATAAAATATATTGTAGAGGAACCTTTAGCAGTATAAGGATTGACATGAGTTAGAATCCTCATGGTTTGTATTGTCATTATTATCGCATTCAAACACCACTTAGAACTTTATAGACCAAGTTAGATTATATTCTATATTGGTCGATGAATTAGTTAATGAAAATAGACATTCTTAAATCTATGTATTAATTTTAAATTTTTATTTTGTTGTGTTTACAAAGTCAAAATAAATTTGATTATTTTATTTGACTTGACAAAACATTCACTTATAAAAATATTAAATTTGCAAACATGCAAAAATAAAATTAAGATATTTGATTCAGACATTAACACAATATATTGAGAGATTTTTTATTTTATAAAATTGAGGGACTATTTATAATTTTAAAAAGTTATTCGAAACGGTATTCATTATTGATTGGTATATACCATACTAGAATTAAAAATAATAGCAAATTTGGTTAATTATTTGCAACATTATTTTCTATAGAAATTATGATGCTTGAAATTTCCAAAACAAGACAAGGACTAAAGTACTGTAATATAAATATTGTTATAAATAATTAAATATAAAAGTTTAAGTAATTATCTTTGACACACCTAAACATAATAAAAGAATTTGGGGTTTTATCCTTGCATCAATTAGTATTGAGGGAAAAAAAAAGGTGTAAAAATTTTGATTGAAATATCCCCTTCTCTTCCTCTATAGTAACATTGGTGTGTGCCCAATTCTTATAGGTTCCTCTTCCTTGTTTTCATGTTAATCGTCACTTTCCCAGACCGTGTTTTAAGTTTATTTATTTATGTAGAATTAACTAATAATATTTTCTTTGAATATTAATTTTTTAATTTTAGAATAAGATGCAAGAGTTGCTGCAAATATCAATGTTTGAGGAAAATGAAGCAAAGTAGATGACATTTGCAATAAGGTACTTGGTACACGATTCGGATATATCAAAGGTCTAAGGTTTGACCCCAAGTCAACTATCTCATCTTCATCAAGATCAACATACGTTCAATGTCTTGAAGAGGAAAACAAGACCCTTAAGGTTGAATTAGAATAAACTCAAAAAAAGTTGGCTAAGCATGGTAAGTATCTCAAAAGAATACTTGGCCTAGATTATGAAAGCAATGATGATAAAAAGGAGACTGAGTGATTTGTATTATATTTTGTAAACTAATCTTTGTATTTTTTATTTTGTATAGAAGCATTTTTGAAGTTGTAATTAAAATCTTATACACTATCAAATTCAAAGATATTTTATTTTTTATATACAACAAATTATCAATTATTTTTGTATTATATTTTGTACAATAAATTAACAACAAAACATCTTTAGCTACGAAAACTAAGCGTGGAGAAAAAGTATTGACGACGATTTCTCAAAATGTCGTTAATAATTTTTCGCTATAAAAATAAAGTGTAGGAAAAAATTATTAACGACAATTAGGGAAAACTTCACCAATAGTTTTTAGTTACGGGAATTTGGTTACTTTTTCGACAATGAATATAAATCGTCGCTAATGACTATTAGTGACATTTTGAGACTTTGAATGACAAATTCTTATGTTCCCAAATGTCATTTATGTTGTAGTGTATAACCTTGTTTTTTACTGGAATGGCAATTTGACACGTACTCTGGTGGGGAAAAGAATAGAAAAAAGTTAAAATTTACGCAAGTGCAAAATTCAGGTGAGACAATTAATAAACAACGGCAGAATCACGTACAATTGTCCTTCCACTAACTTGGAGGTAACATTGTGGACCATGATAGAGTGCCCCCGCCTCCTTATTGTGGTACTTCGTAGCCTCTTTCAATTTTCACCCACCATTGATCATATGGGAAAAAAAAAAAAGGGTGTACCCGAGTGCTAGGTATTCTTTTTGAAGACTCAATTCAGATTTCTATTCCTACATATTCCAATTTAATCCTAAATTTTCTAAATCCCTGATCACATAATTAAATTTGATTACATAATGATACTTACATCTGGGGACATATATTGTAGCTAATAATTGAAAAGTTGTAGTTCAAAATTAGTGGGAGAGGGAAGAAAATCTTCTTTAGAAGAAATATGGTGAGAACAATGTGGCAATCGGTATGTTTGGATAACAAGAGGCGCTTATGCTATAAGATGGTACAAATGTATGGGCAGTTCTGAGGGTAGTCATGTGGGAGCCCCGCCAGTTGCTGATTCATGTGATGAGGGGAAATGTTTGCTCCAGAAGACATCCGAGGCTGATGCTAGTGTTGTCCCTGTAGCTTTAGCTCATCAAATCATTTGAGTAGGAGGACGACGAAAAATTAACCTGTGATGCAGCTAATAACTGGTATCTAGTCAAATGAATAAGAAATAATTATCATCTTTTCTCATGTACTAAGTCAATGAATAGAATGATTTGATGTAAATAAAAGACCATAAGAGAGTGATAGAGGAAAATATTCTTTTGGTACATAAGAAATCATATTTTTAGACTCCTTACGTTCGAAAGGAAGGTTCAGAACTTCATTGATTATTTGTCATTTAGGAACATCCATACGAACTCCATTTTGACGAAGTTGTTTGTTGTTTGCATGAAAAAGGAAGGAGTTCACATCATTTTGTCTTCTAGCGAGAAGCTTCCTTCCTTTCAAATCCGAAACTTGAAATTATCTTCCAACTTTGAAGAAGCTAAACACGAACATAACAATTGGGTTTGGTTCCATCCATTCTTATGATAACGTCAACTGCAACAGGAAATCAATAATTTGTCGCGTCTTGTGGTAGCACAAAGTGAATCAGTTTTGCGATTTCAGATACGTAAAGGTATGCGTCTTCATTTTCCTTTTTCTTTTTAATAGAAAAAACATTTCGGGACAGTGTTTGCCCGTGGGATGAGTGTGTGGCAATCTATATACCATTCTGTTGAGTCCTGGAAGTGAAAATCGGTGTAAATGAACTGGTGTGTTTCATAGCTACCACGTTTCACCGTTGGCTAAACCCCTGTGTACATGCACATGCTATGTTGACCCTCCATAATTGTTTTCCCAACCACTGCCTTGTGTTCATGATTGGGTCTTTCAACTTCAGGCACCTTAATAAAATGAAAAATAAACATACCCAATTGCTAGGAGGACAAGAAATAGCAAGTGCATATGTACATGAATTGTAGAAGTCAAATGTTGGGGGGGTACTGAAATTGCAATGATGAATTAATACGAAGTACGATTAACCCACATTTTCATAGGCAACGAACGTGGAAGTCTTAAGTCCATTTGGTGGAATAGCAAGAATGATGAGGCAACAGCGTTTATGTCGTTTTGGACGTATATGTACATAAGCATGCAAATTAAGAATAAAATAAAACACGAAAGGAATCTATGGGATGCCTAGCGACGGACCAACGACTTCAAAGAATGGAGGCTAATGCAATTAATAAATGGAGTATGTGTATGTACTGTATTTTCTTTTACTTAAGGGGTAGGTTCATTTTAGACAACTTCCAACCTACCCTTTAATGGAGGCTAATGCAATTAATAAATGGAGTTAACCACGCACGTTGTCTTCTTAGTGAGGTTCACTTAAATTATAGCGAGCAACATGGAGAACCAGAGAGAAAATGCTTTTCTGTTAAATCTTCTTCGAAATCTTGTGTTTAAATTTAGGCATGCATTTAATGGAACTAGTTTCCTGAAAACCTTTCTTAATTTAACCAAAGTGGCCACTGATTTGATTATGTAGGAGGATGTGAATTCAACTGGTCTCGGCTCAACATTACCAATTGAACCAATAACATGTTAAAGGACAAAAAGTAACATGAACATCTGAATGTCTCATCAATCTTATTCGGTCCAATAGCCATTTAGTTGAAAGACTAAGGAAATTATCGATTCTTTCACTGATTTTCTTCTTTTTCATTAGTTTTATGAATGAAATAAAAATAAAAGGAGTTAAACCACAATGTCAAGATTTTAATATGTTAAAGAGTAATAGTACTTCCATCCTCTGACCTTACTGGATTGTTATTGTGCATAAGTCCTTACCAAAATGCTTTATTCAATGTGCCTAAGCCTAACCTAATACCAATAGTTGGACATGTCTTCCGATTCTATTGACAACCCAATGCAATGGTTTCATTGAAGTTATTTGATTTTACCTACTGGGCATTGGTTGATAGTAGAAAGAGTTTTGCACACCAAACATGTCTTTTTTATTATTATCTGAGCCTTCTCTTTTTATTATAGATTTTTTGGTTTTATTGTTGAAAGATAATGGTCTTTTAATGAAAATAGTCAAAAAGATTCAGAATGACACCCAACTAAAATTAAGAGAGGATTTAAAATTTCATTTGAAATTTTAGTAGGAACTCAAAGATGAGAAAAACACTTTGAATGGTAAAGGAACTCTCACTTGAAGATAGTACTTAACTCAACTTATATCAATTCGTTTCAAAAAAGAAGAGGACCCCTATTTATACTACTAAAAGATCTTTCTATTCAACTAATATTTAGAGTTAAGATATTTCTACAAAGTAACTATATAGTTCTATCCAGATAATTGGATGATATTTCTTTCAAGGTATCCAGATATTTTCAGAGATACTTCTATATAAAGATGTCTCTAGAATCTAGAACTTGAATTGTGCTTCATATCCTTTAAACCTTCACATGATGATGGAATAGTAAAAATTACTGCAAAGGATTTGTCAAGTCTAGAGAAATCTAAATCAATCATTAGTAATATGATAATGGTTCCATCAGTTGGCGATATTTACAGGTTTGTCTTCTTTTGTGAGCAATTTTGGAGCATCTTCTGATTTCCTCTAGATCTTGCAACCTTTGCTTCTTTTTATTTAAATTATTATCTTTTGGGTGATTGGTGGTGTTGGGAAAAATATTGTTACCCTTATCTTAGCCTCTTTTGGTGATTGCATGTTTTCCTAAAATTGTTGTTTGCTTGATCATTTGCAAGAAATTGATGTTTTTGCTTACTTATTACAAATCAGGAACTGTGAGATCAAATCAATAGCTCCTTATGGAGTTTTTGTGGAGATTGCTCCTGGTCGTGAGGTACATGATCATCCCAGCACAATTTTCATTAAATATGTCTATGTTGCTACTTGAATAATGGGAAAGTAACTGGAAATTTTTGCTTATACAAGCCTTTTCTCTTGAAGTTTTCATTAAATGTGCCTCTATAATGGTAGTCCCAACTCTTAAGTTTATTCATCTAATGTTTTCATTTGCAATATTTCTTTCTTGTTTTATTTGACATTCAAAAATCAGGGACTAGTTTGGATAATTTTTAGTTAGACACAGGATGTTAATCAATTAGAGACAATATACAAGGAACACACAAAGTCAAAGAAAAAAAATGATACATTAGTGAGGATATTTTTCAGTTTCAAACTATTCTGTGTTTTAGGCTTGGCTAGGACAGAATTTTATGGATTCCTCAAGTTCTTAATTTGCTGCAGGGACTCTGCCATATTAGTGAGCTGAGTACAGAATGGCTTCCAAAGGCAGAAGATGTGAGCTCATGCTTCTCTTTTCTTTGAAATATGTAGCAGCCACGAGAGAATAAAATCTTTCAAAAGATTTATGTTTTGATTTTTCTGTTACAGGTATTTAAAGTTGGAGATCGTGTTGATGTTAAACTTATTGAGGTAGGCAAGCCAACAACTTGAAAACAAAATCTGTTCTGAATTGAGGAATGTTCTCTTTTTAATCAAAAGAGGAAATCGGACATTGATTAGCAGTTCTTCTGGTTTTATTCCGTTGCTATACAATTTCTGTATTATATAACCTTGATAATCTTCACTTTTCTACCAGTGTCCGGGGAAAATGCTAAATTTCTAACTTGTGTTTATCCCCAGTAGTAGTCCATGCATTTTATTTTTTGTTAGTTGGCATCATAACTAATATGCTGTTACCTGTTTTACCATAGGCAGAGGTTGGACCCATCTACTGCCATCTTTACTCTTTGTTTTTCATCAATTTTGTAGGTAAATGAGAAGGGGCAGCTTCGACTTAGCCGCAAAGCACTCCTTCCTGAAGCAAGTGGTGACAAAGCCAGTGCAGAGCAGCAAGTGAGTGATGCCACAAAAAGTATAGTTCCTTCTCAGAGAACTGACAGTGAGTCCGTAACTGCATCAAAGGATGGACCAGTAGAAGAGAAGATTGAACAACCAAAGGGTAAAACCAATGGTTCCAAACTCACACATTCCCCTAGAAGTAAAAAAGTAGAGGACAATTCACTTTCACAAAGAAGGGTGTATAAGAGAGCTGTCAGCTCTACCAAAGATGGGCATGATATCAGCAAAGAGAGTCTAAAGAAGAGTAGCAATAAAGTTAATAGCATTACCGAAGATGGAAGTCCTTTAGTGAATGGAGAGGCTAAAGTTAGCTAGCAACTATGTCAGTCTTCAATCTAACAAGGAACTTTTCGGTGTATACTCCCTATTGTTGAAGATGATGACAGATCTTTACTGAATCGTAAGTCAAGGTATGACTACAAAAATTTGTCTCTGTCTCTGTCTCTGTCCTGTCTCCTCTCTCTCTACATGCTTGTGTCTACACATGCGCATGTGTCTCTGTATGCCTCTTTTGATAGTAGTCAGTGTGGAGAGATTCCCTACTTTGCACTTTTCTGCAGAAACATAAACAGTTTAGATGAAGTACTTGAGAAAGAATGACCGGAAAGGACAATTTTGATGATTGCTTTCCACGTTACTCCAGAACCAGTAACAGTTTCTAACAAAGTAGTTTAGGAAGAAGACATGAAAACAAAGTCAAAATTAGTAGCTAGTGCTAGGTAATAGTTATGTTAGAGCATCCGTTATTAACTGGGCTTTTATTTTTTGCAGATACATCCCCGCGCATGCATAGACTCGAATGAGGAATCAGCAGTTACTCTTGTCTGACAGGACTGAACAACGTGGGACAAACAGCCAACTCAGCCTGCACTTGATTCAGCAGATTCGCAAGCCCGGAGTTTTAATTTACGTAATGCTACATGGATCGCTTAATGCCGAAGAAAAGAAGGGGAGTACTGGATTCTTAACCAACAGTAACTCACTCGATTTGACTACAGAGGAGCACAGAGAACTTGGAAAGTTTTGTTCTTGTTGTCACTGTATTTCGTTTTCGGCAGTGTATTTCTTTCTCAAGTGGTAACGTACTGTGCTAGAGAACGTTAGATAGAGGTAATGCTGGTAGGCATAACTTCTACTGGCAATCAAAAGCTAATGCAGATAGGGAATCAGATACCTTGGCTTTACAAGCTGTGGTTTTCTCATGTTTCAACCTTAACTGCATGTATTGGCATCAAAGGATTTGACGGAGCCATTTTGTATAGGCTTGACAATGAGTCGGGTTGGGTGAAATCAGTGGCCATTCAGATTTGGCCCGAAGTTCTTTATAGACAGTCTGAGCATGGTCCGAATTAATTGAGGTGATTGCTTTTTGATCAGATTTCGAATTCACATGAAGATTGAGCCACGCAATTGGGTAATCAATTTGAACTATCAAAGTTGCAACTTTTAATCGGTGCTTTATTATCTCTCCATCGTGTTGCCATCACCAACAAATATTAACAGCCACCTTTCCAAAAAAAAAGAAATATTAACAACCATCTTGGGACTAAATCAACTATCTTCTTAATTCCAATAAGAAAATATAGCTATAAACTCATTTGGGATCCTGTGTATTCTTCTCATGTAGTAAGCAAACGAGTGTATTATTTCATTTAGGGTTCACCGTATCCGGACTTTTTTGTTGTGTGTTTATCGCTTTGCAAGCAAGAGTGATGAAGAGGAGGGTAAATATTTTAGGAAGAACTTTCACAAACCATCAAGTGAAATATGTATTCATCCTTTGAATGAAGACTACTTGTTCATCTAGTAAAAACTCATCTGTGGGATGAAAAAAGAAACAGGATAACCAACTTTAAAGTATATAACGTTTTGAAAGTTTTTTAATCTAATGTCAAATTTTTAAAACTTTTAATTAAATAACCAATCTTTTAAAATGGTAACAAATCAAGTTAAAATTGTTAGTTCCGTTAATAACTGGCTAACAAAATTTTTGTTGTACGTAATATGCATTTGTCCACGTGAAAAATATAGTCAATTAAGTATACCCATAAACCCATCTGAATGACCCATAATCATTCTCAATAATCCAAATGCCCATTACTCATATACCCAAGTACTAATCACGAAATACCAATCATGAAATACCTTGCACAATTCAAGTCTTCAATCTTCATCCTCTGCTTGTCGTCTCCTCTCACCTATGTCGTCTTAGACATCTAGGAAGCACCATTTTAAAGACATCTCGCCTCAACGTCATTGTCTGCGACTGGCTGTAGGTGAGAGCATCACGTTGAAGGAATCTCTCTTTACATCTTCATTCGTTTGTGACTGGGAAGGCTAAATGTTGTTCGTCCGCGCTCCTCTGTGTCATTGTTGTTTCAACGCTAGGCGTTGTTCACAAGGTAGGTATGTTTTGAAAGAGTTTTACTGCAGTTTGTTTGTTAGAATAATCTCCTAGTCTTTAGGTTACTGTTACGTGTGTTTGAATTGTTCCAAGATCCTGTTATCACTTGGCTTTATTTTCGCTAAGTGGGTTGTTTTTCTCTTTCTGTTATGATCACGTATTGAATGGCTATTTAAGCCAGTATTGTTATTAATAAAAGTAAGTCATCCAGTTTATCGTGTTGTTTTTATTGCATCGTAAGTTTCAAAGTTCCCAACATGTTTCCCCTTTTATTGTTAAATTAGGCTATAAAGGCATTGTGGTCAGAAGTCAGGTATTTTTTGTGTCCTTATGTAAAGATTGCGATTGCATTTGTTTTTTCCATGATATACTGGTATTATGAGCATGTTTTTAAATTCTTATGGGCATGGTATGTCAGTTATTTTGGCCTTTGATTAGTTTGATGTTTCAATCGGTTTGATGTTTAACTATGCATGTAGAAAATTTATTATACTCCCAGAAAGCATAATGGAAGCCTATGGATTCGCAGTTGTAGATTAGTAAGAGAAAAGGCAAAAGAAGCTTGAAAAGGTGTTTTTACTTCCTACTTTCTAGTCATGGACAAGAACAAGTACGACTTTATAAGTTTCACACCCTTTTTTTGTTCGAGTGTACTAGGTTTTGAATATGATTACATATTGCTTTTCTTTTATGATGTTTGATAACCGGGTTTAATAGTCATAAATGCTATAATCACAAATGCTTTCATCATCATCACGTAGTCAAGATCTCATTTTATTTAGAGCATAATAATAAAAAGAAAGACATGCCTCCGAAACTTGGCATATGATCTTGGATTCTCTCTATCCTTTAGCATAACCTATAAAAAAACCAACAAGAACACTTTGTGCAATAGAGAGCAAATGGTAGAAGACCCAATATTCTTTTCACATCCACACACATTATATGTATATACACAATTTCACCGTATGTTATATCTTATAACGTGTTCTAACCTTAGGGATAACATAGGATAATTGTGTCATTTAGAGGATGTTATCAACTATAGTTTAATGAGTCAACATATAGTTATTAGGGTACTACCATGTGTCTCAAATACAATTAGTAAATTATTAACCATCCCATTATGGTTATTAAAATATACATTAGGCAATTCGATTAATGGTTATGCATATGGAATTAATGTTGCGATTGTATTAGTCCACATATTTTTAACATTCTCCCACTTGGACAATATAATCAAACCACCATATCAATCTCCACCATCCAAAAGCAGTCAAATAAATCATATGCAATATTATATCTACATGATATATACTACATATGATTTGGCCTTGGAGATGTTCAAATACCACAATAATCATTAAAACAACATGCATGCAGTACAATAACTGAGACTTTGCATTTATTTTCTTTTGTACCTGTCATTTCGTCAAACTGCATATATCCATCAACATATATATATATATATAAATCAATATTAACAAAAGTGACTGCAAATATCATTATGCATGTTTCATATATAAAAGTCATAAGCAATTTGTACAAAGTGCTAACATGTTCAATATAAAATAGCAAACTTTCACTAATCTTATCAAGCTAGGCTCCTAACAATCCCATGCAGAAGACGTTTTTTGCAAACACACATATAGGTAAGTCTTTTGTAAGTGGAACTACTAACATGCTAGCTGTAGGCGTATACTCAACAGTAATGAGAGATTCAACGACTTTTTCTTTAACAAAATAGTACTTTATATCAATATGTTTTGAGTGAGAAGAACTTCTAATGTTCTTAGAGAAAGTTACAGCAGCAGAATTATCACAATACAATTTCAATGGACTCAAAATAGAGTCTATAATACCCAATGCTGAAATAAAATTCCACAACCATATTGCTTGACAAGCTGCCTTATAGCACGTCATATACTTTGCCTCCATGGTAGAGGATGTTGTGAGTGTCTGTCTGACACTTTTCCACGATACAGCTCCTCCAGTAATCATAAAGATGTAGCCTGAAGTCGACTTTTTATCTTCCACACATCCTACATAATTAGCATCACTGAACACAACTATATCAAGAGTGTCAATTCGTTAATAAGTCAACATATGATCTTTGCTACCCTGAAGATACCTCATGACTTTCTTAGCCGCTTTCCAATGACTAAGATCAGGATCACTTAAGTATCTTCCTAACGCGCCAACAACAAAAGCAATATCAGGGCGTGTGCATACTTAAGCATACATCAGATTGCCTATAAGTGACGCATAAGAAACGACTTTCAGTTCATCTCTCTCTTTATCATTTTGTGGACATTGGACTTTTGAGAACTTATCACTCTTCACTATTGGTGTCTTTTTAGGAGAACAAGAATGCATATTATATCTTTTCAAGATCCAATCAATGTAAGTCTTTTGAGACATCGAAGAATTTCATTAGCTCTATTTCGGAAAATCTGAATTTCAAGTACATACGAGACCTCACCAAGATCCTTCATATTAAAATGACTAAATAATAGTTGTTTCATCTCAAATAATAGATCGGTATCATTAGAAGCAAGTAGAATGTCATCAACATACAGTACCAGAAAAATGAAACTGCTCCCACTGAACTTCATATATATACATTGATCAATTACATTCTCCTTAAAATCATTTGTAGTGACAACTATATCAAACTTGAGATATCATTGCCTTGATGCTTGTTTTAACCTATAGATAGACCTCTTGAGTTTACAAATCATGTGTTCTTTACCAGTCATATCGAAATCAACTGGTTGAGTCATATTAACATCTTTATATAGATCTCCATTCAAGAAGGCGGTCATCACATCCATTAGATTGAGTTCCAAATCAAAATGAACAACTATAGTCATGATGATTCGCAGTGAATCTTTAGTAGAAACTAATAAGAAGGTTTTTTTGAAATCAATCCCTTCTCTCTGGCTATAGCCTTTAGCTACAAGTCTAGCTTTATACCTTTTTACTTATCTACTTAAGTTATGTTTGATTTTGTAAACCCACTTGCGCCCAATGGATTTGCAACGTTTAGGTAATTCAACCAACTCCCAAACTCAATTTTGTGACATGGAACTCAACTCATCTTCTATTGCATTCATCCATAACACAAATTGAGGACTATTGATGGCTTCTTAATAACTGACTGGTTCAGTATTATCACCTACATCAAACTCATGTTCTTGCAAATAGACAATAGAGTTATCAGGAATGGCAAGTCTACATGTTTTTTGTGATCTCCTGATAACAACTTCATCATCCCCAGTATCAATGACTTCATCCTGTGTTTGATTATGAGGTTCATCATGAGATTCTACTGGAATATGTTCAATCATAGGGTCATCAATAGGAGCTAAAAAGACAGGTACAAGGATTAGAATACGATTTTCCCTGAATACAATTTCTCTCGACCTTTGACTTGAACCAAATTCATCTTCAAAATAGACAACTCTTTCTGTTTATATAATTATAGTCGTGTGAGGTGTGCAATAGAATTTAGAACCCCTTGATCTGACGGTATAGCCTATAAAATAGCCACTAATAGTTTTCGAATCAAGCTTCTTAGATTGTGGATTATAGGCCCTTACTTCTGCTTTGCATCCCCAAACATGAAAATGACGCAAGCTTGATTTCTTACTTGACCATAACTTATATGGAGTCTTTCGAACTGACTTGCTAGGTATTTGATTCAAGATATAAACGGTTGTCTTCAACGCCTCACCCCATAAAAATTCTAGCAAACTAGAATGACTCAACATACACCGTAACATATCAAGAAGTGTGTGGTTTCTTCTTTCAGCAATTCCATCTTGCTGAGGTGTTCCTAGCATTATATATTTTGCTTCAATACCATATTCTTGCAAGTATCTAGCAAAAGGCCCTGGATTCTTTCCACTCTCATCATAATACATATAATACTCTCCACCTTTGTCAAAATTAACTACCTTGATTTTCTTCCCCTTTTGAAGCTGAACATTTGTCTTGATAATCTTAGACGCCTCTAAAAATTCAGATTTTTTACGAATGAGCTTCATATGACCATACCGGAAAAAATCATCAATAAAAGTGATGAAGTATTTATAACCACCCATAGAAAATAAAATAAATGGTTCACATATATTAGTATGAATCAACTCCAACAATTCTGAGCACCTTTCTGTTTTGTTTTTTCTAACCTTGGCGGTCAACTTTCCTTTAATACAATCAACACAGACAGTGAAATCTAAAAAATCAAGATCTTGAAGCACACTATCTTTTACCAACCTCTCCATTACGTCTCTAGAAATATGGCTTAAACGTTTATGCCATAATATAGTTGATCTCAAATCTAACCTCATACGTTTGGAACCAACAACAACATTAAGAAAAGAGGAAGAAGCAATAGTAATAGCATCATTAAACTCAGGTTTGTATAAATTTTCACATAAAATTCCATTTCCCACCAAAAGAGAGTCATGATACAAAGTCAGTTTTCTAGTTCCAAAAAGAAGACTATAACCTAGTCTATCCAAAATGGATACAGAAATCAAATTCCTCATAATAGAAAGTAAATAAGTGACATCATATAACACTAAAAGATGTCATGTATTCAACTGTAATCTAATTGTCCTAAAAAATTCAACTTGGACTTTTGTATCGTCTCCCATGTACACATGTTGCTTAGAATTAGTGGTCTTCTTCGACTTGTCAGTTTCTACAAGGAATTCATAACGTGAATTGTTGCTCCAGTATCTAACCACCAAGTATTTGAGGGCACATCAATAATATTAGACTCTAAACAAACCATTATAAGATAATTACCTTTCTTCTCTATTTGAGATTTGAGTTTTCTGCAATCAGCTTTTTTGTGCCCAAAATTTTGACAAAAGTTGCACTTCCCTTTGTAAATTTATTCTTCTGACTAACAGGAGATGAGCCCGATTGTCTACTTCCTTTAGGATTAACAGCTTTCTTGTTGAAAGTCTTTTGGTCACTTGAGATATTAGAAGTGAACTTTCTCTTTTGAAAATTGTTGTGATTTGTCATTATGGAGATACTTCTTAACCTTCCCTTTTTCATGTCATCCTCGTCCTTAGCAATAATAGCAGTCATTTCCTCAACAATCCATTGCTCTTTCTGAGTGTTGTATCTTGATATGGTCGAATCAAATTTCGGAAGAAGAATCCCCGTCACAAACCATACCGTGTAATCCTCATTAAGGTCCACATTCATAGCCTTAAGCTTATAGTAACAACCCATGAGCTTGTCGATGTGAGCTCTAATATCACCTGCACCATTGTAAATGGTGTGATGAATCATGCTTAAGTACTCATTTTTTAAGAAATTCGTGTACTTCTTCGTAATGGCAGCAAGAAAATCCTTTGCACTATTAGGCTCGGGAATACTATCACAAATGGATTCATCCATCTGATACCTCATAATCATAAAAACATCGGTTAAAGTATTTCCACTTCTCATAAAATTTCTTATCCTTCTTAGTAGTATCATCAACGGGTGGTGCATCAATTCTCAAGGCCAAGTCCATTCACATGATAGCCAAATTCATCATGAGAGATTCAACCCACTGCTTGTGGTTCGTTATATTTAGCATCAAGATGGCAGAGACTCCCGGATTGCTTAAAGTTAAATGAGAACTAAGAGCAATAACCATAATATGCATGTTAAAATAAAGTCATGCAATTTGTACTCTTTTTTTCAAAATTAATTACATCATTTATGCTAGAATTCCTTAAACAAATATAAAGCTCACTCACAGGTAAGAACAATTTATTAAATATTACAACCAAAACATCTATCGAAAGGATAAAAAAATTGTACGGTTCATAATATTTCAATAAAATTTCTTCACCATATTAAGCATCCTACTAAGTAGTAATTATCTACAACATAATTAATTACCCGTATGGATCTTAATGTTATTTTAGAAGAAAAACACAAAATTTTTTAAATGTATATTAATATTAAAAAAATTCTCATCGCAAATAGTTTCATATGCTCAATTTTACGATAAGTAAAAATAAAATTCACTATTGTCAACAAATAATCATATTTTTGCTCCAATAAGATAAAAAAAATTAGAATTATCAAATAAAAAATACCGATTAATCTTGTGTATAAACATATAAAAAGATATGATAAAAAATTGGAGTAAAAAAATTACAAAATGGTCTAAAAATAGCCTCTCACGTGCCCCACATGCTACTATACAGAATTTTTTTTAAAACATTTTAAATATGAATAAAATAAAATATATATAATTAACAAAGTCGAGACGATGCCATATGGGTCGTCCCTGACCTAAGCTGGGTACGGGGGCCCGACCCGCCTGCAACTTGCTCTTCGGCCGCTCATTTCCGACGAGATTTTAGCGGGATTTCCTCCATTTTTCATGCTCTATGGATTTCCAATACTAATTTCAACCAAAAGTTCTCCAAAACCCGAAAATCTCTAACCCATTTCGGCCATTAACGAAAACCCAAAAATTTTTCAAAAATCTCACCTAAAAATTGTGATTCATTTGTCTAAAACAAAGTTAAAAGACAACAACAACCAACAACATTTTCCATACCTTCAATGCATCATTTCGAAGTTATTTATGCCAAAAACCGATTTGGAAAAAATGGGTTTATACCCAAATACAAGCTCCAAAACCAAATGATCATGAAGTTCTGATACCAATTGTTATTCATAAATACAATCATTAATAACGATAATATCAAGATCCACATTTTATTAGAGCATTAACTACACAATAAGATTAAAATACCTCCAATGTAACATCCCATTACCAATGGGAAGGGTAAAATAGTAATTTGGAATAGTTTATAAGTGCTTAGAATTGTCTTGACATATTCATGCATACACATATAAGTGAATAGTAAATTTTGCACATGTAAATGACTGTACATGCATTCATGACATTTCCCGGTATATTTGTTAATAAATGTAAGTGATATA
>JAOTAY010000004.1:23295695-23312752 GCA_025629805.1 Erythroxylum baracoense
TATGTATTTATTGAAATTTTAGTTACATAGATTTTTTTTCGTGCTAGTTTTACCTTTTCTCTGTAACCTGCATCATTCATATATTGATTTGCATGTGGATTCACTGGAAACAGCCTCTCTACTGTGTAGGGGTAAGGCTGCGTACTATCAGACCTCCCCAGACTCCGCTTTATTGTGGGATTTCGTACTGGATGATGATGATAATCCTTTAGACCTTCAAATGACCAACTTTCTTGACCTAATATATGAAAACCAAAACAAATTTATCTTCCAATACCCCCTAAACTTGATTTGTTAACTCCAAGGTAGCTTCTAATCTCAATGAAGATATCCTTCTTCAATGGTTTTATAAAGATGTTGGCTACTTGGTATTGAGTCTTCACGTACTTCATCTCTACTTCTTTTCTCATTATACATTCTCTTATGAAATAATATCTTATATCTATATACTTACTCCTATTATGGAATATTGGATTTTTAGCTAAAGCTAATGCATACTTGTTGTCAATAAGTTTCTTCTTGTGGCATGTGAAATTCCTTCATCTAACTCTTTAGCCAAATGACATAACAAACACAATAATTAGCAGTCATATACTTAACTTCACAAATGGACAAAGTAACAATATAATGCTTTTTAGAACTCCAACTGAAGATAGTATCTCTCATGTAAAATAAATGATACTTTTCCTATCATCAATATCTCTAGCCTAATCCGTACCACAATAGCCTATAAGATTGAACTTATTAGATGGTTAATAGAGGAAGTATAATCAAGTATACCTTTATATATCCCTTTAGCCATCTTTAAATTCGTGGTTTATTGATGCTTTCCATGCTTACAAGAAATTTATCAATGTTAAAATTGCAAATGCACGACGTAACTGTAGCTAGCACAGGTAAGTATAGGTCAATCCTATGAGGACTGGAAGTATTAGTAATTACCTTTTTCCTATTATCTAACTTTCGATTCAAATTATGGATTTAATTAAAAATTAACCTAAATAAACTAAATTAAGATTAAAAAATAATGAACTTAAGACAAAGGAAAATGCTTAGATATTAACCCTTTATCAAGAAATTGTATTATTGGTTATTGGACTATGGAAATTCCTATATTTTGTTAATATCTTTCTCAAGACTAGTAATAACTAATCCATAAGTTGATTAACAGAAGTCTTTCTAGTTAAAACCTATAGAATTGCATTATCAATTTATGAATTTTACTATTAGGTTTGACCCTAATCCAGAGGGTTTATATCAACCTATCTCTAGGTTTGTATACAACTCCTTTCAATTATGGTAGATCTATTTATACGAGATGATTTCTTAGTCTTAATCATATGAAATCAAATCATGAAATAATATTCCAGATATATTAGAACAAGAATATAATGCATAATTAAATCTCAATAAATCAATCAATAAAATTGCATTAAATAAAAGATCAAATCATATTGTTATCGCAACTTAGGTTCATCACACCTAGGCACTAAATAAATTTAGTTCCTATTCATAAAAGACAAAACCAAAGATAAACATGAAAAAAAACAACTCAAAAACAAAGAATCATAATTATAAATCTCTTTTTTTAATTCTAATGGATCTTCTTACAAGTTGGATTGGACGTTGTTATCTATCAAATCTTGTGAAGTATTCTTCATATTTTCATCATCCTTTGATTAGAATTATTGCCTCTCTGCATTCTTTAAGAATCAAAATTACTTCTAAACTTGTTTCCTCCTGTTTTGCCTTCATTTATGTCCTTTTATAGTAAAAACTAGGATTTTTGGGATATACACGATCAACATACACAGGTGTGTAGGTGACTATGTTTCTCCAAAAATACCTAATTCATGATTTTACACAGGCACAGAGACTTACATTGGATATATACAGGACCATAATCAATATTCTTCAAATCTTCGCACATTTACAAAGACTTACGTATCCATTATACACGGTCATGTATGTTCAAGTTGCTTGAAATCTTTGTTTTATGCCATGATTTCATTCAAATTCTTTGGTCTATGAGGGCAATTATCACCTATAAATACACTTGAAATGAATTAAGTACCAAAAATACTATAAAACTAGTAAATAACAAGCAAAACTCATTAAATATGGGTAAATAAATATATTCAAATAATCATTTATTAGTCATCCTCACATTTAAGCTTTTACTTGTCCACAAGAAAATCATAATCTAAATTATCAATCTTACAAACATCCATCCCTTATTAACCTAAACATATCCATATACACTTTAAGTCATCATATCATTTTAATCAAATTAACATATAATAAGATTCGAGTTATCATGGAACTAACTTTCATAAGTCAATATCAATAATAATCACATCGATAATATTTTTGAAATCAAAAGCACAAATCTTTACACCCTTACCAAGGTTTCACTTAATGCACTCAAGTGTTTTAGGTGAAACATATTAAAACACTTAAATTAATGCAAATAAGAATTCTTAACCATAAGCTTGCAATATTATCATATCTCCACTACTTATAAGTAAACTAAAAACAAAAATAAAAAGGTCTTACTATAAGGTTTTAATAGGGCTTAGGTAAGGCATGTTTGGGATAATATAAAGGGTGATAAAATTTGAAGGAAATTTACAAAAGCAATAGCACAAGAATTGTAATAAACTTATTCTTTTACACTCTTAGTCCTTCGCATTTTAATCCATTGGTACCATAACTTAAACACATTTTTTAATCTTAATCATGACCTAACAATTAAAGAAATATTAGACCTTTTGAAAATTTAAGTTCCACTTAAACAATTAATGTAAATAACATTCAGAGTTCAAATTAATAAAAAGACTTCAAGGAAGATAAGGTAATGATTAATAATGGGTCATAATCAATGAAAAAGAGTAAGGGTCAAAATTGGTCACTCCTAAGGACAAAATATCGTTCGGCAACTATCAAGGAAATAGGCTAAAAATGTTAAATTTAAGTGTCTTTAGCACTTCAATGCTTCTAATTTAACATATGTAGTCTCAATATGCTTAATAAAAGTAAGTTTTAGAATCATCCAACTATATATGATAACTCACATGAAAGAATAAAAGAGCTTTAAAAAATAATGTATTTGCTTTTAGACTCAAAAGCTCTTTAAAAATTAGGGTCTTATGTGTGTAAATAATATGCAATTTTTCTTCAAATTAACTATCTCATTGACTACTAAACATATGACTTATAAAAGTATATTTATTCTAAATTTCATTCTTTTGCATACTAATTTAATTCAATAATCAATAATGATTTCAAATATTTTTAGACATATTTTAACTAATTTAGGATATCAGTTAATAAAATTTGATAACAAAGATTATAATACGGTTAAGAAATCTATAATTCGTGTTCCCAACATATATAATATAAGCACATATGAATGAAAAGTAAGAGAGGATAAGAAATTGGTACTTTCTTGAGTAATAAGAATTTTAGAATTCTTATTTCAATGAGGGATCCATCCGATATTAGAAACAATCATCCTTGCAAAATATAAATAAAAAGGGATAAAATATTAAAAGAAAATAGAAATAATAATAAAGAAACAAAATAAGAAATATGAAAATAGGAATATAGTAAAATACATTGCACTAATGTTTAGAATAAAAGAAAATAACAATGGAAATAAAATAAAAATACACAAATAATGAGAAAAAGAAAAGAAAAGAAACCAAATTACAGTACCCCTCAATCATGCTATGACTTTGGTATGTTAGTTGATGGAGGGTCTTCGAGTCTTACTTACTTAAAATTTGGAGGAGTTGATGATGATATACCTGCTCCAGCTGTTGGAGGTTGAACAGTGATGGCCTGATGGCTCACCATCTGCAACAATAGATCCCCCATCCATCTAACAGAGGTCTTAAGTTGTCCTATTTGCTCCACAATCTCTACTTGTTGTATTCTAATAGGCATTGGGTACCCATAAGCTATCCAACACGTCTCTCTAACTGAGCTATCTTCAATTGGTTCCTGTGTGGTGTTCACATTTGGGTGCTTATGTACTATCCTCTTCTTATGCAACCCCTCCCATTTGGGGTGACAGTGAATGCGACTATAGTGGCTTCTTTATTATACGTGACTCCTCTTTAGCTCCTACTGATGCCAATTAGGTGATAAATGTCCCATATAGGTCCCCGTCGTCTGCTCACCATATGCATAAGCTTCATCACTTCGAGGCTTAGTGCTACAATGGTACCTACCAATCTTATTGCTAGTAGTCTGTTGAAGACCCCCATCTACCATGCAAGTCTAGTCACATAAGGTCCAATGTGTCGACCTTCCTTTCTTCGCTCTGACGTCAACTATGTCATCATTGTCACCTTATCTACTTAACATGTGACTTAAAACTCCATGTACATATCTAAGTGTTGGCTGTCATAGGAATAAGGCCTTAGATCTACTTGGGTCATAATCATCATCATCACTAATATTACACTAGGATTATCGAGAAAAAAATCCCATATGGAAAGTCTATCTACAAGTCTAAGTAAGCTTGCATCCCTATGAACTTTTGGTCGTATAATCTTATAGTGACGGAGGACTCTGAATAACTCATTTGGACCATCTCCCTTAGTTACTAGAACTGAATGGTGTTCAGTCAGTCCCAATTGTGTCATCCTTCCTTTATAAAGAATTTGAAGAGCACCTCGAGTGTTAGCTCCTAACAAGAGGGCTCCACGATCTCCAAAAATCTTGGCCAAGCTCCTACCTTGATAATGTCCCAAACTTATGACTGGAAATATTCGTGAGTAGCCAAAATTTAATACCGCAAGTGTACAGTGTAGTTGTAGTGAGTTCTGATAAGTACGGGTTAATCTATGAAGACTATGAATACTAGTACTTACCCTTCCCCTATTATCTAACCTAAGGATTGATTTTATATTTTTAGTAAAAAGAAAAAAAGTAAAACGAATAAAATAAATTAGGAAACAATAATGAACACAAAGATAATGGAATTCTTTCAGAAAGCTATCGTTATCAAAAATTAGTATCTAGGCTCGAATCCCCCTAAAACCTTAACAGAATGATCTTTTATTATGAAATTCTTTGTTGATTAATTGGACCGTGGAGACTCCTATAGTATGCTAGTAGTTTACCTTGACTCTACCAATAATTAATCACAATGTCTCTAATTGATTACTCAGGTTAAATCTTATAAGATTGCATTACCGATTTATATCATCATATCTCTAATGTTGTAATCAATTCCTTTTAATTATGGTAGATTATTCACACTAGGATTTCTTAATCTCTATGTATGAACTCAGATTATCAATAAAACACGTAATCATATTGCAATAATCAATCAAGCTAATTACATTGTTAAAGGAATGAAGTCGTATTAAAGTATTAACATCAGGTTCGTCTAACCTAAAAACTAACTGTATGTTTAATTACACATGATCGAACATGAAATCATACATAAATCGAAAGAAAAAATGAAATGAAACAATGGGTTAATAATTCTAAATCTCCCTTATTTTTGTCTATCGATTGTTCTTACGATGTAAATGCTTAATCTTGTATTCTGATGGATTTATTGATGATTTTTTTTGTGTTTTCTACTTCTCAGGATCAAAATCGCACCTAAAGTATGAGTCCCAAGTCTAGAATCACCTCCCCAAAGTCTCCTTCAGCAATTTGCCTTTGAAACGTTGCTTTTATATGAAAATCTGGGTTTTTGGGTTATGCACGGTCATGTGCATAGTCGTGCACAATCACGTGTATAATTGAAAGTCATCAAATATCACGAAAGTGCACGAGTATGCAAAAGTGCACGGCCATGCACTCCTTCTAGATTGTTGATTATCTATTTTACACAATGTTTTGTATAAATTCCTCCCCTTTAGGTCCATGAGGGCCACCTATAAACACACTTAAAGCATATTAAGTACCAAATATACAAAAAAAGTATTAAATGGCAAGCAAGAATACATTAAATATACAGTAAAAATACAGTCAATTAACTATTTATCAAATATCCCACACTTAAATTTTTGTTTATCCTCAAGCAAACTATAATCAAAATTATAAATTTCACAACATCAATCTATCATCAGTCTTAACTTGTCCATTTATACTATACATCATAATATCATATTGAATCAAATTAACATGTAAAAAGAGTTAAGTTGTCATAAAATTAACTTCCTAAGTAATATTAATAATAATCACGTCAACAATATTATTGAAATAAAAAGCATACCTCTTTATACCCTCACCAGGATTTCGCTCAATGTGTTCAAGTGTTTAGGATGAAAAATGTCGAGACTCTTAATCAATGCATAGTAGGATCTTTACTATAGGCTTGTAGTAAAATCACATCTCCACCACTTATATATAAACTATAAACAAAAATCAAAAGTTCTTTATACAAGTTGTAATTGGGCTTAGGTAAGGTATGAACGGGTTGATAAAAAGGGTTAAAAGTGAAGGAAATTTACTCATGAAATATTTCAAGACTTGTTACAAATACACATAGGTCCTTCCAATGCAACTCTATTGATACCGCTTACTTTTACTTCTTTTTCTTTTATATGCTCTTTTTTTTATCAATTCCAGCCTTCAGTATCATAATTCAATAGATATTGGAACTTTCATCAAATAAAAGTCTCAATAAATAAATAAATTAATTAAATAAGCTTTAAAGTGAAAAACAGTAAAAAGGTCTTTAAAGAAAAATATCAGATTAAGGTTAATATGCGGGTAAAATCAATGAAAATTGATAAGGCTCAACTTAGTTATTCCTAAAGGCAAATTTTGTTGGTATGGTAATTTCAAAGAAATAATCTTAAACAAATTGGTTAATCTAAGTGACTTTATTATGTTAATGCTTCTAATTTAATAAATATGGTCTCAATATACATAATAAAGCAAGTTTTAGAATTATCCTACTATATATGATAACACACATATGAAAGAATAACAATAACTTTAAAAATTTTGGAAATTGCTCTTTAGGCTCAAAACTCATGAAAAAGATTAGGTATGTATGTGTAAATAATATGCAATTTCATTAAACTTGAATATTGCAATGATTGCAAAAAATAAGAATTAGAAAGCTAAATTTATTTTAACACCAATTCAAGTCAATATTCAACAACACATATTATTCATGGACAAATCTTAACCAATTCAAGATATCAATTAATAAAATTTATAATTAAGACTATAATAAGCTTAAAGAAATTATATTAACATTCATTAAACCCATTCCCACACTTAAAGTTATACATTGTCCTTAATGTATATAATACAAGTAAATAAGTAAGTGAGAGGGTTGCTTGGTACTTTCCTGATTATGACGATTTTTTGATTTGGATCCATCCAATGTGAGACTAACATCTTTGTAAAACATGAAAGAAAAGGATAAAAAGAAACAAAAGAACTAATATAACAGAACATAAAATCCTATACTAATATGAAAGAAAAAACAAAATAATATCAAAATTGAAATAAAATTAAAACTAACTCATAGGTTGCCTCCTATGCAACTCTTCTTTAACGTTGGTAACTCAATGTAACCTGCAAGTTTAATTTCATCCTAAATCAAAAATCAACGGCTTGCTCCTTTTCTCTATAAAGTGGCTTCATAGCCTGTAAATAAACCACACATTGTAAGATGATTAAAAGGACATAATTAATCAAATTAATAAATCCAATTTCAAGAAATAATACCCTTTTTAATAACAAATTGTTAATAAAATAAGGGATAATGAAACTCCTTGAATCGTTGGCTAACTCGAACAACTTGTCTTTGAGGAAGTGGGAAATCTCCGTACTTAAGGTCACTACTGATAGGTGTCAATTGCATGATGTTTTACGATTGAATTTGTTATGTAATTAGTGAGAATTTGAGTGTTGAGTGTGTGTTTATGTGCTTAATTATATTAGTTTGTGTGTTTTAGTGTTTTTATGGGTTAGATTAAGTATTTGAGCTTAAATGTTATATTTTTTAGGTGTCATGATGCATTTGTTAGTATTTCAGGGTAAAAGGTGAAGAACGGAGAAGATTCGAGGAGTTTTGGGCTAAAACCATAGGCCATGATCATACACAGCAGGGCCACGATCGTGACAGAGAAGTACGAGCTAATAACAGCCAGGCCACGATCGTGCACCTGGGGCACCATCATGACAGAAAGTCTCCAAGTCAGGTCACGATCGTGCACATTGGGCCATGATCATGATAGAAAGGTTAGAGCGCCAACCATGATCATGGCAGGCAGGGCCACGATCGTGCCCTACTTCGGACTGATATAGAAACTTGAGATTTGAGTATTTTTTGGACCGTTTCGACCCCGACTTTGACCTAGCACCTACAAAGTATAAATAGAACATGAGAAGGCTTTAGAAGGAGAGAGAGCCTTGGAAGAACTTTAAGTAGCGACCCAACGAAACCCTGAAAGAGACCTTGAGAGATCGAGAAAGAGATGAAGGAAGAGAGAAGAGAAAGATGACGTAGACACGACGTGCTTCTTAGATTAAGAAGGTTTCCGAAGTCGCAGTCTCCTATCATCCTATCTTAGTTCTGGTTCCTATGAATTTCAATTTTATTTAATTATAGAATTGATACAAATAGTTAATTATAGGTTGCGTTGTGGTCAATGTTCTATACTCATCTTTGGATTATTATTTTTGACTTAATGAAATTTGATCATTTTATGTATTCATTGAATTTATTCTGCACTTAATATCTTGATAATAAATTGAGAAGGTGAATTGAGAGAAAATGATTAACTTGGGCTAACAAGAGTTGGGTAGATTAATAGATCCAGAATTAAATCAAGTTAGTAAATCTTATGTAGAGAGATCACATTAGGTTTCCAATTGTTTATTAGAGAACTTAAGAACTAATTAGTTTTTGGATAAGTTGGCAATTAAGAGATTACAACCTCCTATAATTTAATTAGGATTTATACTTTAGGGTTCAATTATAAGTTGAGAGAGAGTAGTTGACCTAGGATCTTCTAGAACTGTTAATTTAATAAATTGTAATTGCTTAGGTTGTCATTAAAGAGGGGTAATTTTCCCTTTCTCTCTTTCGATAAACTCATTAGGTGGAACTTGGGTGTGTGATCATTGTTCGTTAATTGGATAAATTCCATTGCTATTCCATTTCGTTAATTGGCTAAATTCCATTGCTATTCCATGTGTTAATTGTTAATTGTTATTTTTGTTGATTGATTTGGTTTAGTTAATTCTTGTGTTTTAAGTTATTGCTTCTTAATTATTGCTTAGTAGTGATTTCGACCTTAGATTTAGGAATAGTTAGCCCTCCTCGTGGAATCGATACCTTAGGTACTACGTAAATGACCCATGCACTTGCGGAGTTTACCAAGATTATAAATAGTAAAACCTAGCGCATGTAACCTTGCGATCAAGTTTTTGGCGTCATTACCTAGGAAGGCGACATTTAGTTCTATAGTTTAAGGTGTTAGCGTAGATTTAATTTTTTTGTTTTTATTTTTGTTTTATTTCTTTTACTTCAGGATCGTGCTCTTATATAAACACAAGAGTCACGAGAGGTTCGAGTCGTGTAAAGAAAACAATGGATTTAGACATCATATGATTAGAACGAACCCTGAAGAAAGCTCAGCAAGAAGAAGAAGAAGAAATCGGGAAATCACAAATGGTTGAGAAATTTCAGAGAAATATGGATCAGGAGGTTAACCTTGGAAGGCGATAATAGAGGACCCTCATAGACTTTATTAGGCCAGGGTTTAACCTAGTGAATCAAGGAGTGGTTAGACTACCTGTTTAAGCAGTCTCATTCGAAATCACGCTAACCCTCCTGAATATGCTTTAGCAAAATGTCCAATTTTATAGACTGGTGAATGAAGATCCGAATGCAAACATCGTCAGTTTTCTTGAGATCTGTGATACTTTTTGGTATCACTAGATGTTGGAGGATGCTGCTAGGATTAGATTGATCCCTTTCACATTTAGAGATAGAGCGAAGATTTGGTACCATTCACTGAGCCTTACTAACATTACGATATAGGAGCAGCTCGTGCATGCTTTTCTAAATAAATACTTCCCGTTAATGAAGACTACAAAGATCGTAAAGAAAATTACTAATTTCCAATAAGGTGACAGGGAATCAATTTATGAAGCGTGGGAGCGTTATAAGGACCTGCAGAGGAGTTGCCTACACCACAACCTACTGAAGGAGTTCCTTCCACAGATGTTCTACAATGGAGTAAACCCACCTACTATAAGAGTGATCGATGCAGCATCAGGAGGATTTTTTATGAAAAAGACGGTTGATGAAGCAGAGGAGTTGACCGAAGAGATGGCCAGTAATTGCTACCAATGGGTTAGTGAGAGAAGTAGGCAACCTACTACCTTTAGAGAGCGAAAGGGAGTTGTCGCAGTCGATCTGATGACGGAGATGAAGCTAATATTGACAATTTGATGTGACAATTCAGCAAAATGAAGGCATCATCTTTAACTAATGTAAAGGCCGTGCAGTTAAAGTGCGAGTTATGTGGTCAAGTAGATCATGATACTGTGGACTGCTACCTGATGAGAGAGGATAACTAGGAGCAACTAAACTATATGGGGGTGCAATATGGACGAGGAGCGGGAAACAATCCCTACTCAAACACCTACAACCCCAGGTGGAAGAATTACCCTAACTTTTCCAGGTTGAATAATAATAATGAGGGATAGTTCAGGCCTCAGGGGCAATGGAGCTTCCAATAGGATAAAGCAAGCTCGATGGATTTGAAGTTGTACAGGATTTTGGATAAGATAGGAGGTATAGAGGAGGCACATAGGAGGCTCGAGAGTAAATTTGAGCAAGTTACAAAGAATCATGTCTCGTCTACACATAATTTAGAAGTCCAAGTGGGCTAGTTAACATAAGTAATATCGAATCAGAATGCTGGAACTCTTCCAAGCAACATCGAGTCCAATCAAAAGGAACATATCATGGTCATAACTCAGACTCAGGATGGAGAAATCGCACAAGTATAGGAAAATGTAGGGGATAAAAGGAGAAGGTAAAGAAAACCTTCCATGTTAGCCCACGATGGAGTCAATTTGAACATAACAAGATCGAGGAAGTGACATACCGAATTCAATCAAAGCTCAAACTACAGGAGTATATCGAGAAGAAGGTTGAGGAGCATCCACTGGAAGTTAGCCCTAATATAACTACAAAGAAAGATGACCCAGAGGACTTTTTCATCCCTTGTAGTATCAACAAATTATTATAAACAGGGCATTCACGGACTTAGGCACAAGCATAAATATGATGCCCTATGCTTTAAGTTAAAAATTGAGGTTAGGAGAGTTAGTGCCCACCAAGATTTTGGTTAAGATGGCAAATAGAACTTCGCATAGACCGATGGGAATCATAGAAGATGTGCTAGTAAAGGTCGGTAAGTGTATCTTTCCCATGGACTTCTTTATTTTAGACATCAGCAAAGACGAGGACATACTGATGATTCTTAGGTGACCATTCTTAGCCACTACGCACTCAATTATTGATATTGATGGGGGCAAGTTAACTCTACGGTTAGGGAAACAGCATATAACCTTCAAGTTGACCATTAGACAGTACAGAACTCCTTCACCTCTAGTGGATGTCAAAGAAACCAAGCCTTGAGGCGAATGGGAGGACATAGAGGATCTTACAAACGCTTTCTGAAAGAAGCACTTGCGAAGGAGAAGGCAAGGCAAAGAAAATTGCAAGGACGGTGGTAATTGCAGTATGGTAACTAAGGTATAGACTCTACGACTAATAGCAACGCTACCATTGAAGCAGTCATTCCAACCACCGTGAGTATAAAGGAGTGTCAAGCTACTGACGTAAAAAGAAGCGCTGTATAGGAGGCAACCCATGAAAAAAATTAGTTTAGTTGTTTAATTTTGTTAAACCAATTGATTTCTGTAGTTAGGTTTATTTTTGTTTTTGTTGAATAAAAGTAGAAAAAGGAATCGAACCTAGGAATTGTATGGATGATTTTAAACATGAAAGGAGAGGTGGAACAGGGAAGAAAGTGAAATTGAAACAAATTGGAAAAAGAACCAAAAGGAAGGGCATAAATTAGTAATGCTAGGCCACAGTCATGGCCTATGAATGGATGTGCTCTGCATGGTAAGCCGCATGCCACTATTATGTCATAGCAAGCCACGATCATAGCCTACGACTATGCAGAAATAGGGCAGGATGCAAATTGATAAAGACATTTTTACCTTTTCACCCTTTTCACAACCTATATATTCAATTCTTACTTCACTTTCACTTTCATTTTATCTTTCTAGAATTCCTGCTTCCAAACACTCTCACCTCTCACTAAAAATTTTAATCTTCCTAAAGTCTTCCATATTCTACCTCAATCATGCCACGCATTAAGCAGTCGACCTGATGGGAACCTTATTGAAGATAGCTAGTTGCGGGACAGGGGAGAAGGAACTGAATAGTGGACTTTGGAGCACCATTCCCTATTTATATCAAGGAGGAAGGTACTTATTTTTGATCCCTTCATTCTAGGAAAATTTTAGTTCCTAAATACTTTGTTATTGGCACATTAGATAGGCTAGAATTACTTGAACGGGTATAGAACCTAACTGAAAGAATTTAGTGGGGCCAGTTCATACAGTTCCAATTCCATGTTTATGAGGAACTTACATTGGAATTCTTGACTACCTAGACCTTTGACCCTAAGAATATCTAGGAATTATGGTTTAGATTAGGAGGACAAGTATATGAACTGACTGTCAAAATTATGTGTGAGATGTGTGGCTTCTCCGAATCCACCATCATTGATCAACATGATGGCTTCCTTCCTTCCTAATATTGGTATGAGCTGACTAGAATTGAGTGATTCCACACTAAGAATGCTCACAATAACATTATCTCATCCCATGAATGCTTGCTACTGCACAAATTTATGTGTCAGCTGGTTTTTGACAAGTCAGAAACCAAGAAGTATTCCACCAAGGAACTTTTTATATTATGGTGTATGGGCCATAGTATTCTGGTATACATATCCACGTATATGTTGAATGCCATTGCTGCGACTCCATGTAAGCAAAGCAACCATCTTGGAATGAGATACATAGTGTCTGCCATTGCAAAAGCCATCATCACTTATTTCAGACAGAGATCATTCATTCCACAAATATGAATCTACAGGATATCCACGAGAAGACACATGTGTAGACCAAGGCAGGTCAAGTGAGCTTGAGTTCAGCGCTGCCTGGACAGGAGGAATCAACGAGTGAAGAATCGGGAGAAGAAGAAGAGGAAAAGCAACGCTAGAAGAAGGTTTTGGATGCAATATCCGAAACCAACAGAACACTTGTAGAGATGGCGTGCACACAACAATGCCAGAGCTGGGATATCCGACAGATCCATCGGTAATTCGAGTCTCAGGGAATTCAACTACACCTTTGACACCATCACCACCTCCATCTCCTTAGGATTTCTGTCTAACCCAAATTTAATTTTTTTCTTTTCCAAATTAGCCTTCAGTTCTATTTTGTTTCTTTTTTTATTTTTTTTATTTCTATTTTATTGTTAATTTTTTGTTCTTTTTTACTTTAATTTTTGTCTTTACCCTTCGTTTATGTGTTTATGTGTGCTTTCTTCTCACATTGAGGAAAATGTGTTGTTCAAGTGTGGGGAGGGATTGTGTGTTTTACTTTTGAATGTGATTTTGCATACTGTATGATAGGTATTAGGCTACATTGTGTGAAGTTTTTGAATGTGTCAATGGCTTAGATTGAGTGAAATTTATTTAATTTTGGACATAGTCTATTAGGTTGTGAACGATCATTAGCCTGCAAAATTAGTGAATTAAGGGGCCTTTGAATAAATATACAACCTAATTAGGACTTAGTGTAAATTTAACACCCTCTAGATTGTCACATTCATTCATAATTTGAGGTCTTTTAGCTTAATTAGCTTAACTAGTATTTTTTATGAAAACAAATAGCTAAAAGCAGTAGAGTAAAAATTTCTTTTAATAAATCACTATTTCGATGACCTTCGGGTTACGAATAGAGCCAGCAACTAGTTGAAAACGTGATGTAGCTGAGTAACCGGATCGACACGCATAAAAAATGTGTGCCTTCGCATAAAAAGGCTATAATGATGTTTCAACCAAGCTGTTTAATAAAATGACTTAGTTGAGTAATCGGATCTACATTCATCACAAATGTTTACCTCCAAGTAAAAGACTAAGTTCGGGTAAAAATAGTGCGTTTTAAATAAAAAACCTAACGGACTTGTAATAAATTTGAATTTTCATGGAAATATATTTAGGAACAGTTACAAAGTCTGAAGGACCGAAAAATTATTAAAGTGTATGCACAATTGAAAAGGGTAAATAAGTTAATTCTTAGGTCTCGATTAAGTTGTATATTTAGTTCAAAGACCTTAGACACCTATTTTATTTGTTAATGATTTACCATAATTCGAATGATTATGTCTAAGATTAAATTTATTTCATGAAGTCAGAGCCATTACCTCATTATTGCATTGTGTGTTGTGTTGTTATATGTTTGTAGTTTTGTTTGCTTGAGGACAAGCAAACGTTTAAGTTTGGGGATGTTGATAGGTGTCAACTGCATGATGTTTTAGGATTTAATTTGTTATGTAATTAGTGTGAATTTGAGTGTTGAGTGTGTGTTTATGTATTTAATTATAGTAGTTCATGTGTTTTAGTGTTTTTAAAGGTTAGAATATGTCTTTGAGCTTAAATATTATATTTTTTAGGTGTTGTGATGCGTTTGTTAGTGTTTCAGGGTAAACGGTGAAGAACGGAGAAAATTTGAGGAGTTGTGGTCGAAAACCATAGGCTACCATCGTGCATAGCAGGGCCACGATGCACGATCGTGAGAGAGAAGGACGAGCGAGCAACAGCCAGGCCACAATCGTACAGCTAGGGCACGATTGTGACAGAAAGTCTCCAAGTCACCACAATCATGCACATTGGGCCACGATCGTGATAGAAAGGTTAAGGCACTGGTCACGATCGTGGTAGGCAGGGCCACGATCGTGCCCTCCATCGGGCTAATACAGAAACTTGAGTTTTGAGCAATTTTTCGAACCGTTTCGACATCGACTTTGTCTTAGCACCTACAAAGTATAAATAGAACATGAGAAGTCTTTAGAAGGGGAGAGAGCCTTAGAAGAACTCTAAACAGCCACCCAACAAAACCCTAAAAGAGTCTTTGAGAGATTGAGAAAGAGACAAAGGAAGAGAGAAGAGGAAGACGATGCAGACACGAAGTGCTTCCAGGATTAAAAAGTTTTCTGAATTTGTGGCCTCCCATCATCCCGTCGTAGTTTTGGTTCCTATGTATTTCAATTTTATTTAATTATAGAATTGATATAGATAGTTGGTTATAGATTGCATTGTGGTCGATGTTCTATACTCACCTTTGGATTATTATTTTTGACTTAATGAAATCTAATCATTTTTTGTGTTCATTGAATTAATTGTGATTTATTCTGCGCTTAATATCTCAATAATAAACTGAGAGGGTGAATCGAGAGAAAACGATTAATTTGGGCTAACGAGAGTTAGGCAGATTAATAGATCCAAAATTAAATCAAGTTGGTAAATCTTGTGTAGAGAGATCACATTAGGTTTCCAATTGTTTGTTAGAGAACTTAAGAACCAATTAGGTTTTGGATAGGTTAGTAATTGAGAGATTACAACCTCCCATAATCTGATTAGGGTTTATACTTTAGGTTTCAATTATAAGTTGAGAGAGAGTAGTTGACCCAAGGATCTTCTAGAACCGTTAATTCAATAAATCGTAATTAGTTAGGTTGTTATTAAAGATAGGTAATTTTCCCTTTCTCTCTTTCGGTAAACTCATTAGGTGGAACTTAGGTGTGAGATCATTGTTCGTTAATTGGCTAAATTCCATTACTATTCAATTTTGTATTTAATTGTTTATTGTCATTGTGGTTGTTTTTAATTCCGTGTTAATCGATAATCATTATTTTTGTTGATTGATTTGGTTTATTTGGTCTAGTTAATTCTTATGTTTTAAGTTATTGTTTATTAATTATTATTTAGTAATTCTTTCGACCTTATATTTAGGACTAGTTAGCCCTCCTCATGGGATTGATACCTTAGGTACTACGGGAACGACTCGTGCGCTTGCATAATTTACCAAGGTTATAAATAGTAAAGCTTAGCACGTGTAACCTTGCGATCAAATTTTATTGTTAATAAAATAAGGGATAATGAAACTCTTTAAATCATTGGCTAACTCGAATAACTTGTCTTTGAGGAAGTGGGAAATCTCCATACTTAAGGTCACTACCAACACCTCATCAGTAGTTTCCTTACTTGGTTCCTCCTCTAGTTCTTCCTTAATCACCTTTGTCTACTCTTCTTTTTCTTCCTAAACAAAAGCATCTGACTCATCTTCTTCAGTTATCTTTTGCCACTTCTCTACTTGATCTTTTTGGATGAAGGTTTCTTCATCTTCTTTTTCAAAAAGCTCTTTTTCGCTACTAAGGGTGTTTGTCTCTCGATCGATAGTATTATCAGTAGAATTGGACAAACTCCCTTACATCTCATCAAATAATATATCCATCAGTTGATCAATTTGATTCACCATATTCTGTATACAATGTAACATCCAATTCTCATATTAAGGATTAGGTGTAACATCCCGTTACCTATGGGAGGTTAGAATAGTAAATAGGAGTGTTAAATAAGAGCGTAGAAAAGCATTTTTCATGCTCATGCATAATATAACATACAAATACACGTGATCAGTGAAGGTCATGCACATGAAAATAATTGTACATGCATTCATGAATAATTCTGGGAATAATTGGATTGAATTGTGAATTTTTTAGAATTTTGAATATTTCTACATTGAAAATATTATTGGTTAGTAGAATTATAAGATTTAAGAATTTTTTGTGAAATTAGGATTTATTTTTGTAATTTATAAGATATTATAGAAAATAGGAAAAAGAGGAGAAGAAATCAAATGAAGATTTGGAAATAGTTGGATTGTGAAGATGAGAGTTAGATGGA
>JAOTAY010000004.1:23325424-23358924 GCA_025629805.1 Erythroxylum baracoense
GTATAAATGAATATTGTGTAATTTTAAATTTTGTAATAAAATTATAAATATTTAAATTTTGAAATGTATATTAAAAAAGGAATTAACTAGGTTAAAATTTGTTATATTAAAAATATATAGGTCAGAGTATTATAAATGAATTAGTAAAATTAGTTAGTAAAAATTGGAATGAAAAAATAAAAAAATATAGAAATGTATACTGTAATGAATTTGTTTTAAATGGATAAAATATACAAAATAAATAGAAATACTCTAATATATAAGTAAAAAGTAAAAAAATTATAACATTAGTCACGGTGTGATTAAAGTTTTTTTATAATCTATTAAATATTTTAATTAATTAAAATAACACCTTGAAATAAAATAAGTTAAAAAATTTTATAATCGAATAAATATTAAAGTTAATTAAAATAACGACTGAGTGTAACATATTATATAATTTAATGTACAAATGAATATTGTGTAATTTAAAATTTTGTGATAAATTTATAAATATTTAAATTTTGAAGTGTATTAGAAAGGAATTAATAAGGTTAAAATTTGTTAATGTAAGTTAGAATATTAAAAACAAATAAGTAAAATTTGGTAGTAAAAATTTGGAATAAAAAATTAGAAAATGGATAATGTAATGTATTTGTTATAAATAGATAAAATATAGAAAGTAGTATAATATGTAAGTAAAAATTAAAAAAAAAACAGCCCTCACTGAAACCAAAACACATAATCAATCTTTAGAATCTCAAGTTAACTTAAGAAATCACGGCGGTTTTCTCATTTTCTTCTTCCACTAAGATTTGTTCACGACCGTTCTCTCATCTTCTTGTTCAACGGAGATTTGAAGAGATGATAAGTGATTTCATTTTAAATTAAGTTTGTGTTTTAATGCAATTACTTTTATACGATAGAAGGTAATAATTATTGACTTCAAATTACTTGTTAAATTTCTGTTTTAATGCAATGGTGTTAAAATTGTATTTTAATGCAATGGTATTAAGATGATAGATGGTAATAATAATTTGAGTTAAAACTAAATAAAGTAACTTTAACCGAAATTGTGTTTTAGAATACAAATTATAGCAACTCGCATCCTTGACTTCAAAAAGTCACAACCGTAATAACGTATGAAAATAATTAGTGCTCTTATTACGGTTGTGACTAAAGAAAGTCACAACTGTGACTTAAATGGCCTAAATCGGGCTAAATCATGTGAATAAAGAATTCACAACATAGATTGCATGAATGAATACAACTATTCAATTAATTTTTTTATAAATGATAAATTATACATTATAAATAGTTAATAATTATATCTTAAAAAAGATAAACGAACTTTTAATATATAATAAATGAAATGAATTTTTAATATATATTAAATGACCTAATTAATTTGTTAATATGACTAATTGTCTACATTATCTTTATAACCACGAAATAATGATATACTCATTTTAATAACCACAAAATTTTAATATGTATTAAATGTAAAAATAAATGTTAATAGATATAATTCACTGGAAGATAATTTAAAAGTTGATATATAATTAGTGAAGTAGTTAATTTTCGCATTGCAAGGGAAATCAAGGTTTAACTGATAAAGACATTATAAAGTCAAAAGTTTTCATAACTTGTAATAGTTATCAGAGCAGAACATAGCGTTATTTTCATTTCCAATTTAGAATTTACACCATTCGACATGAAATCCCTCATTATGAGAATTTAACCAATAAATCGAAACAAGGAATACTTACATTTGATTCATTATAAGGTATGGTTCTTGACTATGTAAGTTTCTTTTTAACTACGTAAGGATGAATTTGTTTAACGCCGAATCACAATTAGTGAATTCATTAAGAAGACTTTTTATTAAATGACCAATATAGATTAATATCGAAGTACACTTAATCTTTAGGAGAAAAAGATTCGGACCAATTAACTTTATCCCAAAATTGATTGTTTGCATAGCCACACAACAACAATCATTATGTTTTGTTCAATATTTTTAGTCAGTTTGTGGTATATAGCATCAAAGAGAAGGAAGTATTCCTGGTAGATTAATATAAAATAAGTTATATTAAATTTTTGAGCATTCCAAGTTTTTCTTCTAACCGAACTAAGCATCATAAGTAATTGTTGCTCTTGATATTTTATAAAATATAATATTTTCCATTATGCCAAACTTAATAATTGTTGTTTTGTTAATGTAAAAACAAGCAAATATAAATACATAGTCTTATAGTAGACAAAAAGACAAAATCATATATGATAAATATAAAAGCATTTCATTATATCAACAAAAAGATTTCATCATATATAATAAAAGCAAGTTGTGCACTCTGTGGAACTTAATTTTTAGTTTAAAATCGATGTGATACAGACATGTGAGCCCACTTGAGATGAGGTGGTATAATGGATATAATTGGTAGTCGCATAGTTGACCTATAAATAATCTCATTATAAGGGCTTCTGTAAAACTTTAAGAATAGTAAAAAAGACTCGTTGGAGTTGTGAGATTTATAAATCTTTTTGGAAAACAAAAACATAGTAGGTGATCGAAAGAAAGAGGATTGTAACTGGCTCACTTTGTGGTAAGACGTTATGGAATGAATATACTGTAATCTAAAATTTTAAGGAAAAATAGAATGGTGGGATTGAAATTTATTTTGCAAATTCATGATTTTTTATTTTTTATTTTTGGTCCTATTTCATTTGATTTTGTCTTTTGCACCAAGTCAATACGCTCTCTCCAAACCAAAGCAAACCAAATTCCCCATGACAGGGCCATGGATGAAATATGTGAAATTTTAAAAATTAATATATTATAATATACGATAAAAAAGTATAAAAAGAGAGTTGTGTTATAATATTTTAGTAATTAATTTAAAAACAAAATTATGATTTTTAAAAAAATTATATATTGAGGAGTCACGATGTGATTTATTAAATCACAGTAAAATTTAAAGAAATGAATATATTATAATATATGATCAAAAAGTAAAAAAAATGTCACAGGTGTGACTTAATATTAAAAGTAAATTTTAAGGTTGTACGAATTTTGAATTTTAAAGCCGGTCTATAACATGCTTTTCTACGTTAAGTATTTTTTAATAACACTTATAATAAATCTCAAATTATATATATTAAATAAATTACGTAATAATTAGATATTAATTTTAAAAATATGAATTTTGAATATAAAATAAAGGATAACAATTGTATTTGAAGTTAGACTGATATTAGTTTTTTGGAGTGTTAAAATTTTTTCTTCTAATAAAAGCAATTTTAAACAGCTAAATAGAGAGGTAATAAAAAATTTGATAATTATTCATTTCTTTTTAAATAAAATTTAGTTGAGTTAATTCAAAAATATGAAAGGAACTAATTATTTAATAAAATTAAAAGAAATCACGGTTGTAACTTCCTAAGTCACAATTGTGCTGAATAATAATGTAAAAAATAAAAGAAGTCACGGTTAAGTCACAATCGTGCCGTTGAATAACAATTTAAAGAAATTATATTACTAATTCTCTACAATATAATGATAATAAATAATTAATTATACAAAATAAATAAAAATTATATACTAATATTAAGAAATATGTATAATTCTTTGCCGATGTACTTATGATAAGTCATAACTTATAGATAATAAAAAAACAAATCATTACCTAAATTTTCTCATAATCTTCACGTTGAACTCTTCATTAACGGTGCTATTAAGGATTGTTTTAAAGTTGACCATGAATAGTTTATTGACACAAACTCTTTTAGAAAGCATATATATTATTTGGATTCCCTTTTTATTATTACTCTTGCCACGACTGTGACTTAAATTGTCACAGCCGTGACTCATGCCTTTAGGTTTGCATTTGTGAAGAATAATACCTAGGGTGCACAATTGTTCACAATCACGATCGTAACAGAACTTTTCACGCGTGCATAATCGTGACAAAAGCCTTCATTTGTCAGAAATAGACGACTAGTACGATCGTGACGAAACGTTTCATTTACCAAACTACACGATCGTGCAAGGCAAGTTTTTAAAATAACCCTACCCTCTTTAAAGCAACCCTAAAAACACACCCGTGACAAGCAACTATTAATTAATTATTTAATAATATATATATATAGTATTAAGTAAAATAGGCAGAGTCTAAATTTTTTTTAATGAATGTGTAATTATTTTAAATTAATTGTTCATTGTTATTCATTTTTATATACTAATATTAAATTTAAATCTCAATCATAACCTTGTATTATTAATTGTTAATTTTTGTTAGAACTATATAATTCTTAATAATAATTAATAATTAATAATTAGTAATAATAAGCTAAAATTAAAATGCACGCCTATGATTCTTTAATATATAGACTTAGTGATAACAGTTACATAAATACACAAAATAAAATTTTTTATTAACTGTGTAATTATTTTAAATTAATTGTTCATTGTTATTAATTTTTATATGCTAATACTAAATTTAATTCTTAATCATAACTCTGTATTATTAATTGTTATTTTTTTAAGTTTTATATATTAATTTCTTAAAAGTTTATATATTCATGTCATAATATATATACCTATTCGTGGTTGTGATAAATTATTATATTATTAGTTACTATATATTAATATAATTCTTATTAATTCTTTCATAATATAATTTTATTATTTAGTTATTATTAATTAAAAATCATTGTTAATTGTGCCCTTACAAATTTTTTATCCCTTATTAATTATTAATTATTATTACCATATTATTAAGTATCGTATGTTAATATTAATTTTATATGTTATTCAAAACCGTACATTATTAATTGTTTATTATTATTAATTTGTATATACTAATATTAAATTTAAATCTTTGTCATAAGCCCCTATTACGAATTCTTAATTATTATTATTAAGTTTTATATATTAATATCTTAATATATATGCCTATTCATGATTATGACAAATTATTATACTGTTAGCTACTATATATTAATATAATTTTATTATTAATTTATTTATAATTGTGTTATTATTAATTGATTGCCCTTACAAATTTTTCATCCATTATTAATTATTAATTATTATTACTATATTATTAAGTATCTTATATTAATATTAATTTTATATATTATTCATAACCGCGCATTATTAATTGTTCATTGCTATTAATTTTTATAGACTAATATTAAATTTAGATCTTAGTCATAACCCTGTATTAATAATTAATTGTTTATTATTATTAAGTTCGGTTCTAACAGATTATTATATTGTTAACTACTATACATTAATATTAAGTATATATATTAGTGACAATGGTACATTATTAATTGCTAATTATTATTAAATATTATATAATACTATTAAGTTTATATAAATGGTAGTCACCCAAGCATGATTTCCATGCACAGTTGTGAATTGTTAGTTAGCTCACAACCGTGCATGTTATTTATTTTTTGTTTTTTTGGCTTTTTGCATATTGTTTATTTTTTGCTTTCTTAGGCTTTTTAGTTATTGGTAATTAATAAATATGAATTTTCTTATTAATCCTCTCATAATAGAATTTAATTATTATCCTTCAAATTTTATTATCCTTTTCAAATACAATTATTATCCTTTATTCTATATTCAAAATTTTTAAAATTAATATCTAATTATTATGTAATTAATATATATAATTTGAGATTTATTATACATGTTATTAAAAAATACTTAACTTAGAAAAACATGTTAATAGACTGGCTTAAAAATTCACCTTTTTTAAAATTTGTACATAATTTTTATTATCTATAATTTATGACATCATAAGTATATTTGCAAAGAATTATACATATTTCTTGATATTAGTTTATAATTTTTATCTATTTGTTTTGTATAATTAATGATTTATTATCATTATGTTGTAGAGAATTAGTAATTTAGTTTCTTTATATTGTTATTCAGCGGCACGGTTGTGACTTAAGAAGTTACAACCGTGATTTCTTTTAATTTTATTAAATAATTAGTGCCTTTCATATTTCTGAATTAACTCAACTAAAGTTTATTTAAAAAGAAATGAATAATTATCAAAATTTTGATTATCTCTCTACTTAGCTGTTTAAAATTGCTTTTATTAGAAGAAAAATTTTTAATGCTCTAAAAACTAATATCAGTCTAACTTCAAATACAATTATTATCCTTTATTTTATATTCAAAATTCATATTTTTAAAATTAATATCTAATTATTACATATTTTATTTAATGTATATAATTTGAGATTTATTATTAGTGTTATTAAAAAATACTTTAACATAGAAAAGCATGTTATAGACCGGCTTAAAAATTCAAAAATTTTATACATAATTTTTTATTATCTATAATTTATGATTTATCATAAATATATCTTCAAACGTGACTGATGTTAAGGTCTTTGTTGTGCTCTGCTACAGTTGCATCTCGCTACTTTCTTGCAGTCGTGAAATTTGATTGTGCGGCTGAATTAAAAATCCATACAACCCTAAAATTTACTTTTAGTTTAAGTCACACTTGTGACATTTTTTTATTTTTCGATCATATATTATAATATATTCATTTCTTTAAGTTTCATTGTAATTTAATAAATCACATCGTGACTCCTCAATATATAATTTTTTAAAAATCATAACTTTATTTTTAAATTAATTACTAAAATATTATAATACAACTCTCTTTTTATACTTTTTATCGAATGTTATAATATATTAATTTTTAAATTTTCACATATTTCCATGACCTTGTCATGGTGAGTTTGGTTTGCTTTGGTTTGGAGAGAGCATATTGACTTGGTGCAAAAGACAAAATCAAATGAAATAGGACCAAAAATAAAAAAATAAAAAATCATGAATTTACAAAATAAATTTCAAGCCCACCATTCTATTTCCCCTTAAAATTTTAGATTATAGTATATTCATTTCGTAACGTCTTACCACAAGTGAGCCAATTAAAATTTCTAAACCACAAACCCCACAATCCTCTTTCTTTCGATCACCTGATATGCTTTTGTTTTCCAAAAAGATTTATAAATCGCATAATATAGCGAGTCTTTTTTATTGTTCTTAAAGGTTTACAGAAACCCTTATAACGAGATTATTTAGAGATCAACTATGCAACCACCAATCGGTGGTCTTATATCCATTATACCACGTCATCTCAAGCGAGCGCACATGTCTATATCACATCGATTTTAAACTAAAAATTAAGTTCCACAAAGTGCACAACTTGCTTTTATTATATATGATGAAATCTTTTTGTTGTTATAATGAAATGCTTTTATATTTATCATATATTATATTTGCATGTTTTTACATTAACAAAACAATAATTATTAAGTTTGGCATAATGGAAAATATTATATTTTATAAAATATCAAGAGCAACAATTACTTGTGATGCTTAGTTCGGTTAGACGAAAAACTTTGAATGCTAAAAAAATTAATATAACTTATTTTATATTAATCCACCAGGAATACTTCCTTCTCTTTGATGCTATATACCACAAACTGACTAAAAATATTGAACAAAACATAACGATTGTTGTAATCTAGCTATGCAAACATTCAATTTTGGGATAAAGTTAATTGGTCCGAATCTTTTTCTCCTAAAGATAAAGTGTACCTGGATATTAATTCTATATTAATCATTTAATAAAAAGTCTTCTTAAATTCACTTATTGTGATTCGGCGTGAAACAAATTCATCTTTACATAGTCAAGAAGCAACTTACATAGTCAAGAACCATACCTTAGAATGAATCAAATGTAAGTTTTTTTTGTTTCAATTTTTTGGTTAAATTCTCATAATGAGGGATTTCATGTCTAATGGTGTAAAATTCTAAATTAGAAATGAAAATAACGCTATGTTCTACTCTGGTAACTATTGCAAGTTGTGTCAACTTTTGACTTTATAATGCTTTTATCAGTTAAACCTTGATTTTTCTTACAATGTGAAAGTTAGCTCTATCGTACATAATTGTGAATGCGTCTATAGACATAAAACTACTTCACTAATTATAAATCAACTTTAAATTATCTTCCTCTGAGCTATATCTGTTAACGTGTATTTTTACATTTAATACATATTAAAATTTAGTGGTTATTGAAATGAGTACATTATTTCGTGGTTATAAAGATACTGTAGACAATTGGTGATGTTAACAAATTAATTAGGTCATTTAATATATATTAAAATTTTTTTTCATTTATTATATATTAAAAGTTTATTTATCTTTTTTAAAATATAATTATTAACTATTTATAATGTATAATTTCTCATTTATCAAAAAAAAATAATTGAATAGTCGTATTCATTCATGCAGTCTATGTTGTGAATTCTTTATTCACATGATTTATAACCCGCTTTAGGCTATTTAAGTCACAATTGTGACTTTCTTTAGTCACAACCGTGATAAGTGCACTAATTATTTTCATTCATTATCACGGTTGTGACTTTTTGAAGTCACGGATGTGAGTTGTTATATTTTGTATTCTAAAACACAATTTCGGTTAAAGTAACTTTATTTAATTTTAACTCGAATTATTATTACCATCTATCATCTTAATACCATTGCATTAAAATGGAAATTTAACATCATTGCATTAAAACATAAATTTAACAAGTAATTTGAAGTCAGTAATTATTACCTTCGATCATATAAAAGTAATTGCATTAAAACACAAATTTAATTTAAAATGAAATCAGTTATCATTTCTTCAAATCTCAGTTGAAGAAGAAGAAGAGAGAACGACCATGAACAAATCTCAGTGGAAGAAAATGATGAGAGAATCATCGTGATTTCTTAGCTTAACTTGAGATTCTAAAGACACTGATGACATCAATGACTTTTTTTCTTTATTTTAATTATTTAAAATATTTAAAAATTTTATAATTAAAATATTTATTTTAATTTATAATTAAAAATTTTAATTGATTATGTGTTTTGGTTTCAGTCATGGGCGGGACGTGACTGAGGGTTGTATGTTTTTAACTTTTTACTGACATATTATACTACTTTCTATATTTTATCAATTTATAACAAACACATTACATTATCCATTTTCTAATTTTTTCATTCCAAATTTTTACTACCAAATTTTACTTATTCGATTTTAATATTCTAACTTACATAATTTTTATAATTCTATCACATTATCAAATTTTAACCTTGTTAATTCCTTTCTAATACACTTCAAAATTTAAATATTTATAAATTTATCACAAAATTTTAAATTACACAAAATTTATTTATACATTAAATTATATAATATGTTACATTCAGTCATTATTTTAATTGACTAAAATATTTAATCGATTATAAAGTTTTTTAACTTATTTTATTTGAAGGTAATTAACTAAAATATTTAATAGATTATAAAAATTCTTTAATCACACCATGAATAATGTTATTTTTTTTTACTTTTTGCTTATATATTATTAGAATATTTATATTTACTTTGCATATTTTATCCATTTATAACAAATTCATTACAATATACATTTCTAAATTTTTTTATTTTTTCATTTCAATTTTTGCTAACTAATTTTACTAATTCATTTATAATACTCTAACCTATATATTTTAATATAAAAAATTTTAACCTAATTAATTCCTTTCTTAATATACATTTCAAAATTTATATATTTATAATTTTATTACAAAATTTAAAATTACACAATATTCATTTATACATTAAATAATATAACATGTTCAAAACTTCAGTTCATCAAACTGCATGATCATATTATTCTTACTTTTATTTCTTTTTTATCTCTTTCTCTATTTCTATAAAACTTATCATACATATAAATTTTTACTCTTAACTTACAGGAAATTAAATATCTTTAAAATTTTAGTTGATTAAAAGTTTCTTATGTGATTAATAAACAAATTTATTTATTCATTAATTATAATATAATTATAATATATTATGCATATATGCACGTCTTTAATTTGTAAATATACTTAACAAAATTTATTCAATGATTGATAACAAAAATTATAACTTAACAATTCACAGTCTGATTAATAATAATAATAATAATAATTACTTAATTCATTAATTAAATTATAATTAATTGATTGGTTAATTATGATATATCATATACATATGCATGGCTGTGACTTGATAAGTCACAGTCGATGATTAGTAATAATAATAATGATAATAATGCCTATTAATTACAAAATAATACTTTACAAAATTTATTCAATGATTTATAACAAAAATCATAACAATTAATAAGTCAAATCATTTTTTACTTTTTACTTAGATATTATAATATTTATATTTACTTTGTATATTTTACTCATTTATAACAAATACAATACACCATACATTTCCTTTATTTTTTTATTTTTTCATTCCAAATTTTTACTCACTAATTTTACTAATTCATTTCTAATATTCTAACTTATATATTTTTAATATAACAAATTTTAATCTTGTTAATTCTTTTCTTAGTATACATTTCAAAACTTAAATATTTATAATTTTATCGTAAAATTTTAAATTACACAATATTCATTTATGCATTAAATAATATAACATGTTACACCCAGTAAGTTTTTTTAAATTTCGTTATTTTAATTATCTAAAATATTTAATTGATTATAAAATTTTTTTAACTTATTTTGTTTCAGTCACGAGCATGACTTAATAAGTAACGGGTGATATATATTTTTTACTTTTTACTTTAATATTATAATATTTGTATTTATTTGTATATTTTATCAATTTATATCAAATACATTACGCTATACATTTCCTAAATTTTTTTATTTTTTTATTCCAAATTTTTACTAACTAATTTTACTAATTCACTTCTAATATTCTAACTTATATACTTTTAATATAACAAAATTTACCTTGTTAACTCCTTTCTTAGTATAGATTTCAAATTTTAAATATTTATAATTTTACTACAAAATTTTAAATTACACAATATTTATTTATACATTAAATAATATAACATGTTTAGAAATACTCCTACAATTAAATTAAGCAAAAATACTCCTAAAATTAAATTAGGTGGGCATTATATCAATGCACATTTGTGCAGTGTACATCTACTAGTTTTTATAATATACAAATCGATAGAACTACGAATTAGTTTTTAGTCATTCAAACGTTAGACATTTCTCAATAAAATATAGTGACACTTATTTAATAAGGAGATCAATAGTTCCTGAACCATTGCTGTTATAGATTGATATTGTTGTCTACCTGTCAGTAAAAAAGCAAACTTTGTTTTCAAACAATATGCTTCAAACCTATTATCTGAATCAACCTCTACACCCCCACTCAGTTTTAGCGTCTCAAAATGGCTGGTCTCATGTCAAAGCTCTTTCATCTATGACAGTCTCTCTTGGATAAGAATATTACGGAATAAATTCATCACTTTGGAATGAGTCCGAATGATTGTCTCAATGACAATCATTTTATATTTATATTTATTTTATATTTATCATGTTATATGAGCCTTCGTTTATCTAATAAATAAGACTTAAAAAATTAGATAAATAAATGCTCATAAAATAAAATAAGCACAAAATAACGTAAACAGATGATCAGGCAAGAAATGACATAATCTCACGCTCTTAATCTGTCCCTAAATTGAGCAACCACTGTAAAGTCTCTAATTTGCGTCTTCTTGTGCGGCAGTTGGATGAGACTAGTAATTGGCAGGTTGCAAAAAATAATGTTTTTCTAATTTTAAATCAATTATTTAAATGCCTCGTGAATTAAATAATTCTAATGATGCGACATTATGACAAGACTATTTTTATTATAAATTTAATAATAATAATAATATTATTATTATTATAAAATTGAATAAAATTTAAAATTTACATCATTTGTGCAATATGCTGCCGAGGAAAGATCGATACTGTTGTGTATCTCATTTTGTCCCATCATCATTAGGCTTTTAACATTACAACCTTCATTAATGATATATATTTTTCTCGCAGAATGGCTATGGATACTTCATGCCAGACACAGAATTCTTCCACAAAAAACTTTTAAACTTGATCTGAATGCAAGAAAAAAAAGAGAAGAAATAGCTTTGATAGAGCATTTGATTTATGGGTTTTGCAACAGTCAACTTATTTTCCTCTCAAACTGTGATGAGAGATCTGTACCTTTCCTTTTGCTTATTCATCACCTTTACAGAAGTAGTTAATATACGCAACCATTGCCACCATCACTCTACTAGTAGCTATTAATTTGAACACTAAATCAAACAAACAACTGTGGCATAATGCTAGACCTTCCTAGATGTTATCAGATTTACCGTTTAGAATCATTTAAGGTCTTACCCTCAAAAAATTCACCCAACATCCTTTCCAGATCTTCTGCTGTGGACTTTATATACTTTTGGGGATTTTTCCCACTTTCAACCAAAGGCCTGTAACATGACATGAATTAGATGCCGGTATACATCGGAAACATATTGAGGTTATGTAGATATGAACAGATATATGAGGGAAATATCAAAAGGGGAAAAAAAATATCAATCTAATATATGATCTAATCTAGAAACTTAAATAAAAGAAACAAACGGATGTAAATGTTCTATTAGAAGAAACATACCCAAAACGTTTTACAAAAGATCTGTAAGCAGGCAACAAGACTTCAGCAACTGCAAGTCTTAAAGACTCCCGTAACTCAGTATCAGGAATGGTCCACTGAGATTGCTTTTGATGAAGCTCCTCAAATTGCATGTTGAAGCTCCTGAACCTGAAACATGGAATTGCTCTCCATCCAGGTTAAAAGTTTCTATGAAAAATGCTCTGTAAACACCACTTAAACACTAAAAAATGGTTTCCATTAGTTCATCTGATCCTAACCTCTCCTTAACCTGACCTCTTGAGGCTCCACTCCCGCTTCCTCCTTCACCAGGCACGGAGCCACTTCCCCCAGATGACGTCAGGCCTTGAGTTGAGAGGCATTGAAGTATCTGCAAGCTCCAAATTAAGGTGGTTGAAATCCAGTTATGTAAACACCATCATTTAAAGTGACTGTAATAGAGCATAGCTAACAACTCTACTCAATTACTCAAATTTCTCCAGTTGAAGAATCAGTGTAAGGAATCAAAACATAACCGCTGCTTAACATTATCAGGCTGTCAAAAGAATCAATCTCTGAGTGTCTGATGTAGGATGGCCACAGAACACACCAACTATTTGATAATAGCACATATGAACTGCAAATCTAGGGCTATTAGAACTTTTTAGTTTTGCTAGAATTTAGAATTTAGGTGGAATTTTACAGAATTAAAATAAAGGAACAGGTATAGGAACTACTATCAAGGTTTGTTCAAGAAACTACGGATCACATCTTGGAAAATCAAAAGTATTAGTCTCGCACATATAGATTCAAAAATCAGCTCTAGGGTTTACCCATCACTCCCAATTCTCGTAGTCAACTCTTTACTTCCCAAGGCTGAAATTCAGAGTTTCCAAAAAAGTCACTCTTCTCCTCCATAAACAGAACTTAAAATCAAAACATGCAGACTTGTCCAGTTAATCCTACTAAGGAATCAACTTTATATTTCGCCTAACAGCAATTAATCCTAACCTAAACAAGAACTCTTTAAAATAAGCCTATATTAATTTAACTTCCATGAAGGAAATTGACAGATGCATAAAATTAACAAAATTGACTATTACGGAAAGTAGCCCCAAACTAATACAAAAATAACAAGGAGAATAAATGCTATCACACATCAATGGTTAAGCTAATCTCATTCTCCATCAGGTTCTAAATAGATCCTGTTGCCTGTGATGAGACAAAAGATTGACCCTGCCAAGGCCATAAAAAAGAAAGGGGGAAAGAAAGATGGAGATTTTCCATAAAAAAACTTCATAGCATTTCTTCTAAAACACAGGAAATCATGATGGTTCTATAATTTGATTGTCATTTTACCCATTTTGCTTTACACATCACTCCCCTCTAATTTTAAGAGTGTCTAACATCAGGGTCTAAGAATCAGAAAAAGAATTTTTGGATTACTAGAAGCAAGACAAAAGGTTTTACCATGTATGGTATCTAGGTCCAAGAGCCTAGTATAGTGAATGAAACATACAATAGCAAACCTTCTGATACAACAGGATTTCAATTGCGTCAAACTCTTTCTTCTTGTTGATATGCATTTCGTTTTCTCTAGTTTTATGTTAAATTAATTACTCTATTTCAAATCGTGTATGTGTCATACAATTTCATCCACATGATGAAGAAATGCAATGGTATTGGCACCTACTCCTACTTAGCCAAGTGACTTGGTTTGGATTCTTAAGAGTCAACACCCTATTTATTGTACATATAGCTTATTTTGTATTAGATAGGTTCACACTAGGTTTTCGGTTTGTCCCATATAGTTACTGTATATATATTATACTATAAGCCTAGTAAAATAAGTAGAACAATATTTTTCTTCTAAGGTTCTCTCTCATTCTCTAATTTTTACATGGTATCAGAGCTAGATTGAGAAAACCCTAAAATCTCTCTCCCTCACTGATGGCAGAAAGTTTTTAGTATTTTCTTCTCTCTCCTCCTCTAGCGTCGTCTTATAGATCAATCCCCTCTTCTGTGATGGCTGTTGGAAAATCTAAACACACCACCGTGTTCAGGATCCTTCCATCAACCTAACCCTGAAGTGCCGCCGTCAGAATCGCTGCCACGCGCCGCCAATCACTGTCGAAGTCCACTGTGCTGTCGCACCTTTCGGAGCCAAATCTCGCCAAACCAGTGACCGGTTGAAGTCACCAACCACACCATTGGAATCAGGAGATCGTGGCCGGCCTAACCCTGAAATCCAGCCGCCTTTCCACAGCCGGACACATCGCCTGTATCCTGACCGCCGACGCACTCGCTGCCGTGCTTATTCCAGTCAGTTTCTGCACCTGTTTTGCGCCGTTTTCTGCACTTTTCACTTTCTTTGGATCCTTCTTAGAGCTGCCTTTGATCCAAACATGCAGGTGCTAATTCATCAAGCAAGTCCGGTCCTTTTTAGAGCATGTTCTCTCCATCTCCAACAATTGCTACAGATAAGTTGATGGGAAGCTCTAACTATGTCCCTTGGTCAACGAGCATTGAATTGTGGTGTATGGGTCAAGGCTTGAAAAATCATCTAACCACCAAGGCTAAAGATGTGAAAACAAACAAAGAATCATGGCTGAGAGCTAATGCCTTGTTGTGTAGTCTCTTGTGGCAAACGGTTGACCCTTCTCTTCGCCCAATTTATACCAATTATACAAATTGCTATGACTTTTGGAATTAGACAAAAACCATTTATACTAACGACATCCAACGCCTATATTATGTTGTGCCTGAATTGATTAATTTGCGGCAGCAGGGTATGACACTTCCAGAGTTTCTTGGTTGGATGGCGTCTATCAAAGCTGAGTATAATTCTCTTTTACCTGCGGGTCAGACTGCGTCAAAGGATCTGGCTCAAAGGGATAAGTTCTTTATGGTGTGTACCCTTGCCACTCTGGGCCCTAAACTTGCTCCGATTCGTGACCAGATTCTTGCTAGTCCTTCTGTGCCCACTATGGATGATGTATTTGCTCACCTTCTTCGTGTTTCCTCGATTCCTACAATATCGAGTGGTTCTATTGGTGAGAATTTAGTCTTAGCTTCTCAAGCTCAGGATAGTGGTCAAGGTAAACAGAAGGATGATCATGGGAGTAATCGGAGTAATCGCCCCAAATGTAATTATTGTCATAACCGGGGACATATGAAGGAGAAATGTTACAGGCTACATGGCCGTCCTGCTCGGGCCAATGTTGCTCATTCTGAAGATTCTCAAGCTGATGCCCAGTCACCGCCATCCTTAACTCTTATTGGTGCTGATTATGAAGAGTACCTCAAGTTCAAGCAATCATCTTCCTCTACCACCTCTTCAGTCACTATTGCCCACATTGGTAATTCGGTTGCGTGCCTTTCTCAGTCATCTTCCTTAGGACCTTGGGTCCTTGATTCAGGTGCTTCAAACCATATTTTTGGTAACCCCCGTATGTTTTCACAATTGCTACTGCCACTTCTTTACCTTTTGTTACTTTAGCTAATGGATCCAAAACAGTTGCTAAAGCTATAGGTCGTGCTCATACTCTTCCCTCGTTGCCTTTGGAGTCTGTCCTTCATATTCCTCACTGTCGATTTAATTTGGTTTCTGTTAGCAAACTTACACGTGCCTTGGATTGTTCTATTATCTTTGACCGTGATTATGTACCTATTCAGGACCGAGGTATGGGATAGATGATTGGTGCAGGGTGTGAGTCCCAAGGCCTTTATCACATCATTCCTTCAATTGCTTGCACTGTTGTCAAATCTCCTACTCTCCTTCAAAACCGTTTGGGTCATCCAAGTTTGGTGAAGCTTTAAAAGTTTGTTCCTAGTCTATCTAACTTGTCATCTTTTAACTATGAGTCTTGTCAGCTTGGAAAACAGTCTCGAACTTCATTTCCAAAGCGGGTCAATAATCAAGCTACTTCCCTATTTGAGTTAGTTCATTATGATGTTTGGGGTTCTTGTCGTGTCAACTCAATTTTAGGCTTTCAATGTTATGGAACCTTTATTGATGATTACTCTCATTGCACTTCGTTGTTTTTAATGAAAAGTCGTTCAGAATTGTTTTCTATCTTTGAATCTTTTTGTGCTGAAATTCAAACCCAATTTAATACATCCATCCATATTTTACGTAGTGATAATGCTCGAGAATACTTCTCTACTCCCTTTAATACTTTTATGTCTTCAAAAGGAATTCTCCATAAATCCTCATGTGCTTATACACCTCAGGTTCCCTTTCGTTTTTGGGCTGATGCCATTCTCACTGCATGTTACTTGATTAACCGGATGCCTTCTTCTGTTTTACAACCCAAGACTCCTTATTCTATCCTGTTTCCTGATCAGCCGTCATATCTTCTTCCTCTTCAAGTTTTTGGATGCACTTGTTTTGTACATAATGTTGTACCTGGTCAAGATAAACTCTCTGCATGTGCGTGTTCCTTGGTTACTCCTGTCTTCAAAAATGCTACAAGTGTTATTCTCCAGCTACTCAATGTTACTTCATTTCTGCTGATGTTACATTCTTTAAGACATCTCCATTCTTTTCTTGTCGTTCTTTTGAGAGTCACTCGATGTCTGAAATTCTTCCTGTTCCTCCTCTTGTGCCTATTCTGTCACATGAAACTATTCTACCTTCTGCACCACTGCAACTGTATCATCGTCGTCCTCCCCCTCAACCTTCTGTAGACATCGACTCCTCTCCTACTTCGAATCTACATAATACTTCTGACGCCGCTGCTCCTTCTGCACTAGATGACATCTCTAACTCACACCCTGCCTCAACATCTCAACCGGTCGAGGCCCTAACCATTGCTAATCAGTTTCCTGTTGCTCTTCATAAAGGTACACGGTCTACTCGTAACCCTCATCCCATTTACACTTTCCTTAGTTATCATCGCTTGTCTTCACCCTATTTTGCTTTTTTGTCTTCTTTATCTTCTATTTCTGTCCCTAAAATTGTTGGTGAGGCACTTTCAGATTCTAGGTGGCGACAAGCTATGATAGAAGAGATGACTACTTTACATGATAATGGTACTTGGGATTTGGTTCCTTTGACTCCTGGTCATTCTCCTATTGGGGATCGTTGGGTTTATACTGTTAAGGTGGGTCCAGATGGTATAGTTGATCGTTACAAGGCCCATCTAGTGGCAAAGGGATATACCCAAATTTATGGGCTGGACTATGGTGATATATTTTCTCCTGTCGCCAAAACGTCTTCTGTTCGACTGTTTCTATCTACGGCTGCTATGCAGCACTGGCCCTTACATCAATTGGACATTAGGAATGCCTTTTTATAGGGTGAGCTTGAGGAGGAAATTTATATGGGGCTTTGTCGCTCAGGGGAAGTTTGGTTTGGATTGGTTTGTAAACTTCGTCGCTCACTATATGGTCTGAAACAATCTCCGCGAGCTTGGTTTGGTCGCCTTTAGTGCTGTCTCACAAGAGTTTGGTATGATTCGAACTGAGTCCGATCATTTTGTTTTCTACAAATATTCTTCACAAGAGGAATGCATTTATCTTGTTGTTTACGTTGATGATATTGTTATCAATTGTAGTGATCAGGATGGTATTGATCAACTGAAAGCAACACCTATTTAGTCATTTTCAAACTAAGGATTTGGGATTACTCAAGTACTTTCTCGATATAGAAGATGCACAGTCTAGCTCTGGTGTTGTTATTTCTCAAAGAAAGTATGCATTAGATATTCTGGAAGAAATTGGCATGTTAGATTGCAGACCTATAAACTCTCCTATGGATCCTAATTTAAAACTTTTACCAAAACAGGGGGAGCCTCTTGCAGATCCAGGGAGGTTTCGGAGACTGGTTGTAAGCTCAATTATCTTACTATTACTCGGCCTAATATCTCCTTCGGAGTTAGTGTCATCAGTCAATTCTTACAGTCTCCATGTGATAGTCATTGAGGTGCAGTTGTTCGTATTCTGAGATATATCAAAGGGGCACCAGGCAAAGGACTATTGTATGAGAATAGGGGTAATACACAAGTGATTGGATATGCTGATGCTAATTGGGCAGGATCCCCGTCTGATAGACGGTCTACTTCAGGATATTGCATCTTTGTTGGAGGTAATCTAGTATCTTGGAAGAGCAAGAAACAAGCAGTTGTTGCTAGATCAAGTACAAAAGCAGAATATCGTGCTATGGCTTTAGTAACCTGTGAACTCCTATTGTTGAAACAGTCTATTCATGAGTTAAAATTGCATAAGTGTCACAGATAAAGCTTCTTTGCAATAATCAAGCTACACTTCATATTTCCTCCAACCCAGTATTTCATGAGAGGACCAAACACATTGAAATTGACTTTATACGAGAGGTCTTATCGGGTTGTATTGCTACTAGTTATGTCAGCTCTAATGACCAACTAGCGGGTATTTTCCATAAGTCTTTACGGGGTCCTCGTATTGGGTCTATTTGTAACAAGCTTAATGCATATGACTTATATGCTCCAGCTTAAGGGGGAGTGTTGAATTGTATATATTGTATATATAGCTTATTTTGTATTAGTTAGGTTGACACTAGGTTTTTGGTTTGTCCCATATAGTTACTGTATATATATTATATATAATCCTAGTAAAATAAGCAGAACCATATTTTTCTTCTAAGGTTTTCTCTCATTCTCTAATTTTTACAAAGGCCATTTTCCACTTCTAACTTCTTGAGTTCATAAAGAGTAATCCTAAACATTGGCACAAATTTCATTTTTTATGAACCATTTCCAACAATACACCTAAGCAAACAAACCTTTGCCCAAGCATTCCTTTTGTATTGGTTAGCATGCTGCTGCACAATCCTTCTATGTCTTTGAACCCAATCATCTCCCAACAAGTCCTTGGCTTCAGATCTGCGGACAAAGTGTGAGAAAAGAAAGAGAACGAGATCATTAATCTCTGTATACATTTAAGGCTGGAAACAAACTAGTGGTGCAGGTTCATCACAAACCTGCGTACTGATCTGACCATGTAGTGTATATTGTTCATGAGAAATAAGTGAGTGAGAGCTGGATCTTTATAATGCTTTGATTTCCCATCAAGATTGGTTTGAAGAGCCTGCATTATTTGCATTGTCACAGAAGCTAACTGTGAACTTGTCTCTCCTCTATTTTCAAATTCTTGAAACAGTTGCATCAAGGTTGACTGATAGCTGTTAAAGGCAAGTTTTCAAAGCATAAGTATCATAAAGAGAGGTCAGGCCAATTCAAGCAAAAGAACAGATGATTTGCATAGTAGAAAAAGAAACATCTAGAAGGATTTGATAATCATAGAAATGTCTCTCTTAATGTAACAAGCTGAGGAGCTTTTTCTGTCATAAGCCCATATTAAAGCCCATGGTAAAGCACTGAAGCCAATCACATAGCTTCAATTTGAAGTCAGCTTACAGCTAAACACAATAAGGCAGAGCCAACTTATTGCACATTATCAGTGAATATATTTTGTCGAAATAGAGTAGTTTCTGGGAATACATTTAAAGGCTTCTCTTTTATTTTCTTTTTCCTTTGGCAATTCACCAGGTGTATTCAAATATAAACTTGTTTAAAAGGTAATCCAAAATAATCAAACTTGTGACAAGTGTGAAATATACAAACTTCTCAGTAGGCAGAGACTCGGTGTAAGGAAGCAATATGAATCAGTTGAAAACACAAGAATTAAAGAAAGGCAAAGATGACCGTGTATCAGGTATGAGGTAAGAAATAATGGCCAAAAATGTATTTCATCAATTCAATGTAGAAAATAGAGATGGGAAAAGAATATAGTACTACCAGTTCAAAAGGCTATTCATTGTGTTAAATTCTAAGTACGTAGGTCAATCTTTATTAAAGTTCAGTATCTAGAACCAGTTAATAGAGGATTAAGCTTATTGTTACTGTTGCAGCCAAAAGTCTGCAGTCAAATCTAGGACAAATGGATATCATGCATGAGCATGATGCATTGCCGCTGCTGGAACAAAACGCTATTATGGTCAACAAGAAAGAAAGCAGATTTCTGTCTCAATGGAAAAAGTAATTCATAGATCTAAAAATTAGTTCATCCCATCAAGTGCAAAAGAAAATCAACTTACAGACATTTACACAGTTTTTTTTTTTTTGAATTTGACGTTTACACAGTTGAGTGTTAACTAAGTCACTGGGAAGCAGGTTAATGGGGTGTTAGTTATGAATTAGAATCTAACATCAAGAACTTGCATGCCTGAAACATTGCACTGCCCCAACTGAGAGAACCATAATACCAGTAAAACAGGCAGATGAACTTACTCAAATAGAAATTTCACATAGTTAATCACATAGCTAGTCAAAGGATGAACTGTTCCATCCGCTACAGCAGTTCTTGTTGCATCTTTCTCAACTGCTTCTTCAAAATCACCAAAAGTTTCTTGGGCTGTCTGTGCAAGCCGTTTGGTCAAGCCATTTGTTGATTCCCTAATTTGATTGCAAGCTTTACAACCAAAAAGTGACTCAATCTGGGGAAAAAAAAAACTCATGTCCATAAATATCCCTCTGGCACACCAAAGCCTTGCTTGTCGATAAAATTATCATCCTAGTGAAATCAAAATGATAAAAGCACTAATGATCATGATATGTTTTAATTGAACATATGCTCTTTCAATAGTGTTAAAGGCTTATCATTCTTGCATGGAAATGAAACCAAAACAGGATATGATGGATCATAAAAAAAACAAAATTCAGAACACATTAATACCTCAGTGTGAAGCTCTCTCATTATCTCATACATGTCCAGAAGTACAAATAGCTTTTCTGGAGATCTCTTGCTATTGGCAATTGCATCCCCAAAACTCAGAAGCATGGAAATACTAGTAGTAGTGCATTCGGCAAAACATTGATCACGAAGGGAAGCAAACCCATCAAATATTTGGTCACAAACTAACCTTTCTCCAATAAAAAGGACTTTCACCTGCACAAAAGGAATCAAACCCACCAAATATTTGGTCAAAAACTACCTTCTCAGGTAAAAAGACTTTCACGTGCTCAAACACAATAAGATATGTAAACTAAGAGAAGAAAACAGTCATACAAATTCAAATTCTTACAGCAATACGAATGAAATGGATCCAATTTCCAATCTTGGCCTCCAACAAATCCCATTGCATCTTTTGTACGTCCTCTTTGCTAAGCTTTTCAACCCCCAGTTTGCGCAGGCTTTCTTCCAGAACTGAAGAACGTGTATCCCTGAAGAAGTGAAAAAGACATGGATGAGCTGCTGCAAATGTATTGGCATTTATCATAGAAAGAAAAATAAAGATACATAATTTGATGAGCTTCATTCTCCAACAATGTTGGAAAACACAGAAAGGTTTCCATTTGTAATAGTACACCATCATATTTTTACTGTACACGCAATGAAGTTCTTACCTGTAAACTTTAAGCAGTTGCTGGGACTGTCCAGCTTGAACCATTTGTTGGGCTAGATCATGCAGCAAAGGGAGAATTCGAGGAGGTATTAGAGTAAGAAGCTTGAAACCTCCTGTTTCAGGTTGGTTCTCGGAATGATTGTTAGAGGAATGATTCTTCCCACTAGAATCACCCTGGTTCCTAGGTGATGTAGCAGAAGGTCTCATTGATTCAGGGAGGCACTCAAAGAGACGATCAGGCTCCACAGGCTTGCTAAAAATTTGAAAGAAAGAAACTGATTAAACAAGCAATATTATGAACAAAGCTAACTTGCAAGGTAAGGCAAAACACATATACCGCATCCCATCCTAAACCATATGGAGACTACCAACAACCATACATCTACTAGCATCCAATTATTGCAGGGATATGTACAATGGTGGAACGTGAATTATATCTTCAATTCTTAGTTTCATCTCCATGTTCCGTTTATCAAGAAATTGAAAAATGAAACAACTATAATTTGTTTTACAAGATAAAGAAAATCAACTTGCCAACATATAAATTGACATAAGATGCATTTATTGTTCCTGGTAATACGCCATATCAACTCAGTAACCATCACACACCCATCAGTTCCCAAAACCAAGCCTTTTTTATTATTATATCTTTCTTAAGGACTTTTGTTCAAGCTACAATATAGATATCGTAATATGAAAATCCAAATAATGGCATAAAAATAAATACTACATTAGTGGTTATTAAATATATGAAAAAGGTAAAAGGTAAAATTTAGAAAGAGTTCAATTTGATTAAATTCTAACAATGTTATTCCACCATAAAAAACATCTTCAACATAAAAGACAAACTTAGAGTGGAAGAGATGATAATTATCGTTATATGAATGATCCTAACATTGAGATAAAAGGGAGAAAAAAATAATGTTGTAACAGAATATATTTAGACATAATAGTGTTGCATCAATAAAATTTAGGAATACTTACTTCATAGAATGCAAAATAAAGTAACTATATTAGCAACTTTACAAAAAGAAAAAAAAGTGTTATTGAAACACATTACAAGTATGTTCCCAAAATTTGGACGAATTGAAAACTTGACGGAAAGAGGATAGGACTTCCACTTGTCTTCAATCTTTCCAAATTGGACAGTGGCAATTTTAATACAAAACTTCATATTGGAACGTTACTGCAGTACTCAATAATTCGTAGACCCTCAAAGTCTAAGTTGATATTATGCTTACTAAACAGATTACAGACACAGAGTGCAAAATTCTAAAGTAAACTTGCATACAACTCTTTTTGTTAGAGCAATTTTCACAAACAACACTGTAATCTCAATTTCATCTGAGAAACCATTGTCGCTTACACCTTTTTCAAACAATGCTTCTGTTAATTAAAGATTTTAATGCAATTAATAGAAAATTTGGCAATGATCCTTGATTATTTTTGTAATGACAGCATGTCAGTTGATTTTTCAAGGATTCTACACTCTAATCAAATGCACTGTTTCAAAAACAATAAACAACAAAGGAGTGCTTGTGAATCTTTCCACTAACTTTACCAAACCAAAAGGACCTGCTGCAGAAAGACAGGTTGATATAGGAATACTAAAGAGAAGTCATAAGCCCCAAAACCTTGTATTTAGTAGGCCATGCAATCCAATTCAATTATTAAGAGATTAATTCAAGGCTCATGCTTTTGGTTAAGTGTTATGCTCTTCTATTCTCTACTTAAATGTACTACTATAAATAAAGCACCAAACCCATATAGCAGCCAACTTAACGTTGGTTCTGAATGTTAATTGTATTGTACAGCTGTTACATCTTTTACCAGCTGTGTATTGGTGTACATTCATACTTAAATTGCATGGGAGATTATGAGGGATTACGAAACAGACATTGAACTGCTATCGGCTGTTGTATATACTTACCTTATATAGGAGATTATGAGGGATTATGGGAACAGATTTTTAGGTGTAATTAAGAAAAATGTTATCTATTTAGTGAGAAGAACTTCTCAGTGCAGGGGCATTGAAACCGTTTGACATGGTTTCAAAGCCCGCTCTTTTTGAATTTTCTGTTCAAACTCTTCAAGTACTTCTGGTTAAAGGCTTCTTATTTTCTAGTTAGTTGGAGCCCTCTGTGTCTTATTTTCTGGTTGAGTTCCTGGGCATGTATTATTTTCGTCTGGGCGGCAATATCAATTTTTGATTGGTTCTATTGTTTTCTTGTTGAATATGCTGAAAGAAACTATATCTATCTATTGACTGCTGAAGATTTTTGGAGTAATTGCTGAACACTTTTGGAGTAATCAATGATTTTTGATTGGTTCTACTGTTTTCTTCTGTTTCTTCAAAGCATGGCTGGTGGGAAAAAAATCGTTGCTGAAAATAAGGTTGGTTTGATTGGTGAAAATCCCTCATTGCAAATCGGTCCCGTAAAGCTAGATGGAACTAATTATCTTGCGTGATCAAGATCTTGCCTATTTTTCATCCAAGTTAGAGGCCGGCAAGGATATATCGCCGGGGATAAACCAAAACCAGATGTCACCAGCCCCACCTACAACCAGTTGGAATCTGAAAATTCCCTTGTCATGTCTTGACTCATTAATTCTACGCAACCACAATTGCCAGAGGTTATCTATTACTAAATATAGCTTCTAAGATTTGGAATGCAGCATCTCAAACCCATTCTCAAGTGGGCAATGATGCACAAATCTAGGAATTGCAGAATAAGGTGCATGAGACAAAACAAGGTGAGATGACTATTGCTCAATACTTTGCTGAATTGAGTGGTTATGGCAGGAACTTGATTACTATCAAGATTTCCGAGCTGCATGTTCTGAAGATGCAGCAAAATTCCAGAAATTAGTGGAAAGGGAGCACATATATGATTTTTTGGCTGGTTTGAATATGGAATATGATCAAATACGAGTTCAAGTACTTGGTGAGGATCCTTTACCTTCTTTAAGGCAAACATATTCCTACGTACAGCAGGAGAAAAGTTGAAGAAATGCCATGATACACACTGTTTCAGTTGAAAAGGCAGGGCTGGTTGCTAATTCCTTTCATGAGCAGCTGAAAATCAGCAGCCAAGGTCCATCAGAGAAGGACCATTTGAGCTGTGACTATGGCAGGAAGCCACAGTACACTAAGGAGAATTGTTGGAAGCTAAATGGTCGACCAACTAGGGGTCGTGGAGGAAAACAGATGGGCTCAACAAGGCCAATTGAAATACTAGTGATGACAAGGAACAAGCTAGAAATGGGCGATTATAGACTAGATTTGAAATCCTATACACGAAGGGACAAGATAGATAAAGCCATCGAGCACGTTATACCTAGTCAAGCGCTACCTCTGACTTCAGTCCCTAAGAATTCATGCGGTGAGTCTCCCTTACTTGTTGATTGTCCTAATTCTAGTTCTAGTTCCAGCGCTAATGATCTTGATGTTCCTATTGCTATCAAGAAAGGAGTCGGAACTTGTACTAAAGATCCTATTTCTAACTTTGTTTCCTATGACTCTCTGTCTACTTCCCATAGAGCCTTTGTATCATCTGCTTCTTCCGTTTCTATTCCATAGGTAGCAAGAAGCATACTATGATCCAAATTGGGGAGAGACAATGATTGAAGAGATGAAGGCCTTGGCAAAAAATGAGACATGGGAACTTGTTACTTCTGTATTGGGAAAGAAACCAGTTGAATGCAAATGGGTGTTTACAATAAAACATAAGGCAAACGGCTCAGTCAAAAGGTACAAAGCTAGATTGTTGGCAAAAGGCTTCACTCAAACTTATGGGGTGGACTATCTAGAGACTTTTGCTCTTGTGACAAAAATGAATACCATCAGAATCATCATCCTCATGTGCAACTACTAACAACTTGATGTCAAGAATGCCTTCTTACATGGAGACTTGGAGGAAGAATTGTATATGGAAATTCCTCCAAGATTTGATGATGCAAAATCTAAAGGGAAAGTTTGTAGATTAAAAAAGACATTATATGGTTTGAAACAATCACCCAAGGCATGGTTCGATAGGTTCAGTAAGGCTATGATCTCATTTGGATATTTTCAAAGCAATGTTGATCATACCTTGCTTGATCAAACCAGTAAGGCTATGATCTCATTTGGATATTTTCAAAGCAATGTTGATCATACCTTGTTTATTAAACATTGTAGTGGTAAGGTCACATTACTTACTGTTTATGTCGATGATATAGTTGTGACCGGGAACAATAAGGAGGAGATTGGCCGACTCAGAGAACTTTTAGCTCGAGAGTTTGAGATTAAAGGTTTGTGTAAGTTGCAATATTTTATCGGAATAGAGGTTGCCAGATTAGAAAGGAATCTTTATTTCTCAAGGGAAATATGTTTTAGATCTTCTTGGAGAAACTGTTATGTTGTAAACCAATAGACTCTCCATTGAAGCTAATCACAAATTACAAGCAGGAGTTAGTGAGTCGGTGGATTTAGGTCGATATCAAAGGTTGGTCGAGACATTGATTTATCTCTCACACATTAAACCAGACATAGCCTTGGTTGTAAGCTTGCTAAGTCAGTATCTGCATGTCCCTCGTGATTCCCATCTAGAGGTTGTTTTCTGCATTTTAAAATATTTAAAATCTACACCGGGAAAAAGGCCGCTCTTTTCTAAGCATGGTCACCTAAATTGCCACATGACACTAAAATGTCATATTGGTCTAAGCAAAAGAATTACAATTGCAACCATTAAAGCACCTGATGTACAACATTTAAAATAGATTGGGTATGTCATACCTGTAAGATGTCAATAGCTGCTTAAACTCATCCCCTAACTTTGAAATAGCCTTAGCAAGTAAATTATTTGCGTTATTGAGCATTGCATCAGTACTCTTAAAGCCTTTGTTACTGCTAAAGAACTGAATATTTCTTCTTAACTGTTCAATTGCTTCAAGGTAACTTTCCAAGTCCTCGTGCGGTCCCTTAAGTATTTTAGCCTCTGCCTATATAGTGAAGGAGATAAACAAAAATTCAGCACAAAACACAGAAAGCATCCGAAAGAATAGTTAAGAGAGCATTTTCCAGTGCTCAATATGCAGAATTCAAATATTTTAAATATTTATCTGTTAATAAATTAAACAAACAACTGCATGAAGTACTTGAGTAATTCAAAAGAGCAGAGTCAAAAAGGGTAGAATGAGAACTCTTTTAGTCATGGCAATCTCAGACAAACACATTAATTTGTTATGAAAATCAGAAAGATATCCCAAGAACGCTGACACTTTAGAAGTTTTAAGAGACCAACCTGCCGAGTTACATCAAACTGTGACAAGAAAACCTCTGCAGCCTTTAAAGTCTTATCAATATTCTCGTGAGCTTTCCTTATAGCATGAGTCCTGATCTACAAATTGAAATCACAAGGGAATGAGTATATGGAATAAACAGAAAACCGAATTAATACAGCTGACCAATCAATCAAAACTGCACGATCTCATTGTCCTATGAACCACGATGAAAAGCCTAATGAATTTAGGCACTTAAACGTAGGAAATACTATTTCTGTCAACCAGACTAAGCAGTCAACCTACCTACCTGGTCAGCGATCATTTTAAAGCTCCAAAAAAACAGATTTTAGTCTCATCCACAACCACGAAAAAACTAAGAGGCGAAAAGAGGCCAATGCTTCCTAACTATCCAATATTCCGTTTAGTTAGAGAGTTTAGCCATAAAAGAGAGCAGTAGAAAATCAACTAAAACTCAACAAAAGTAACGATCTTGGTCATCTGGGTTTCTCCATCTCAAAGTCAAGTCAACCAGCATCCAAAGAAATCCAAGACAAAGAAGAGGGGTGAAATACCTGAGTGGGTCGCATGGCAGTTTCGAGCGCAGAAAGGCGACTATCAAATGAGCCTAGAATTGAGACGACATTATCAGTGATGGTTTGGCTCTTTTGCAGCGCCTCTCTCATCTTAGCAGCTCTCTCGCTCAGAGAATCCATGGCGGTCACTACAACAACCATCTTTTTCATATGTTCCCTTTCTCCTCCTCAGTTTTGTGGCCTTTCACCAAGAACCAGAAAGAATCCAAAAGGAGAGATTTCTGGGGTGCGATCTCTTTTGGTTGATTATTTTGACAGTTCTAATGGGGCCTTTGACAGGGTGTCTACTCAATGTCAATGTGATCCCTTTCCAACTTCTTTTTATTTCCGACCAAAAGTCGACGGATATTTTTCTGTTTATAACCATAATCTTTCTTCTTAATTATTTTAACCTCATGTCCTTTTCAATTTTTTAATGGGTTATAAATAATTTAAGAATAGAAAAAATATATAATTATAAATTTATCCCCATCTTCGAAATTTCTTCTTCTTCTAACCTAAATGTCAAATCCCTAAAACTTGGCTTGAATCAAAAGAGATAAAAGGAAATATTGTTAATGGAGAATGGAAAATTACGATGACTATTGAGGACTAATTTTACCCTACGTAATTTTTATTATAACTAATTATTGTTGGACTGTAACCACTTACAACTCAGCTATAACAATTTATTGTTACTTAGTCATAGCTTATAGATGCATGTAAATGATTCTTCTCTATTTAAACCCACTGTACAGAATGAAAGGGGAACAACAATATTCATTCCTTTTGCCTTGTCTGTGTTTCTCTCTATATGGTATCAGAGACACACAAAGCCTAACGGCAGTCTCCATTTTTTTTTCTTTATCTTCTCTGTTGTCTTTATTCGACTTCTTGTGCTATGACCACTCCAAATGATTCCTCAGGCACTATAAGTCCTGCAAATACCATACCCTTAAACAACTCCTCCTTGGTTGTTTTGAACACAGCTTCCATTAAACTCAATGGAGCTAATTTTTCAGCCTGGCGAGTGCAGATGATGGCACTCCTCATTGGCTACGGTTTACAAGGTTACATGGATGGATCTTTCCCGTGTCCTTCAGTTACTGATCCTGGCTATACCCATTGGATTCGACAGGACCAACTCTTGATTGTTGCTATTATCTCTTCTGTTGTTGATAACATTGTCGACTTGCTTGGTTCAGTTACCTTGTCTAAACAGGCTTGGGAGGTGCTTGGAACAACTTATGCGAGTAGCTCACGTTCCAGAATTTTTTCACTGAAAGAGAGACTTACTTGCTTTGAGAAAGGACGGCAAACAGTGGCTGGTTATCTAAGGCAACTTAAAAGTATTGCTGATGAATTAGCTATTATTGGCAGCACTGTTGATGACACAGACCTCATCATACATACTCTAAATGGCATTGGTTCTGAATTTAAGGATATCGCAGCAGTTATATGGGCACGAGACACTCTGATATCATTTGAAGAACTTTATGAGAAGCTCATTGATCATGAGACTTACTTGAACTGGATGGTTCGTTCTGATTCTACCCCTGCAACTGCGTTAGTTGGATATAAGTCAAACTGGAATCGTCACAGACGACGTACTATGCTGCAGGGGTCCATGACCACCTCCACCTTCCAATAACGACGAAGAACTACTTCTTCTGGTTTGCCTTCTGGAACTGACGATTCAGTGTACTCAGTGCAGCCCCATGGTGGTAGCAATGGTTATTCTTCCATCATCTACCAATATTGTGAGAAGCCGGGACATACAGCTCATCGTTGTTTCAAGCTTCATAGACGACCTAACAATAAGCACCCTTCGGCCTATCACATTCAAAAGCCAGCTAAGCATTCTTTCGAAAACTGGATTGTTGATTCTGGTGCCTCTCATCACATCACCAATGATCTTCATCTTTCACTTGCAAACCCTTATAATGGCCCCGATCATCTGGTAGTTAGCAATGGTACTGAATTACTGATTTTTAACATTGGTACCACCATCGTCCGTACTTCAACTAAACCTTTATCTTTATATGATGTTTTACATGTTCCCACCCTCAAACATAATTTACTTTTGGTTTCCAAGCTTTGTACGGCTAATAATGTTTCGATTGAATTCTTCTCCACTCATTTTCAGGTCAAGGATGTCACAACCAAGGAGGTACTGATGCAGGGTCACTGTGCTGATGATTTGTATTACACTGGCCTTCCAAAGAAGCTCCATCCTGCATATGTTGCTACTGACATCTCTCTTCGGAACTGGCATAACATCTTAGGCCATCCATCTGCAAAAATTCTTCAACATCTAAATAAGCATTTTTCCTCTTCATCTTCGTGACAGTCCTTTGAGTCTTTGTGTGTCTTGTGCTTGTGCTAAGAGCCATAAACTGATCTTTTCAAATAAGCGTATGTCTAGTACTCGTCCTCTTCAGTTGCTATTTAGTGATGTTTGGGGTCCGGCTCCTTTTCAATTTTTTGATGGTTTTAGTTATTATGTAGTGTTTATTGATCATTTTTCTAAATATATTTGGTTGTACCCCATTCGCCGCAAATCTGAAGTGCTATCCATTTTCACACGTTTTAAATCTCTAGTTGAAAATTTCTTTAACACTAAAATCACATATGTCTATAGTGATAATGGTGGTGAATATGTTGCTCTTACAACTTTTTTGAGTCATCATGGGATCACACATTTTACTAACCCTCCACGTACACCTGGGTTAAATGGCACAGTTGAAAGACGTCATCGTCAGATTGTCGAAACTGGTAGAGCTCTCCTTCATCAATCTAACCTACCACCCACCTTCTAGACTTATGCGTTTCAAACAGCTGTTTACCTTATCAACAAATTACCTACACCAGTTCTCCAACTGCACTCCCCATATGAGGTTTTACACAAATCCCCACCCAATTATCATCATCTTCATTTATTTGGTTGCTTATGTTTTCCTTGGCTCAGACCTTATACAAATCACAAATTACAACACTGTTCTACACCTTGCATATTTATAGGTTATTCAACTTCCCAATATGCTTATCTTTGTTATGACCCTATCCCTCACAAAACATACGTCACTAGACATGTCACCTTTTATGATAATTCCTTTCCTTATGATCGTCTTTGTAGCTCCCTTCCTCTGTCCACATCCACCACTACCTCCTCACTTAACTCACCTCATGCAGTCATTCCACTTCTTGACCTCAGTATGTCTATTCCTACCTCTAGCTCAAGTACGTCACGTACGGAATCCTCCCTACCTTCACCTGAGGGTTTGCCCCAACATGATCTCTTTAACTCTATCACCCCCATCTCGTGCACCAACAGCTTCAAACCAATTAGATATTGTGTTGACACCTCCTATTCCTACAGAATGGGACTATAATATTTCTCATCATATCACAGACAACGTTGTCTCAGTGCCCTCCTTGGCTACTGCCTCCTTGACTGCAACAACAGGCTTGTCACAGTTCTCAGATCACCATACACCCCCGTCCTCAGTTGTTCCTGCCACTACCAACACACACCCGATGCAAACACGAGCAAAGAACAATATCCATAAACTGAAAAAGATCTATCAAGTTAGTAAACATCCACTAGCAGTTAATCTTGAACCATCATGTATTTCATAAGCCATAAAAGATTCATTATGGAGGACCTCGATGAATGAGGAATTTGATGCTCTCATTAATAATCACACGTGGGATCTTGTTCCAGAACTTCAGGGCAGTAACATTGTTGGAAACAAATGGTTGTATAGGATCAAAAGGAACCCAGATGGTTCTGTGGCATGCTATAAATCACGGTTGGTTGCAAAAGGGTTTACCCAAACCCTAGGTTTAGATTTTCATGAAACATTTGCTCCAGTTATTAAACCCCAAACTCTTAAAATCATTTTTACAATTGCGATTGCTCACAGTTGGTCCATTCATCAAATGGACGTAAACAATGCCTTTTTACAAGGAACCTTAACAGAAACTATTTATATGCAACAGACATTAGGGTTTATCCTTCCTGATCATCCATCTTTTGTTTGTAAATTACAAAAAGCAATTTATGGTCTTCGCCAAGCTTCCTATTCTTTGTATGATTCACTAAAAAACTTCATTCTCTCATATGGTTTTCGCAACAATATCAGTGATCCATCATTATTCATTTATAATGATAACGGTGTTGTTGCCTATTTTTTGGTCTATGTGGATGATCTCCTTCTCACTGGAAATTCATCAATGTTTTTATCAAAATTCATTACTGATTTATCGCTCAAATTCTTGTTAAAACAACTGAGATTTTTGTCTAATTTTTTGGGGATTAAAATTATTCCTACTACTATTGGCTAATTTCTCTCACTTCCACTCCGTTGTGCCTCGATGACGGTACTGCTCCTACATATGTCTTGGTTTATAAACAAATGGTTGGGTCTCTTCAGTATTTAACTCATACTAGACTGCATGTGGTGTTTTCAGTAAACAAACTTGCTCAGTTTATGCATGCACCTACAGTCACTCACTTACAACAAGTGAAGCGGGTGTATCGTTATCTCAAAGGAACAATACAGTTTGGGTTACAACTTCATAAGCCAAAACAAATGGCTCTTCAAGTAATTGGAAACCTTCCGTCATCTCTTCAAGCATTTAGTGATGCCGACTGGGCTAGAACAGTGATGACAAAACCTCTACCTCAGCTTATCTGGTATACTTTGGTAGGAATCTAGTCTCATGGCACTCCAAACGACAGCACACTGTTGCGCGTTCCTCAACTGAAGCTGAGTATTGTTCCCTTGCAACAACTGTGGCTGAGCTTCAATGGTTGCAAAACTTATTATATGAACTTCATCTTCCTCTTAAATGGTCACTGGTCCTCTTCTGTGACAATCTTGGCACTACGTATTTATTCAAAAACTCAGTTTTTCATACTAGAATGAAGCATATTGCCCTGGATTATCATTATGTACATCAACTTGTTCAAGCGGGGAAAGTGACAGTTGCTCACATTTCGACCTATGATCAGATCGCTGATGTCCTTACCAAGCCATTGCCTTCTCGACGATATGCTACGTTAAGACATAAGATGCATGTTCTCGACGGAGACATGCTCTTGCGAGGGCATATTGAGGACTAATTTTAGCCTACGTAATTTTTAATGTAACTAGTTATTGTTGGACTATAACCACTTACAGCTCAGCTATAACAATTTATTGTTATGTATCTGTAGCTTCTAGATGCATGTAAATGATTCTTCATTATTTAAACTCACTGTACAGAATGAAAAGAGAACAACAATATTCGTTCCTTTTGCCTTGTCTGTGTTTCTCTCTATAATGACAACCAAAAAGGAAGGAGGATAGGATGAAAATGGAGGACATTGGGATGTAGATAAATTTTCGAGTTTAGAAGCAGATGTATTTACATGTACTCTATTTGGCAAACAGCAGATTGCATTAGCTATTAGCTGATAGCTGATTATATCAGTTGATTTGACCAGCAAATAATATCAGGTGTTTATTAAAGATGTTTGATAGCTAATTATATCAGTTGATTTAACCAATGGATAACATCGGCTGTTTATTAAAGATGTTTGGTAAAATTAGCTATTTAATATTTGTTGTCCATGTATAAAATAACTTATGAGTGTAACATCCCGTTTCCAGAGAACGGGTCGGACCAAAGAAACGGGTCCAGGTGTGGTAAATCACCACATCTCATGCT
>JAOTAY010000004.1:23361419-23372615 GCA_025629805.1 Erythroxylum baracoense
GAACCAAACACAATAATGTAAATTTTAGGAAAAAGATTACTTTCCTAACCAAGAATCCATGTCAACCAAACAAGGCCAAAGAGAATTCTTATTATTGAAAATTCTCTAGATCCTTTTGAGCATTTGCTCCTATTTGAAATTCTTATTAGTAAGATACCTAGTCCCTCTTTTGCTAGAAAAAGTTCACTCCATCTGACTTTTGCTAAATAGCTTATATTAGAATTCCATACTAAATACATTTCCTTATTATCTGCTTAATTTCCTTGCTAATATTCTTAAGGAATATTAGTTATATTTAGTGACTAATCTTTTAAACCTTAGTAACTTAGTTCAAAACATTAGTTATGTTTAGAATTTTCTGATTTGACTAATAGAATCTTTTTTCATGATATGTAGGTGTCCATGTTGAAAATTAATTGTCAACTAATCATCTACGTGGAATAAATCATCTATGTGGACTAAAAAACCAAACATGTTTTTACATTTAGAATTAGTGCATCCATTAATCTACTCACTAAGTTTGGATTTGCCTTAGAAGAGAATCAATTCATTTACAGGGGAAAAAACTTGTTATTCTTACATTTTTACATTTAGAATGGATTATGAAATTCATTTCTTGGTATGTAACATTCTTAACGAGCCTTATAAAGACTTTTATGCATATAATAAAAAGGATCCTCTTGCCTTAGGCCTCTAACTCCTTTAATAAGATTAGTGGGATCCCTATTGAATAAACTACCAAAGGAGGTTATGGTGATCTATTGAATAAATAAGTTTGGAAATCCAAAGGCATGCATTATTTTTTGAATGAAATTACAGTCAAAACCTTTGTAAAATCTAACTTTTATTCACAATTCTTGCAAGAGTGCTTCATATTATAGTTATTGAATAATTCTTGAACGAATAATATATTGTCACCCTTTAGTGAAGGCTCCTTGTAAGGCATCAGATATTTGAGAAAAAGCAATTTTCAATTTATTTGCTATTAACTTGACAATGATTTTATAAAGTATCTTACAACATTACATAATTTTGAATTCCTTTAAGGATTATGGGAATGTACTTTAGAGATGAGGCTTATAAAGGTCTTATTTAACTCGTTTAATAATATGTCATTCTTGAAATTTTCTAGAACTACTTAGTCACTATTGTTTTAGTATAAGGCTAAGTTTTATGAAAGAAATAGGTATTAAGACCATCAAATCCTGCCGCTTTATTTGAATGAAGAGAGAAGACAACTTCTTCTATATCTTTTTCATTAAAAGGTTTGATTGAAAAATTAATAATTTAAGAAGAGATATGCTCTTTTGAAAGATTTTAGGATAATCACAAAAGGATGCGACATTTATAGGAGTACCAATTGTTTTGGAGAAGTAAGAAAATACTTCTGTATGTATCTCTTCTTTAGTAGATAGTAAACTACCTTTTTCATCCCTTAATGAAACAAACAATATTGTTGATGTTTTTTTCTTGAGAGTAAGGATTTATGAAGGAAAGTTGAGCTTTTATGTCCCTTCTTTAACCATAATATCTTAGATCTTTACCTGATAAGGGATAGATTAATAACAGTAACTTGATTGTATTGTAGTTATGCTAACTTCTCCTCCTCTTAAAGTGTAGTGCAAGTTAGGAATTATAAAAAGTATTTTTGGATACTCTCTAGTTTATCTTTTGCCTTTTTCATAACTAGTTATATGTTAATCAATCTGAACTTATTTAGGACCTTAAGTTCATTTTTTATATGTTGTAGCTTCTTCATATAAGTATAAATCTTGCTTACATGAATGTTAGCATTTATTCTTTTAATGAGAACCTCTTTAAACCCTGTTACTTTAACTATGATATTATTATATCTAAAGGAAAAATTCGATGTTTACTATTTAAATATATTATGCAATAGGATATGAGTATAATCTGACAGTAGATGGTTATTGAATGCAACATTGCTTTCTAGAAGAGGTGGCCATTCAATAAGCATTACCTTATTAACCAATTATGTTTTTGCGTATTGTTCTATATGTAATAATTCTTAAATCAATAACCTATATGTGACATAGTTATGGCAAGCATCATAATGGCTTCTTAGGCTCATATTCCCCTCAGCTTCATTCGAGTAAATCATACTATAGAAGTCTCTTATAATCATCTAGGGTTCCATTGTGCTATCTTTAATCTCTTGCAACTTATTCTATGAAGGAATTCTTTGGAAACTAAGGTTGAAGGCATAAATAAAGAAATGTATAAGATTATATTCATGTGTTTGATTTTGACATGTAAATGAATCAATTTTTATTCGATATTTAAGGGTGCTGCCTCCAAAATTCTAGTTTCCAAAAGCCCTACAAGAAAAGAAATAGTTTCCTTAATAATCTAAAAGCATTTTTTGGAGCTATTGAGCCCCCTTGTATTCTAAGCTAGGATAGTCGATTGGGAAAAGTGATTGAAGTTTTATGCTTCCTCCTAGAATTTCTCCTAGTAATTCTTTGAAAGTTAATTTTAAGGTTTATCTCTTTGGTGGTCTTGCTTGTTATTTTTCCATAGGTGATCAATGATGATTTAATTGATTCTTTATCTATAGTATGGTTTGTTAAGTTAACCTCACTCTTCTGCATTATTACTTTGTTATTGTTCTTTGTTGCCTTAGTTGGTCTTGAAGCTTCTTTAGTATCTCGCTTCTACAATGGAGTTCCCTTTCTAATTTGTGGAGTTTATGCTTTTTCAAAACTTTCAGAACCACTGAGGTTACTTGTTGGAATATGAGTGATTTCAATTATTTCCATGTCATTTTCATCTCCACATGGAGTTAGTTTTGTTGGAAAATCGGGTCGGGATCTGATCCTGACTATAAAAGAATAATCACGAAACTTTTTTGTAACTTTTGATTTCTCGAAAACCAAGATCTATTTAATTCTATAAAATGATCAACACAAATTATAATAAAGCGAAAACTTAATTTGTACCTTATTCCGAAGCTTGATCTTTATCTTGTCATATCCCTCAAACCGTTCTCGAAACCGATCTGTTTCAACCACCGTATCTACACAAATGTCCAACCTTTAATAGTATCCACAACATGAGTTGAGAAAACTCTGTAACTCTTACAAAGAGGGAAAAGCAAGAAGTGTTAGGTCCATAAAGCTTAAGCCTATTTATAATAAGCTTTGGAAGTTTTAGTAATTTAATTAAAATTAAATTCTAATTTCAATTAAACTTTAATTAGAATTACAAAGGTAACATCCCGTTTCTATACTAAGGGTTAGGACCTTAGATTTCTGTAAATGAGAAATAGCAATGAGAGATAAGAAAAATGCATTTCATACTCATGCATAATATTAGTATACACATAAGTGAATTTGATTGTTTTGCACACATTTCAATAACTATACATGCACTCATTTGACATTTTCCAGGTATAATTGATATTTAATGTGATTATAATGTGAATTGTGGATTATGTGTCTTAAAAATTGAGTTGGTGTATATAATTAGTGATTTAGAATTTTTGGTGAAATATGGAAAATTTATGATAATTATGAATATTTTTGGACTAGGAAAAATGTCAAGTGGTAGAACAATTGATAAATGGTAGTAGAATTAAGTGTCAAATGGTAGCAAAAATTATTGATAAGAGACATTAAGATTTGATGACAAGTGTCATTGAAAATTAGGAGACAATTGGATTAGAAACTAAGGGACAATTTGACTAATCATTAAAAATCATATGGTAGCTTTAGTAAATATCCAATTTAACCTTTAATCTTTAAGTGGAAGGTGTCTTGACAAGTGTCATAACACCCACCACATTATTTTTACTAGCCCACTAAAATGTTCAAAGTGAAAGACCATTTTCTTTTCTTTGTCTTTCAATTGTTAAATGCTCTCTTCATTTTGTTCTTCATCCTCTTTATTTGTCTTCATCCCCAATACTCACTTCTTACCCCATCCACATTGAAGCTTACTTTCACCTTTAATTTGCTACTATTGTTTTATTGTCTTCTTCATTTCTTGCTAAAGACCCAACCCTACCACCTTTGAATATCGATGATCGAATGATACTGGAGAAGCTAGGGTTAAGAGTGTTATTTGAAGCTCATGGAGTAAACAAGTAAGCTTAAAGCATTACTCTTCCTGATTTGTTACATGAAAAATGTTTGATGATAGTTAAAGGTCAAATGATCATGAAATGGTAATATGTATATGCTGAAACGTGAATGAGAAAACCTAGGTATGTTCATGTCTTGCCTTTATGTAGGTGATGATTATTTATCCATAAGTTGATATAGAGATGATTTTATAACCGAAAGATCATTAAAATGATAAGTTAGGGATAAAATGAAGGTGTTAATGAAGTTGAACATGTGCAGAAATTTAGTGATGAATGTGTATATGTATGTGTTTTGTTTTTGGTGTTTATGATCACTCATAGATTTTGATTGGTTTATAAATGATATTGAGTTGAAGCGGAAGTAGGAATGAAGAGGAAAAAATGAGGAGATAAGCTAGAAATGATAGACTAAGAAAAAGAGATGAACTAGGATGAAAATGATGATGAACTGTGCTGGAATATATTAAATAGAGTGTTTTTGCTGAACAAGCATCTGTATTATGTCCACACCTTAATCTGTAGTTATTCAAATGGGATTATTTTTAATTAAGAGTAAACTAGAGACATACAACTACAATTTTCATGAAGGAATTGAGTTTGAATTCTATCCCTAAGGGTTCTGAAATTTGACTTGAAGTTGAGTACTAAGTGCTGTTGCAGTTTAAGAACAATCTTTAGTATTTTGGGTATAACTCTAGGAATAATGAACCGAATTGTATGAACTTTAGTTCATTAAAAACTTACGACATAGAGAAACATTTGTTTAGAAGAACATATTGCCTAGAAACCTCAATTTCTATGTCAAAATATCCATACAAAATTGACCCAAAACTTATAATGAGAAAATCTGGAAAAAAAGTACAGGAAAAGGGTGTGGACAGAAGCAACAACTTCTGTCACAATCGTGGGGAGGTACACCACGATTGTGGGCAGTGTTTTTTCATGGTAATGTTTTGATTTGTGTAAAGGTTGAACCAATTATGGATAAGGTACTTAACTATGATGCATTTGGACTTAATTAGGCTTAAATGAAGCTTGAATTGAACCTAGAATGATGCTTGGATTAAGTGACTAAATGTGTGATATATGTGAGGTGATAACTAAGGTTATAACTTAGTGAATGAATTATTGATATCAAAGTACCAAAGGCATGAGTACAATGGGAATGAAGATGTTCATATGATTGTAGTTATGATTCAAAGGAGTTGAGTAATATGTATTAAGTAAAGGTGAATGAGAATTGGATATTATAAGAGCATATAATGCTAGAAAAGAAATGACGAGTGATTGATTTATGATATTATAATAACTAAGTGTTCTTGAGGTGTAAACTTAAGAATAAGCTAGACACATACAAATGATAAGGTTTGAATGATTAAGAGACGTAATTAAGGAAACATACCCAGAATAGTCAATTTGGGCATGCATTATACATTACACATATGCATATGTGTATAATTGAATGTTTATGTGATTGTGCAATTAATAATGTGTGTACAATATGTGTATTGCATGATGTTGATATACAGGATAGAACGTCCGTATCCATATGCTTTTGGATCATGGAATCAAATGCTAATTTGGAGCGTACTGTGAGTAACCTAAGATGGTCTCACATTGAATTATTGTTTGCTTACATTTTGTATTGAATTATTATGTGATGCGAATGTGTTGATTCCGGACAATAAATGTCTGAGGTGCTTGATGCATGAAAAACATGTTGGAAGTGCTCATTACATGTGAACTTGACTGAATAAGTGATACCCAACTTAATTGTTGAATGTTGGAGCAAAATCCGATGAAAAATGTAAACGTGAGTATGAATGTGAATGATTGAGCACTAGACATTGATCGAATACATGTGATGCATTTCACTATATGAATGCATGATAATATAAAGGCAATTATGACCGGAGTAGCAACCAAAAAAGAGCTTAAAGCTTATAAGGTGGTAAGAGTCTCTAGCTCACTATGTATAATGAGCCCGGTATCTCCAACAAATACGGGACAGTTATTAATGAGCCCAATATCTATAATAAATATGGGACATATATAGGCAATCGGTCACAACAATGTAATAATTGAATGTGAGTCTCATGAGTATGGCATATACATTTAATATGTATGTTTTGAATGATTGAAATGTATTGTTGATTTGTGTTGAATGAGAAATGTGAAAATTGTGAACAAAGAGTTTTGTGATGCTACATGATGATAAATGAAATGATGTGAATTATGTGATTATATGAATTGATGCGTTATATGATATGAGTGAACCATCAAGGATGGTTAACTCACTGAGTTCACAAAACTCACCAAAATTGCAATGTTGACTTGTCAAGTTTAGAGATCTCCAGTTAGACAAATTAGAGTCTAACCACTGCATTCAGACAAAAGATAGAGGTCGGGATCATTTCACGTCTACATATATTTTCCATTAGTTTGTATTAAAGTGTGTATTCACAAGTACCGTACAATGTATATGTGAATGATTCTGTAATGAAATGACATTATGACTAAAAGTATTTTGTATTTGTAATGGGCACAAAATGATTATTGAAATTATGATGATATGATTATTATTTGTAATGCTTGTAACTGAAAATGTTATGAATAAATGGGTCGAAATGGATTAGTGGTTTTCTGTAACATGCATGTGATGTTTAAAAAATTTATATTGAGTTTAACTAACCGTCATAGCACACCACCCTTGTAGAGTCTATTCTCGAATACAGTTTATGTGTTCAGGAATATGCCCTATGGGAATGGGATGCTACAATAAATAATTCTAATTAGGTACCAATCATGCCCATGTAAGATTCAATATCTCATATTGATCCTTATTTATTAAATATATCATATTTAATTATAAAATTTCTCAAATTTTATAATCAAGTCTAGCTTGATTAAATTAACTTTGCTCTCTTTAACCCATTCTAAATGTGAGACCCATTAGGTTCCCAAATATGTTGACAATGATTATAAATTATAATTCTAATTCATAATTAGAATTAGATAAATTAAAACTCCTTTTAATTTATCTTTAATTCTCCATTTAAACAATTTATAATCATAGATCAAGATTAGCGTCTAGCAACTCATCATGACCACCTAAATATTTAGGAATGTCAAAGTGGTTTTAACTAACCTTTCCATGCATGATTTTTTCGTATAATTCAATCATTTCATTAACCAATGTTCCAACTAGACATAGAGCATGGAATTAATGTCTCTATTTTTGAGTCTAATCATATTAGTTCTTCGCCATTAGATATCGATTCAATTAATGACATTTGCAAACTATTTACAAAGCATCATTTCACCTTGGCCAAGGATTTTCTGAATCAATACTAATCAAGAAACATCCTCCCTAATTACTTTAGGATGATGAATCCTATCTTGATCACACAACTAGCTCCATATAGTTCATTCTATGTCCAATGACTACCGATTAAACAACCTATGAGGTTGGGGCATGGACATAAGGGTCTTTATGACATAATCAATACTTCGCTTCATTTTTAATCAGGTCTTGCTCAAGCTTCTTTAGGGGTTATTACTTCCTTATTAGCTCAACATACAAGTCAAAGGATCAGTTATACAATTATCACCGTGAGAATTCCATAGATATACAAGTAATATTCTAAATAGATTTCTCATATTAGGTCTATTCAGTGAAATTGTTCTCTAGCATGCACCCATATATTTGTTTAAGTATCTGTATACTTTTGGCTATAAGATCGACTACTTCCTTCATAAGGAAAAATAAAACGTATGCTAGTCTTTTTACTTCTATTAATGTCCAATCTTAATAGAAGAATGACTAGGAACATTTAAGAACAATATATAAATGCAATATGAATCTCATAATTATAATCCCATTATAATTTAATTTGCAATGTACAATTATCCCATGGACTTTATCATTCATCTAAACATGTACAAGATAAGGAATGCCTTTAAATAATTTGTCACTAAACTATAACCAAAGCAATTAGCTGTAGGGCATAAACCAATAATCTCCCATTTGTACTAAGCTAATCGTTTAAGTATCTCTTACCACATGATCATATGAAAATTATTCTACTACTGGGACAGTGGCTTAATGAAAGAATTTTACAAGATCCTTTACAACTCCCATCTTAATTATCATCATAATTAAGAAAATTTCCCTAAAGACGTTATTGGATCTTTGATGAGACATTAGCTCCTTATGCATGACCAATGGCTCTAATGTTCTACAATACATTACTATATTGATCAATGCAAAGAAACTCTATCAAGTTCACTAAAGGACTTGTTGATCCAATTAAGCATTTCCATTAAATGAAAAATGTATTATGGCTTAATTAACAACCATTGCTACATTAGAACCTTTCCAAACTTAAATGATATTGTTCTAAGCAAATAAACCTTAATTAGGGTTTACTTCTAGTTATATCCTTATCATTTTGAACTCAAATATCAACTCACACATAAAGTAATGGATATCTTTAATACTTCATAAGTATCATATCTCAAATACTAAATACCTTTAGTACAATATCTATGTACTTGGACTTAGAATAATTTATCAACGTCAAATCTATCTCTATAGATCTAATTCCCAGAGTTAAGTTGTTACCTTTTCATATCCAACAAGAGTTGTTCTTGGACAATTATGTGTTCAATAATTAAAAGTTAGAACTGATGTTCTCTGTGAGCAATATGTCTTCACATACTCCCACCGAAGAGGACAACAATACTCCCACTAACCTTCTTGTAGACGTGACAAATTCATAATGGTCTCAAAAACAAACTCATTGAATTCATCATGAAAGTGAATCTTTTAATATCTCGTAGCCTTTTAACTATACATCAAGTGTAGCATTAAAAGCACTAGTTCTAATTAGATGTATTGTTATAAGATTTGAACTTTTCAAATTTCATCTTACTCTCGTTCCTTATCTTAAGAACCATTCTCCTATAATTATACATTGAATTAAACAATTTGTTCAACGAATCCGTAAGATTTTATCCAATATTTTTGATATCTCATAACCTTTTATTATTCAATTTAGTTATAAACTAAATGGATAACACATGCTTCAGCTAAGCATCACATCCTTAAATCACTAGCTTTGATTCTTTCAAAGACCTAGCATTTCATATCTAGTATGAAATCTTGCTAATTGATTCAAATTGAAGGTAAGTTATTGTACTAGGCATCACTATAGAAAAAATAATATTATTTCCTACAATATCTCATATTGTATTTTACTCCTTACATAAATCCATACCTTTATGGAATTTTTTTATGAAGGTATTTACTAGAAAATCTCATTCCTTATAGATAACCGAAAATATAGAACTTTCTATAAAGATCTCATCGATGTGTTTCATCATTATCAATGCTTAATTTCTGCTTAGATTTAAATAGTTTGAACTTTTTCAAAATTTTAAATCATCATTTCATTAAATGCTTATGACTATATCATATAAAGTCATTAGTAATCTAATGAAATATAAGTATTATCCTTTTTATAAATTGTTATTCTATCCAACCCATCACATGTATAAAAGTTAAAAATTCAATGCCATCATCATCCTTTCACCAAAGGTTGATTTGGTTATTCTTCAACTTTACAAGTTTCACAAGTTTCTTCATGTCCTAGCATGTAACCTTATGATTCTCGTTATGTTGATTTAGCTAGTATGGCATAAAAGGATAATCTTGGTTATCCAACCTTTTATTCATGCCATTTATGTTAAGCATAAGTCTCCTTTAATCCAACGCATACAAACTCTTTGTATAAAGTTGGATCAACTTCTTTTACTTAACAATCTATTTCTAACCATGCATTGCATATTACATTAATGTTGAATCTAAATTCAGTATCAAATACTTATAAGCATGAATTAGAAATACATATGATCTTTATCATATCATATATAGGTAAGAAAATTAATACAATTGTTTTTTTCTAATGACAACTATTATCATACTATAGATAAGCCTTTAATTATAGTCAACAATTATGCTTTGAGTATGCTAAATTAAGTGAAACAATTTCATCAAAGTATTATATCTTTTAGCTCTAGTCCATGCGATCTTTTGCATCTTGCTATCATAGTGTTGACATATGTCTTACATGTTGCCATAAAAGTTTATAAGATATCAATCAACTCAAAATGTCAATACATTTTATCATCTATATGATTTTGACATATCTCTACAATTTTGTCTTCATATCCTCAATAGGGATTATAGCAAAATTGCATAATGGGCACACATATTTCTATCTAACCTTGAGAACTCTTCTCAAATATAATAATTGTCTAGGAAATTTGGTTCAGTAACTTAGCATTAACTATACTAGACAAGGTAAATTTCACTAATAACAAAATAATTGTAAGAAAGCAAGTAATCAATTGTATTCCATGACTACCAAATTAAATTAGGACTTTAATCATGCATTTGGTTACCCCCACTATTTTATTTGAAATAATAGTCACTACTATTCAAAAAGATTACTTTAATCTTACTAGTAGGCTAAGATCCTATTGAAGTATAGTTGATCTTGAGTTTGCTGAACGAACCAACTAGACTTAAATTACATAGATAACAACTTTATTAATCACATCTCCTATGACTCCTAGATCTGCTAGGTGTCAACTCTTGTCAAAACATGTCCTATATGTTATTCCTAACCCTACCTCTCAATTCATGTGGTTATGAGTTTGCTCATCCAAATCACACAAATTTAGTTAAGTAGAACCTACTGTCATAAGACTAAATATGTTCAGGTTAAACCGACCTTGAGTTTACTCAACAATCCAACTATAAACAAAACTCTGGTTTATTCTTATAACAATGGAAGGCAACAATCATGTTTTCAACGTGTACTTAAAATTTTAACAAGGGATTTAATTCCATTTATCTCATCAACACACAAATTGCATGTAAAATATCATACATAATTTATCATGCATCCAATATATATATATATATATATATATACATATATATATATTAACCATATAAATAAAGTATGCAATTTATGCACTCATAATCAAATTATATGCATAAAATATCAAGCTTCGTTTGATTC
>JAOTAY010000004.1:23394595-23428386 GCA_025629805.1 Erythroxylum baracoense
GATTAACGAAATTCACTCCAAATTGCATCACTTTGTATTTCATCACCTAGAATATACAAAGACACGAATTACCATAAAAACACAAGCAAAATATCACAAACGCCTACCAAAGGAACACAAAACACAAACAATTAACATGCACAAAATGCAAGTTATCATGTAGGTATTGGATCAAGGCATTAAATGCCTTGGAAAATGCAAAAGGAAGTCTATGTGAATAATAAGGGAAGTAACTATGTGAGAAGCTTAATGACCAAACCCAATAGTATTATTGTGTTTTATACACTTATGTGATGGGGTGTAAATATGAGTTATATGTTTGAGTAGTAGTAACTACATTACATTTGTATGTATAAAGGCTCAGGAGCTGTGGATCAAGAAGCTCGTACAAAGGATTAGCGAAATCAAAGTAGTGTACATCTTCTTTTGAGGTGAGTTGGGGAAAACATATCTCTCAAATGAGATTAGGACATCCCAAGACAAGCATGATGACTTGTATGTGAATTTTGAACCTAGGTAATACATAGTAGAATTAAATCTCAAATAGATGCTAGTATACTTATGTATTTAATAAATGACATTGTTTGAATAACTCTTTTCACTTGGAGTGAAACTGATATTTTTATTTCATATTTTGAGGAATGATATTGTTTTCAACAAACCTACACTTTAAGTGCAAAGGATAATGTTTTATTTTTCTGAAATTACATTTTTAATAACTTTGCACTTGGAGTGCAAAATATAAGTTTCACTATATGAAATAACATTTTGAAACTTATATATGCATAATCGAGTCTTGTATGCTGCATGTATGTGTTCTCTTTTAGTTTAGAGTCATGGCAAGGTTTCATATTATTGATTGGACCGATAAATAAAGTCATGGTACCTTGATTTTTTTTGTACTTAATATTTGTTTATGATTTTTTTTATGATTGGTGAGGAAATGATTGGCCAATCGTGTGCTGGGCACAACAGATTAAATGACCCTTGTACCTTTACCGCTGGTACATAAAAGTTGAGTCCTTGTAACGACACTATTCTACAGGACTCGCAGGTGATTGCACACCTAGAAGTCTAGTCACTGACAAGGTCATCACCTAGGATCATGACGCTCTTGTTGACTATAGTCTGGACTCACAACAGATAAAAGTCGAGCCAACACCGTGATTCGTTGGGTGTGCACACTAGTTTGGCCAACTGGTGCTGACATATATAATTGTTTTGGCTTATTATGAGATTTGGCTTCCTGACGAGATTTGATTTTTACATATGATCCTTTTCTGCCCATGTGTACTAGAACTGGAACCTATGTTTACTGAATTAGTGATTAATAGGCTAGGCCTATGTGGTTCCTAACCAGTATGGAATAAATCATAGATTCGGTATATGTGTTTCTATGTCATGCATATTCACTTCATAGGTGGTTATGTGCATGTCAGATGTGTAAAACTATCTTTAGGTTATTTAGACCATTTTGGTGTGTACCGGGTTCTGTTTGCAATATATGTCTTTCTTCCCGTTCACTGCATACATGGTGTGCTCACTCCCCCTCCATTTTCCAACCATGCAGGTTAATTTGGTGAGTTTGAAGTTCTGACTAGATCGTGCGGTCTTTCCACATTTTTAGGTTATTACTGCACGTGGGTAGTCTCTGTTTTGTACTTTTATTATATAGTGGTTCATAATTATGTTGATATGCTTTAAAAATTTTGTAAATTAACTCTTGATTGTCTTATGGTTTGTAAATAACCTTATGTGTAAACCTTTTGTGTTGCCCAAATGTTTTAAAAGATATTCAGTTAGCCTTGCATAGTCGAGTTAAGGGTACCGTAAGTATTCTTAGCTCGGGTATGCGGTGGTTGTCATGTGCCCAATGTGGTTCTGGGTCGTGACATATTGTCCTAAAAATGCCCTTCAAACATCAAAATAGATGGAAAACCCCATATCTGGCAAGTGTCTATCATGATCATGACAAGGGTGTCATGATCGTGACACTAAGGAGGAATCTTCTGTCACAACCATAACACCCTATGCATGATTGTGACCCTGCCTTTTTGCCCAAGCATGCTCCAACTTCCTTCAATCTTTATTTATTTGGGTTCATTCACTAACAAACACAACAAAACACCTCAAGAACACAAGATTAAGGTCCAACATCATGCCTTAAACCACATAGCACTTAAAAACATAAACAAACAATCACATTAACAAAATCATAAGCCTAAACATGCAATAATCATCTAATCAACACCTATAAACACATTAAAACACCTACCAAACCATAATATAAACTATAACTATAACTAGTCATAATATATCCCAAGCTAGCTCTTCAATCGATTTCTTTTTTTCACAAAATATTTGTAAGGCCTCATGTTTATTACTTATGTCCCTTCCTATAATAATATATGATGATCTTGCTTTCTTTTTAGTGACAATCCTATTAGTTCAACAAAAACATCATTATACTACTTCAATAATCTTTGATTTAGTTGTTGATTGTGCACACTATTCTACTCCTTACCTTCTTGTACCTTTACAGATTGCATTTTACAATTGACTAATTACTCCCATTTTAACTAATCCCTTTGATTCAGTAATATAAAATTATAGATAACATTAACATGCTTCTATGAATGACCACCCAATAACCATTTAAAATTTTCTTCTTAACTAGCATTTAATTTCATTTTTCCCCTTCCCATTCAAATAATATTATGCCCTCATACATAATATCATTTAAATTAGCTAACCAATGAACTCCTAACACTAAATCATTTTCTCTAATTTCAAAGTCTGATGCATTAAATTAGAAAGAATGGCCCTTCACCATCCATTGCATATTTCTATAGTTCTTGTTATCTAAAATTCTTAATCCCTCTCCTATTATAATCATAACAGGCTCTAGATTCTTTAACACCCCTTCATCCTTTTTCCATTGTTTTATATATGAAATTGTATGTACTAACTCCATCAATGTGTATATGTACTACTCTTTCATTAAAGATACCTTTCACCTTCCCCTACTTATATTGGATAATAGCAATACTTATCATAGATTGCATCAAAATAACATATGGATGTTTTAGTACTAACTCTTCTTCTTTTTCACCTTCTTCCTCCTCATCTTACCCCACTTACATGTGAAATTACTACTACTTACATTTGTTTCTTGGTGTGAATCTTTCATCATAGCAAAAACGTAATCCCTTTGACCTACACTCATCTATCTCTCTAATACCTATTGCTTATATGGTTTTTACCTTAAAAATTTATGTTATGGGTTTAGGATGGGTTTAGGCAATAACCAATATTGACTTTTAACTATTGAATTTGTTCCTTGTACCCATGATTGGTAGTTCTTTCACTGTCCTCTGAAAGCTACTACATATTGTAAAACACTAACTTATATTTCTTTGTTATTTTATATGCCTAATGAAGCTTCCTTAGGTTGAAAAACTTATCTGACTATTATGTCTCTGGCTTTAACCTCTTCCAAAATAAGCTAACTAAGTAAATATATATCATTACTAACTTATGCGACTAAAAATCAAACTTGAAATATTAGTCTTTCACAGTCAAAGTTTGTCTCAATTTCTTTAACTCTACCACTTGATCATCAAATAAAAAGTCTCTTAAAATATTTACTCTAATGCTATGAGATATTCCCTAACTAATTAGTTATATTGTTAATATATTTCTTAGGTATAACTAATGCCAAAATAGAGCTTCCCCTACTAAATGCATAGCTGTAATACTTACCTGTAATTTTGCTAGTGTACAATTTAACAGGAAAAGTTTCTCACTCTTAAAAATCTAACTTTATGATCCTTCTCCATTAAACTTCAAAAACTTAAATTCATTGAACCTCGTAGTAATATTGTAACTATTATTCCCTTAAAATTTCTCCAGTACTCTCTTTTCCTCCTCCATTGTTTGATTACTTTGGCCTTTTCCATATGCAATTAAACTATCATTTTTTAATTTATCAATCATTTTCCCATACTTTGCATTCTTTTCCTGGATTTGATTTCTCATATTTTCCTCCAATATTTGTTCATCATATGACCTGGTACTTCCACCATATCTTTGTCTTTTTGGAACACTTTCTTCCCAGAATCAATGGTATGATACCATTTTAGTACAAATATAATTAATTTTGCTCAAGAATTGAATTTAGGGTTTGATAATGGCAATTGAAGTTACAAAAAGATATCAAGAAAGTAGAGAGATGAGGTAGTTGAGAAAAAACTTATACTGAATTCTCTTTAATTCATTTTTTGTACACCAATGACAATTATAATTGTTGGCTTTCTTATTCCCTCATCTTACACATTTACCCCTCTAATAGAGTCACTTTATTTACTACTTGTTATTTATGCCGTTTGACATTATTTTATTACACAGCCATAACTACATTCAACATCATCTCCTCCTTCTTTTGTCTAAACTTAAATGTCTTTTCCTATCTCCAGCTTAAACTGTATCATCTTGGAAGGGAGGTTAGTGATACTAGAAGAAGACTCAAAATAAGTTTTTTTTGTTCTTTTCCCTCTCTATGATAGCTCCGTTAACATGTTTGTGTTTTATTTTAGGTTTAAGGTTTACAGGATTAATGAAAAAAGACCAAGATACCTTTTATCATCCAAAGGTCTTATTCTTTCTCCTTGATCCAAATGTAAATAAAATTTCATTTATTTTCCTTTTTTAATTTTTAGCTAATTCCCGTTCATATTTCTCTTACTTAACTAAATAAACATTTCCTTAAAGTTTCCATCTAGTCTTTTCTTTTTAAGTTGAAATATCCCTAATGTTGAATTCACTTATTACCTTTAGTAAAACTCCCTTTATCTTTTATTTACCCAATTTTCTATAAAAATAAAAGAAGATATCATAATTAACACAAAATTAAAATAAAGATAAGTAAAAAAAATCTGGTTAGATAATTAGTTATTAATGAACTCTTATCAGTAAAATATCCCTAAAAGAAATTTAATTAGGACTAACACAAAAATAATAAATAGAAAGCAGCAAAAAAGAAATTAAAACTAAAATGATTCAAATGATGTGAATTGAACATGATAAATATGGATATAACTTAAATATGATAAGAAAAGAAAATAGAAACAAATGAAATAAAATGAGCAAAACTACACATAAGAAAATTCATATTAAAATTAAGGTGATGAAAATGCATAAAATAAAATAATATACAAAAATTAAGTATCAATAGTTGCCTCCCTTTGGTCATCCTATTTTTAATAAAACTAGGTGCTCAAAGATAACTAATCTTAATTATTTCAATCATTTGCAGCAAAATGAAAGAATTAGTAATGAAATGAATAAACTGAAAATAAAAATAACCAAAGGTGAAAACTCAATTGGTGATTCCAAAGTTTAAAGGTCAATAACACAAGAAGCCTAAAAAAATTTATATGATTTACATAATTGAAAGTGAACCCTTAAAAGGGTATCCAAACATTTAATTATAGATCTAAAGAGTTATTTACGATTTGGGTTTAAATTAATGTAAAAGACCTAGAGAGATATCTAAGCATTTAACTAGAGATTGGGGCCAAAGTTTTAGAGGGACTTTTAGGAATTTAACTAAAAATTATGATTTAGGTACTTGTAAGTATCTAAAAGATAAATTTTGGATAAAAGAATTAGAGGGGATTCCAAATTTTTAATTAAAACTTTGGATTAGTGACTTTTATGGGATTTTAGGCCTTTAACTATGAACCTAGAGTAAGTTCTAAGTATTTAACTCAAACTTTAGATTAGAGACCTAGAGGGGATTCTAATTATTTAACTAAAACTTTGGATTAGAGATCTAGAAGGGGATTCAAGGTATTCAACTATAAAATTAAAGTGGTTTATAGGTATTTAACTAAAACTTTAGATTAAAGACTTAGAGGGATTTGAAGTATTTAACTATGAATTGAAGGATGAAATTTAGATAAGAGTCTTAGAGGATATTTTAGGGACTTAACTATAAACTAAGAGATGAATTTTAAATAAGAGACCTAGAGGAGATTTAAGGTTTTAACTACAAACTAAGAGATTAAGTCTATATAAGAAACCTAAAGGGGTTTATAGGTATTTAACTAAAACTTTGGATTTGAGACATAGAAGTGAGGCTAGGTATTTAAGTATGAACCTAGAGTGGATTTTACATATTTAATTAAAAATTTCGATTGGAGACCTAGAAGGGGTTTTAGGTAACTAACTACAAAACTAAAGTGTACTTTTGGAATTTAACTAAAATTTTAGATTAGAAACCTAAAAGATGTTCTAGGTATAATTATGAACCGAGAGATGACCTTTGGATAAGAGACCTAAAGGAGATTCTAGGTATTTAGCTTTGAATTGGCAGATGAATTCTGGATAAGATACCTAAAGAGGATTCTAGGTCTTTAAATATAAGTTGAGAGATGAATTTTGCCTAAGGGACCAAAATGAGATTCTAAGTACTTAATTACAAACTGAGAGATGAATATAGGGGTTTTAAAATTAAACTAGGAGTCTTATAGTAGTTTCTAAGGTTTTGCATAATATGAAGACCTATAACCATATTAAAAGAGAAACTATGTAAAAAAAATATGTTCCCAGGGCTTTAAGAAATGATATATTACAAGATTTGACAGTATTAGACATGTTGCAAGAGTAACAGGATAAATAGAACATATCACGAGAGTGATAAGAAATGAGATAGTGCAATAGTAATTAAGATAAACATATCTCAAGAATCAAGAGATTAAATATATTATAAGAGCAATATGAGAGAGACCTAAAGGAATATTTAGGAATTTAAAAATAAATAAAGAGTGAAGAGATTAAATATATTATAAGAGCACTATGAGAGAGACCTAAAGGGGTATTTAGGAATTTAAAAATAAATAAAGACTTTTAGAGTTATTTCTAGGGGTTTTCCCTAAGTCAGTATTAATGGAAATTAACCAAAAAATGATAATTGTAGAAATGTTATTTTCAAATTGTCATTGCATAAATTAAGAAATATTAAGCATAAATATTTGGAAGATACTGCTCATTTCATAATTTACCCGTTTGTTGAATAATTAATGAGTTTACATTGTTAATGCTAGAACTAATGTTATCTGCTTAAACAAAAGGAATCAAATCAATATTAGGACAATGATTAAGGAGTTATGGTCCGGTATTTTGACATTTTTTTAAAAGAAAACAGAAATTTTTGCATTTGGAACTTTAAAAGAAGTCTTTAGGCTTTTAAAACTTCTCAAGTTCCCTTGACCTTTTCTATGGAGAAATTCACCATTTTCTATATGTTATATATGTAACATTTATATATAACTCTCAAATTTGGAAAATTAATTTGAGTAATTCTTCTATAAATAACAATACCCATCATTTGCATCATTTGAAATATTGAAGAAAATAAATGATATTCAAAATGCTTAAAATAGGTAAGAATTTTGAATTCCATCATTGTTACTTAGAAAATATATGCCTTACAATTAACTTCAAAAAAAGTAAAATGATGTAAATTGATTTTATTGATAATAACATATAATATTGTTTAATTCTTCAGTTTAGTCAATCTTTGAAGAAGCCTTCTTGTTTGCAAATTTGTCTTTAAACTAGATTATGAAAAATCTTCATAAAACCCTATAAATCAAAAAATTATTGAGACCTTACAAATTGATTTTCCAACATATCTTTGCAAAGTTTTTGTTCCCTTATATAAGAAGGTAAGTCTTTATTTGCTACATAAGATGATCCTTAATTTTTCTTTTTGATTTGCTTAGGCTATAGTTTATTGATTTTGACCTAACGATTTTTTTGTTTCTTTCTTTTGTATGAAATTTATATCAAGGAGTTGATTTTTTAACAATTTACAACCATTCAAATTTCATTCACGCTTTTACTTTTTCCTAGTGATGTCTTATTTCTACTGCTTAATCTTTCTTTATCATAAAATCTTATTCATAACTTAAGGCAAGTAAACCTATGGTTTGGAAGTAATATAAAGGTTAATAGAGTATTGATCCCATGACAAAGAGGTAAGAATTAAGTAAACTCTCCCATTATTGCCTAGTCAATTAATATAAGAACTACTTTTATAATCGAAAATTAAATCTAAAACTAAACCTAAACCTAAGCCTAAACCTTGGTAGAGTAAACAATCGTTAGAGATAAAACAAAGTGTGTAATCAAATGAAGAAAGTAGACATGAATATCATCTAGATAAGAACTCTCCATAGTATCATCCTAAATGCTATGATTTACTTAATTTAGAATGGATATACTAGTTTAAACTGGCAAGATCGCCTAGACACTAAAATTATACTCTCTTTAGGTATAACTATCTACTCTACATTTAGTTAACCTATATCTCTGTCTAGTTAACAGTTGTATGATTACATTAAGATCTGTGAAATCTCATGAAAGCTTTTACCCTAACACTAGAAAAAAACCATGTAGGCCTCTCCATAGATCCCATTCAACCTCTATTACCTTAATCATGATCTACCCACAATCAGGCTCTCTAGAGGCATCCACAAGTGAATTATAATCAAATTTAGATGTCAATATATCAAAGAAAATTCATGAAAATATATCCTATATCATAAACTAACCAAATTAACTATATAAAAATAAACAATGAATTATTTTTATATGATTAATTTGGTTAGTTTATGATATAGGATATTTTTTTCTATATAAGCATAAAAAAGCATTTAACAGTTAGCATGTTGAAAAAGACAAAATTAGAAGACAAAATCAAAGAAGTCATAATAGAAATAAATTTAGATAAACTTCCAATTTTGTTGATAGTTTAATCTACTGAGATGAAATATGGATCTTAATTCTCTAATGAAAAATATCTTGGAATTGTCTTTTCAATTAAAAAATTCGAGGTGGCCAACCCTACCTTTAGAGTGAAAAAGATGTCTCTCATATATGATTTCTCAGAAAGTCAACTAAAGTCCTTTAAAATTTAAGGCTTTCAAACTTAAATATGTTTTGCTCTACATAAAGTGTGATTAGGGGAATGACAGTGGCCTAGACCATAGATCTCACTACTTCCTCTAGGATGGACATGACCTCTAGCATAACTATGTCACTAAATTATGGATCTCACTAACTCCTTTGAAATTAGCACATGAACTTTGGCATGACTATATCACTAAATTGTGGATACTACTATTTCTCTTTTGACTTGCGCATAGTCTCGTACATGACTATAGCTCAAGTCATGTCACTAACTATAGTTGGCCCACAAGTATAGGTTAGACTATATTACTCTGAGAATTGTGTTTTATTTATATTTTTACTTGCCCTTAATTCTTGAATAATATCATCCCAAGGTTCAATTTACAAAATTACTTGAAAAATATCAAAAACTAAGTACAGTACCGTAACTTAACACCAAAATCAAACAAAAACTTAACAAAACACTCATTACCAAATTTTTAAAACTTTTCTATGTCAAATTGTTTTGGTCAAATTAGATGTCCTAATGAATGAGAAGCTCTCCCATCTCACTAGGATTCATGTCTTCTGCTTCAACCTCACCCTTCAATCCTTAAGCCTTTGTCTGTTGGTTTTATTTATCTTTAACTATTTTAACTGGACTTTTTCTTGCCAACCTTTCAAAAGATTGCTTCTTACTTTGTTAGTATGAAGACAAATCTTTTCACCACTAGTCATTACCCAACCCCACCCTTCGCCATCCCTATCTACCTTTTCTCCAACCACAACTCCCCTAACCTTTCCTGCCCTAACTCTCCCTCCCCTAACAATGATGGGTTTGGTATCCTGCCAGTACCTTTTACTGCAAACTCTCCCTCTTCTGAATCTACAATTAGTACTCAACCCTCCCATATTTTCATCTTAAAGGATCCCTCCTCTTTAGCTCCTACTCTAACTTCTCCTTTCATCCTATACTCATTTGCCTTCCTTGTCAAAGAAAAATGCCTCCTATCAATCTCTCTATAAACTTGGCTTACGTACTACTAAACCCTCATCCTCTCCAAACTCAAATATTCATCCTAATTTAGCAAACCTACTGCACCTTAATCCTCTCGGAACTTAAATGTTCGTCATATTATACCAACTCCCGAATAAATCCATTTCTTTAAACTCTTTTCCAAGTTTCACTGCTTCTAAGGCTTGGAATATAATATCAAGTTATAGGGAACCATTAGTGAAGATGAAAATGATTTTGGAAGTTAAAGATAACCGACTATTTCTCCTCTTATTAACATTTTACCAGTAGGAGTATACAAATGGAAGACTACATTTATAAGATTTTCTTAGGAAAAAAAAGACTCCCTTTTGTTCAATCAAAACTTGGGTCGAAACACTATGAGGTAAATATGGATCCATGCAAATAGATAGCGTTCGGTATAATGAATCCTATAGGTTTTTATAATTGAAGAAGCCTACTTCCTATTCATATTTAGAGATGTGAAAGGAATGACTATAGTAATGGAAAATGGGCAATGAAATTGGCGAGGGGCACCTATGTTCTTAAAGAAATGGAGTCCAAGCATCATAAAAACTTTAAAAAATCATTACCTCTATGGATATGTTTTCACAACATATTATTACTGGAGAATTATGGAAACAAGTTATTTGGTTAGTGCATTTAGGAAGCCTTTAAGCTAGATAAGCAAACAACAACTATAAGGATGATAGGTTATGCTAACGTGTATGTGGAAGATAATAAAAATGCAAAACTACCTGAAACACTGGTTGGGGGGGGGAAGGAGAAATTAAAAAAATAAAATTATTGTTATATACCCCTGGAAACCAAACCAACGAATACTCCAAAAGTCTTAGAAACTATAAATTGATCCCTTTAATTCAACCAATTATTTCCATAAATATGACCCTCTTCCCTAATATTCACGTTTAACCTAAATGACCAATTAACAACCCCTATATATCCCCCTTCAATGAACCAAAAAAACAAAGCATTAAACCATACACTCCTTAATCAATTCCCCAACCGTAAAAGAAATAGACCTACCAGTCAAACAACGATAATCAAGCTCCCTTGAGTATACAAAACCTTCAATCCTTCCGTCCATTACAACTCCAGACACAAAAACTTCACCTATAACATCTAACCTACCAAAACCACCAATCCCTCCTTCCACTAAAATTCAAACTCCTGGAAATAGCAAAGCGTTACTCTTTGGTATATCTGCTAAAAATAAAAAGGGTTAGGAAATATGAAATAATGATTACAATATAATGCAAAATTTAAAAGGGGATCAAGCATAAAACAAAAAAGTAGGCGCTTATTAAGCCCTTATATATCATTATCATAACATGGAATATAAGGGGCATAAATTTCTCCAAAAAAACTACAAGAAATAAGAGACTACATTGAAGAAAAGAATCCTTGTATAATAGGCTTGTTGGAAAATAAGATTAAAGAACCATCTCTGAATAGAGGCTTGAGCTTCCTAGGAAATCAACGGAGAACTCTGTCAAATCATACTTTTCATAGGCTAGGTGTAATACTAGCCTATAAACCAAAACTTATCTAAGTCGTTAACTATAAAAAATCATTAGAATACTAAAATATGGAGAAATTCTCAATGCTACTTTAGGAAAAACTATAGATTACTTTTGTTTATGCTACAAATCATGCTTTTGAAAGAAAGGAGCTTGGAAGAGATAGTGAAGAGTTAACTAAAGGCACCACTTAACTTTGGTCTATCATAGGAGACTTTAACTGCATTCTCCACCCGTATGAAGCTAAAGGACTAGGGAACAATATAGGAAAATAAGAGGCAAAATCCAAAGAGTGCCTAATTAAATTAGCCCTTGTACATCTTACCTTTAAAGGCAACTTCTTTAGCTAAAGTAATAAATAAGAAGGTCATTACTTCATAAAGAAGAAACTAGATAGAGGGATGATTAACTTGAATTAGATGATAAAGTTTCAAAATTCAATTGCTTGGTATGATAAATTTGGTTTCTTAGAAGAAACCATGTGGAAATGACGATGGATCAGTATATAAGGAAGTTGACAACCCCATTTAGGTTATTTAATTTTATAACTTAGTTAGAATGTTATGAAAGGGTCATTCAACAAGGTTTGAATAGCTCAGTTAAGGGATTTGCATTATATAAATTAGTACCAGACTAAAATACATCAAGGAGGGATTAAAGAAACTTCAAAGAAAAAATTTTAAAATGGTCCTACTAAGGAAGTGGAGTAATCTAAAAGTAAGCTATGTATATATATATATCTCCACCCGTCTGAAGCTAAAGGACTAAGGAACAATACAGGAAAAGAAGAGGCAAAATCTAAAGAATGCCTAAGTAAATTAGCCCTTGTATATCTTACCTTTAAAGGTAACTTCTTCAGCTAAATTAATAAATAAGAAGGCCATTACTTTATAAAGAAGAAACTAGATAGAGGGACGATTAACTTGAATTAGATGATAAAATTTCAAAATTCAATTGCTTGGTACAATAAATTTGGTTTCTTAGAAGAAACCCTGTGGAAATCGTTATAGATCAATATATAAGGAAGTTGACGACCCCATTTAGGTTCTTTAATTTTATAATTTAGTTAGAATGTTATGAAAGGGTCATTCAACAAGGTTTAAATAGCTTAGTTAAGGGATTTGCATTATATAAATTAGTACCAGACTAAAATAGATCAAGGAGGGATTGAAGAAACTTCAAAGATAAAATTTTAAGATGGTCCTACTAAGCAAGTGGAGCAATCTAGAAGTAAGCTATATATATATATATATATATCCATCTACATCATATATTGGAGCTGGTTCATAACTTGTTTCAATAGTAACATCTTGAGTTATATTTAACATATCTTTTCCTAATAAAGCTTCAAACTGTAAATCTACTACAGTTTTTGTACCATATCTCGAATTTTTCATAAGTTCAAGTAGCTGTATCTGTTTTACAAGAAAATATAACATAAGTTTATAATCGGGTCGTCTATTTTCTCTATCTTGATTATTAATCCTTTCAGCTTGATAATGCAAACTTAACTCATTTATAATATTATCTATGCTATCTTCAGTGGATAAATCTAAGCGAACTAGATGTTCTCCATAGGCTTCGACATCCATATTGTGATAATGATCAACTTCTTCTACATACTACTTCAGACTAGAAGAAAAAGGTCCAACACGCTTCCGTACCTTTCTTCGTTTTGACCGAAATATTGCCGGGTCGTACCTCGAAGCTTTTACCGAGCGTTTCAGCCCCAACCTATTGCTGATAGGTAACTCTTCTGGGGTTCCTTCAGCAATACTCAGCACAACCTACTTTCGTTTCCTACGTGTAGGTGTAAGAAGGAGGTATAAAAGATGTAGAACTTTTTTCTTGCTAGACTGAGAGTGAATGTAGAAAAAGGAAAGTTTTTATTGCTTCATAGTGTTTACAAGAGGGAAGAGAGAAGGTGCTAAGCTATGCCTTGTTTACAAACCTCGACTCTTATTTATAGTTACAAAAAGTAAAAGTTTACTGTACAAGCCTTTTTTCTGACCACTTATTTTTGTACAGCCATCCATCTACTTTACAGCTACTATCGTCTGGATTCTTCTTTAAGCATCGTGCTTGTCGCTTGTGGTGCTATCTGTCTTGCAATCACTATCTTCCTTTTTACGTGTTATTCCAGCTGTCTTGCTTTCATTATCATCTTTTTGTAGTGCCGTCTTTTCTTTCTTACAAGCCGCACACGTATTTATCTGATGTTTTCTGAAGAGACATATCTTTTGCTGAGCTGACAAACTTGATTTGATTACTCCAGTATCTAGTAGCTTCATTTTGGTCCGTAGAAAATTTTGTGCTGCTGTTGGAGTATTTTTAGCAGGGGCAAGCATGACAGAAGAATGAATTTTCTGTCCTCCATAGGTCCGAAATCCTTTTTTGAAGCTGGCATCTATTCCCTGTAGAACTATTCTTATCCCAATGGCTCTTCTATAATGAATATCTTTTTCTTCAAATTTCAGAAATCTCTTCTTTTATATATATATATATATATATATCATTGTTAATCTTGCGATGTGGCCCTTCAGAGGTATTATAGGAATAGTGAAAAGACAATTCACCTCCTTTTACCTTTTTCGGTGTCACTTAACCGCTTTGGCATTCCTAAGTGTATTCCTTCATTTCATCGTAAGACTCTAAGTACAAGGAATGACATTGCGGATCAACTAGTTCGCGTTCGCTTTTTCTTTCGAGGTGGATGATTGTTAGAAAGAAAGGACGATTTGGGTACAATTTTATCGTGAAGAGACCATCCTCTGCTGTCCCTGAAGATCCATTTAATGATTTCATAAAGGACCCTATTTCACCTTTGTTACTTATTAGAAATTAATCATCATTTTATTTTGTTTATAATATTACTTATGTTGTTTTACAGTTGCCTACGGGGACTAATTCGAGTGTGGTGTTCTAGAATTGCAAAGACTTACAATTCGAATTCTAAGTCAATGAGTAAGTGCAACAGGATATGAAAAAATTAGAGTATATTTGAATTCATCCATTTTAGGAAAAGGAAAAACACAAAAGATTTAACGACTTGGTTTTTGTTTGATACAATTTAAGCTTAAGGAAATATTGTTAATATCATTGTTAAGTTGAATATAATTTTTGTAATTTCTTAATAATTTAATTTTAATTGATTACTATGACTCGTAATAGTATAAGTAATTTTTTAGATTTAATTTACCTTTACCATAGTGATCTTTAGCGAATTGGATTTTTAAAAAACCGAATTTGATAGATAAGAGTGATTTGGAAGATAATCTTGGATGGAAAAGTATTCACATGTCATTTGATTCAATGAATTTGAATAATGGTAATAATGAAATACTTCTCAATGATGAGAATCTTGTACTAAATGAAAATTAAGGTCAATGTGATTTGAGAAGATATTCGATTGCATAAAGTTTCAGGTTTTCGTTTCTCATCTTCTTTTAATTTCACTTATCTTTGATTTATATATTAAATTCTATAAATGTGATATAAATATAACTATAAATGTTTTTATTTCAAGTTGATTGTTTCCTTTACACGAACTCTTGTTATAAATTATAATATTTAGAGAGTTATGGATATTTATTATTTGATATTTTGATGTAATATTATGTATCATGTGATGAAATTGTAATATTTTAAGTACTTTGTATTGTCCTTAATTTTATATATGTATGATGGTTAAATTTTTTCATAATAATCGTGTTTATTATTTATTTAATAATATGTGATAAATAATATTAATAGAAATAAATAGATTGTTATAGTTTCAAATTTCTATAATCATAATTTTAGAGATATGATTGATGTAAAATTATAAATTATACAGTACAATATATTCAAACTATTTAATAATTTTAAAAAATTTAAAAATTATCTAAAATAATATATAAAAGTGTACTAAAACTAAAATTGATGTTAGCAGTGGTAATCGTACGATAATCATAATGTTGACACAGATGCCATATATAGCTTATAATTGTTTGTAAAACAGAAGCAGTTTACTCAAATAGACATTTTCTTACTAGCCACGTTAGTTATAAAACGAAGGTTTTTGGACCTTTTTTTTTGCTAAAAGGGCTAACTAGTCCTTGACATTTGCATGGATGTACAAAATAGCCCTTAACGTTTCACTGTGTTTAAATTAAACATAAACATCAATAAAACGTTCAAAATAAACCTTAACTTTTGGAAAACGTTCAGATTGAACCATGAACACTGTCAAAGTTAGGATACCGTTAGCTATCTGTTGATGCGACACAAAATTTTAATGAGGTGGATTTTTTAAAAATATTTTTAGTTGTGGGATCTACCAGAAGTTAACAGGGATTTTGTTTAATATAGGTGGGTCCCACATGTAGCCTTAATTCTGTGCTTTTTCAACATTTTATGTGTTTAACTGAGGTGGGTCCTAGAGATACAAAATGGTCGTGTGTGTTATGGTGACGTTCGATTTTTTAGGTAAAACATGCTAAATATATCACCACTCAACTAAGGATGGGCATCAGTGCCAAACGTTCGATTTTTGGAAGTCGACTCTCTCTAAGTCATCAATATACTTTCCCCTTCTGGTTGCTTACTAACTGTGACTTCTGTTTTGGTGCAGGAGATCCGCGCATTGCTAGAGCGTGATTGGGAGGTGCAGTTTTAACATGTCTATCGGGAGGGGAATACCAGCGCTTATAGTCTAGCAGCTGAAGCTATGCATGTACACCCAGGGTTGCACGTTATTACTGAACCTCCGTCATCCACAATGCCATTTTTAGCCTCAGATCAGAGCCAAACTTTGTCTCGCTGGGGTTTACCCTACGACTGATCTAGCTTTGTAGCGTTTTTAATCAGTTTCTTTTCCTTTGTATTAAAAAAAAGAAGGAAAGAGGAGAATTCGAAGTTTTGAAGAGCAAGAATTTGAGGCATTCAAGAGAGCTAAAAGAGAGTTGTTTCATAACATGCTATATCTTCTTACAATTGACAATCTAGAAATAAAGAGAGAGAAGTGGAAAGAAAGGACCTAAATGATTTTATTCATAGGAGTGTTGGTGGTTCCCATGTGATCATTACTACCAGACTAACCAAAGTGATGAAGTTTGCATAATGCACTTGCCACCATTGCCTTTGTCCGATGCAATGATTTTAATGGGAGGAACAAAGAAAAAGAGTGCACAAGCCAAAAGCTAGAGTTTCTTCATAAGCTTGATGAGAAACCGAGAAGGTTAAGTTTTGGTTTGTGAGTTGTATGATCACTTCTTTTTGAGTTTGCAACTATTTTGTCCTCATTATTTGAAATTGTGAATCAAGTTTGGCTAAATTAGAATGCTCTGCTTTCTTGTATACAAGTGCTACGGATGAGCACCACTGTAACACTAATTCCTTTTTGATGAAGCTTCTACATTTTTTATCTCATTGTATTGTCGTAAAACAATGAGACAAAGAATCTTCTTAGCTCGAGAATGCTTTTAGTTGGCATTTGGTTTGCTCATAGCACCAATTTCAACAAAGCTACTAGTATCAATAGCTAAGAACATGCTTGTCATTAGAAATAGATTTCAAAACTGGACCAAATTCTTGAGTGTTGCCTTTACCTGCAGCTCTAGTGTGTACTAACATCACAAAGAGAAGAAGATTCAACCCTTTTCCTTGTCAAACTAGGATTTAGCATGAAGAGCAAACATGCAAGCTAGGTGTTGGATTTTGTTCCACATATATCTCAAGCTTTTGAAAGAAGGAAAGAAGGTTTATTAGTTACCAAGGGTGCACTTGACGCGGTGAGACAAATTGGTAATTCACTGGTACGCTCAGACCATCAATGGGCGTCATCATTTCTTTTCTTTGGTTTCAAGTCTAAAGCTCCATTTATCTATAAAGAAAATAGCTCTCCCTTCGGTACACACCAATATTATACAACTTGACAATATGACCAAAGTTGAAATTATTTATAGGTGCTGAAAAAATGAAGGAGAATTGTTTTGGTTGACTACATGCACATATGTTGGTGTTAACGTTGGATGGCGCTCCAACGTAAATGACGGAGGGTAGGGAAATATATTAATATTATCACGTTGTTTCATATGGCTAGATTTAATTTGCTGGAACATTGTTATATTTGATGATGGAAGCCTGTGCAAGACTTTTAATGCACTGGATAAGCATAGAGTTCTAGCAACCAAGTATAGAGAGGAGTGCGAATTTCTTTGCAGAAACATTTTATGTCATAATTTTTTCAGCCAAGGTACCTGACTCTTCTGCTATTATTTACGATTTCTTCATAGATCTCATATTTGGCTGCAATTCTCTCTAAATAGAAACCTAAAAATCTGCATAAGCTTTAGCCTTAACCTTTGCTAACATTAGGAGTAAATATAAACTTTGTGATATATCTCACAGCTAAACTCATAAAGCCCTCAAAATGGCAATTTTTATTATTTTGCATTAAATTTTTTAACCTAAAGTAACTCGTAAGTAGGTTTTCTATAAGAAAAGATTAAGTTCCACAGCACAATCAATGTGACATTCATGCAACTTATCTCATCCATGCTTAAGCATACCCAGACACTATGAATAACTTCGAGAGTAGTAAAGTGTTTTAGAATTTAGATGACCAGTCGAGGATGATGCAGTCATATAAGGATTTCGCTACAAAACAACTGGACCTTCTGAACTACACCCATGTAACAAGAGTTGAGTTAAATAGGCTAGGAGGAAAGTTAGGAGTGCACACTATATATGACTTACCGAGATAGGTTTTTCCTTGATACTGATACCAAGATAAAGGATGTAAATGATGTGCGCTATAAACTAGGAGTTGTTGGAATCCATCGTTGCTCATTTTAAGGTTACTAGTTCACTATATTTTCACCTATGGGGACATCATTGATGATGATCACTTCCTTCGTAGGGAGACAGATGAATCTAAAAGATTTTTTCCCTAGACATCTAAATGATGCATTACTTTCATATTACATAGCAATTAATTGGAGGTAGGACTCACACCTCTAGTTAAACGCATAAAATGCTGAAAAAACACAGCATTAAAGTTGTATGTGGGCTACCTGGGTGGGTCGTATAATTAAAAACATTTTAAAAAAATTCAGCTTACTAAAATTTTGTATCACATAAGTAGATAACTGATGATATCCTAATGTTGTCAATCCTTAAGGTTCAATCTAAACGTTTTTCAAACATCAAAGTTTATTTTAAACGTTTTATAAATGTTCGAATTTAATTTAAACACAATAAAACATTATCGGCTATTTTATACACCGTGCAAACTTTTGAACTAATTAACCCTTTGGGCCTTTTTTGTTTTTGAAAAGAAAGTTTTTGGACCTTTGGCAGAGCGTCTCTCTTGAAAGGAAACACGGTACTTGCTTTCAGCGTTGTCCTTAAAGCTAGAAAGCGTCGCTCTCTTAAGGCCTTGGCTAAGTCCTTACCCCGATCTTCATTTCGCTTTCGTCAATTTTCTGGCCGTTTTTCTCGTCCCTTTCGCAGGTCGTCAATTATGTAACTGCCTGCATTTGTAATTTTTCTTTAGTTTGTTGGTATTATGTTTCTGATGTGATCGCCTTCGTGATTCGTTCTTAAATATGTGTAGTAGCATTGTATCTGAAAAGGGGAAAAAAGGAGAAAATGGGTTTGATCGGAGACACCGTAGACTCAATCAGGTCCATTCAGGTGCGGCAGCTGCTCACTCAGGCCGTAAGTCTGGGTACGTCCTCCTCCAGTCTTCGTGTGCTTTACTCATATACTATTGTCTATCAGCTATAGGAGAATTATTTATATGGGAATTACTTGGGCTTTTGGATTTGAAAAGGAAAGCCTAAGGAAGGTTAAGTTTTGGCCCTTGTTCGGGAATTGAGCTTTTATTATCTGATTGTTTGTTATTTGCTGTATGTTGAATTGCTTTTTTGGGCTTCAAGGGGGTATAACTGCTTAACATAGCAGTCACAAAAAGCCGATTAAGTTACAATTTTTGACTCCTTGTGTTTACGGTTTGGATTGATCAAAAGCTTGCCTCAAAGTTTATGAGTCTATGACTACCAGCTCATATTATAGATGCCAATGAATGTAGATTGATCAGTTTTAAGTGGCTGAAAGTATCAATACATGGAATTGTTTGCCATTTGATGCATATTAGGAGTTACCACGCCTCATTTTTCAGTATTGTTTAAAGGAGTGTTAGCAAGCAATGGCTAGATAAACTAGTAACTACACGTGACTTGTGTTTCCATCTCGGGCAAACAAAGTGCTAACAATAGATTTCATCCCACAAAAAAAAAAAAAAGTGTTAACACTAGATTTTTGAGTTATTGTTGGTATGCCTCCAGTTTAAGTTACCTCCTGTTGACATTTTACTTGTTTAAATTTTAACTCATTCTAACCGGATAATATTACATGCATTTTGCTGAAGATAATAAATCCATAATTCTAAAGACATACAAATCTCAGTGTATTTGATTGTATCATATCTGCATAGTATCTTGTTCCCTGATTCATCTGCTCTGGATTTCAGGAATGATTGTAACTTCTGCACTAATAATATGGAAGGCATTGATGTGCATAACTGGCAGTGAGTCTCCTGTGGTGGTTGTTCTTTCTGGTAGTATGGAACCAGGATTTAAGAGGGTATGACAACTTTTTGGATCTATGCTTAATTTGGTTCTATATAATGAATTTATTTTATATCCTTTGGCTCTTACCTGGTCACATTGTATACTTTACCCAATATTTCTATTATTAATGTGATAACATTGTAATGCTGCTGCATTAGGAAATATTAAAAACGTTCATCTTTTGTATGAGCGCAAAGAGTTTGGATAAATTCTTGTGCACCTTAGTATGGTAGGAATTGTTTATCTTGGTGCATTTTGTATAGTGCATTTTTAAGGAATCCTTATATTTTCTTGTGGTCCTCACTTATGTGAGAATCCATAGTTTCCATGCTTACTTTTCAATATATCGCACATCAAGGAACTGTAAGGCAACAAAATTGTAAGGGGACTATGTTATTTTTGTTAATCCTGTTGAACAGATTATGGATTTTGACTTGTCCATTTGCAGGGTGATATTCTGTTTTTGCACATGAATAAAGATCCTATTCGCGCAGGAGAGATTGTTGTTTTCAATGTTGATGTAAGGACACATTTTGTGTTTGGTTTTGTGCTTCTATTTTATTAAATTAATTTACCGTATTTTCACTTGATTTCTGCTTGGTGGTTTTGGGTATGTCCCTTCAAGAGTTCCATACATCTTTGTTCATTAATGTCTTTCATGTGATGTGTAATTTTTTTATTACCTATCTATGTTCTCTAGATTTTGTTGAAAAATTTCATCTATGGCAATTGAAGCTTCTATGCTCATACCATTATAGTAGTAGAACTAGCAGTAGTCAATTGGGTGTGGAGTTTCTAGATCTGTAGTATTCTCAGTTGCCTCGGGTATATACTTATGCTTATTAGCTTGAGTGGCTGAGTAAGGTCTTTGTTTTATTGTATCCTTTAATATGAATTCTTTGAAGTTCTTTTGTTATCTCTTATCTCTTTGTCTGAGACCATTGGTTGTAAGAATAAGAAGTTTGAAGCATAGATGCATTGGTGGGTGATAATACGCTCTGGTTTCTGGGGGTGATCTGTTTGTGAAGTTCTTAAATTGGTTTTACTGGGAACATGTTTTGGCCCTATAGTTTTAACAACTGTTATTTTTCTTGTACTAATCTCTTTTCACTGAGCATCAAAGAAACTTGATGACTGTGAAACCATATTCTATTGAAAAAGAAGAATATCTCATTTCTTTCATCTGGGATGGAAGGTGTTACACTTTGTTCTAATTGATGTTGAGACCCTGGGGCAATAACATTTGATTTCCCTTCACATGGGTGATAGGCTATAGGAATTTATTCTTCTCACGGATCACGTCCTTAGCAATATCTTCTCACATCTAATAATTTGCTATAAAAACTTTACTGTTTGAAGTAGATAAAGGAAGAGTGAAAAATTATTATGATGTCCTATTATTTTTTGCTTAAGTGCTACTTCGTTCTTCCTCTTACAGGAAATGGTTAAGGGCCAAAACAGGACTAGCAATTTGTTACATCACAGAATGTAAAAACATAATGTTTTGGGGAAGAAATTGTATTGAATTGATTGAAAGCCAACCAATAAAGAGTATCAACTCCCAATGTCTATTTTACGAAATGAAATCACAAAGAAAACCACTAGCCAAGGAGACTAGGGCCTATCCTATCACACAAAAACAATGACAAAATAACCTCCTCATTAGCAATCTTGTCCTGCCCTTTTATTCCTATAGACATAACAAACTTTCAGCCTTAAATGCTGCCACCTGTTCCTTTGTAATTCACGTGGGAAATGTCGCTTTCATTCTTCTTGGGCTTCCTCATATACACTTGCTTAATTGGGGGCTTATCAACACTCTCAGCTAGAAGTTTCACCTTGTCCTCAAGGTGGAAATCAGGAAAATGAGCGTTGATATCTTCAAACTTCTCCCAAGAGCTTTCATACGTTGGTAACTCGTTCCATTCGATAAGAACTTCCCTTGAATCATCAGCTGCAATGCATGTATTCAAGGCAGACTTTGGAAAATCCTGTAGCTCCATCTCGTCATTAAGATAATCCGGTAAGGGTTCATGCGTGAATTGATCCCCAATAGCTTCCTTTAGTTGCGAAACATGAAAAATCGAATGGATCCTTGCATTAGCAGGCAACTGAAACTTATATGCATCAACTCCAATTCTCTTACTTGCCTCTCACCCCATTCTTCTTATTTTTCATCTTGTTTGCTCACACGTTCTCCACTTTTTTCAGCTCTCCCGTTGCACTGTCCCTCCGACAGTTCCGTAACACCCGTGGTGATAATCACCTCTGGTGTTTTTAGACTTCGTTCCCTCAAAGCCTCACGTTCTTCTCTTTTTTGAATCATCTCACGCATTTTTTTGGCAACACATGTTGGGGACCCACGCATAGATGCAAAAATCGTCAACTGAGTGTATTATTAATGGCTCCGGAGGAGAAAAATGATGACGAGGAAGAAAGAGCTGAAGAAGTGATAGAAAATATTGAGATTGTGTTGTCATCAGAATCCGGAAATGAAGAGATAACAAAAACAGGACTATCCAACTTCTCAATGGCTGGACTCACTTCCAAAAAAATGATTAAGCTAGTTGGTGAACTCCAAGGAAGAGAGGTAACAATATTGATAGATTCCGGTGCTTCTCATAACTTTATATCTGATAATATTGTTTTGGAATTGAGGTTATCTGTTGATAAGACTAAGAAGTTTGCTGTTCAAGTGGGAGATGGTTATAGGGTCCAGAGAGTAGGAGTTTGCAGAGGGTTAACAGTTAAGGTGCAGGGGACTGAGATTTGTGAAGAATTTTACCTGTTTGAGTTGAAGGGTGTAGACATTATTTTGGGAGTTGATTGGTTAGAGAAGTTAGCTGATATAAAAATCAATTTTAAGACCTTAATTCTACAGTATCACCAAGAGGGGAAACTCATAACACTTACGGGTAGTCCAGCTCTATCTAAATCCATAATTTCGTTTAAGCAGTTAGTCAAGGAATTCTTGGTAGAAAAAGAGGGATATTGGGTGGAGTTTATTGATGCCACTGTCGATGGGAATAAGCAATAATTAGCTCTGTAGATTTCGACTTTACTTGAGTCCTACGGGAAGTTGTTTGAGTCACCAAACAAATTGCCTCCTTTGAGAGTTAAGGATCATGTGATCAAATTAAAAGATGGGATTCAACCACCAAACATAAGGCCATACAAATATCCTCATTACCAAAAGACAGAAATCGAGAAGATTGTGAGTGAGTTATTAGAAGCAGGGATTATAAAACGCAGCAGCAGTCCCTTTTCCAATCCTGTTCTTTTGGTTAAAAAGAAAGATGGAGGTTCGAGGATGTGTGTGGATTATAAGGAACTTAATAAGGCAACAATTCCTGATAAGTTTCTGATACCAACAATTGATGAATTATTAGATGAGTTGGTTGGTGCGGAGGTGTCAACTAAGCTGGATTTGAAATCAAGATACCATCAAATACGAGTAAGAGCTGAAGACACCGAAAAGACAACTTTTTGGACACATGAGGGACATTATGAATTTTTGGTGATGCCATTTGAATTGTCAAATGCAAATGCACCTTCAACGTTTCAATCCTTGATGAACAACATATTTCGACCACATCTCAGTAGGTTTATCTTGGTATTCTTTGATGACATATTAGTGTAAAGTCTTGACATTCAAACTCATGCACAACAACTACAAGAAACATTCAAAATTTTGCTGGAAAACACCTTGTGTGTTAATAAGAAGAAATGTGTTTTTGCTCAACCTCAATTGGAGTATTTGGGGCATATTATATCAAGTGAGGGCGTCGAAGTAGATCCAAAAAAGGTTGAAGCAGTGTCGAAATATCCTGTACCAAAGGATGTTAAAAGCCTTGGACGATTCTTGGGTCTCACGGGTATTATCGGAGGTTTGTTAGAAGCTATGGTTTCATTGCTAGACCACTAACTCAACTCCTCAAGAATGATAATTTCAAGTGGAATCCTGAAGCCATGAGGGCTTTTGAAGAGTTAAAGAGAGCGATGACCATGGTACCAGTTTTGATTGTGCCTGACTTCTCAAAACAATTCTTGGTCAAAACTGATGCATCCAGGATTGGGATTGGTGCTGTGCTTATGCAGGAAGAGAGACCAATAGCTTACATCAGTCAAGCTTTTTCTCCAACAGCACGACATAAATATGTGTACGAGGGTGAGCTGATGGCAATTGTGTTTGCTGTAACCAAATGGAGACATTACCTCCTGGGAAAGCTATTTATAATTATAACTGATCAGAGAAGTTTGAAGTTCTTACTGGAGCATAAAACCATGGGTGAGGAGCAACAAAAATGGGTTCCTAAGTTGCTGGGATTTCAATTCGAGATACAATACAAACCTGGACCTAGTAACAATGTAGCGGATGCTCTATCACGAGTAGATGAGGGAAAGATGTTGGCTGCATTTTCAGTTAGACAAGTCATGGGATTAGAAGATTTGGAAGAGGAGCTGCGAAAAGATGTTAAGCTTAGAAAAATCCTACAAGAAGTAGCATTACAACCATCTTCTCATCCACATTATACGATCAAAAGGGGGCAACTTTTCTACAAGGGCAGGCTAGTCATTCCAAAAGGAACCTCCTTGATTCCTACATTACTTCAGGAATTCCATACGTCACCTTTGGGGGGTCATTCAGGTTTCTTTCGTACATACAAAAGAATCACATCAATATTCTGTTGGGAGGGGCTAAAACAGGACGTCAAGGATTTTGTGGCGCAATGTCAGGTTTGCCAATGATACAAACACTCGACTCTGTCTCCAGCACGGCTACTGCGACCTCTGCCAATTCCGAAATAGAGTTGGGACGATATTTCAATAGATTTCATTGGTGGTTTGCCTAAATCGATAGATTCTATTCTGGTGGTAGTTGATCGTTTAACCAAGTATGTGCACTTTATCCCTCTCAAACATCCTTACAATGCTAAAGAAATAGCTGCGATATTTACTAGGGAAATTGTTCGTTTGCATGGATATCCTATTTTAATTGTGTCAGATAGAGATTAAATTTTTGTGAGCAATTTTTGGAAGGAATTATTCAAATTGGCAGGTACAAAACTTCGAATGAGTTCAGCTTATCACACCTCCAAATGGATGGCCAAACTGAGGTTGTAAATCGATGCCTTGAGACATATTTGCGTTGCTTTTGTGGTGATAAACAGAAATTGTGGGCTGAATGGCTTCATTGGTCAGAATATTGGTTTAATACAACCTATCATGAGTCAAGAAAGATGACTCCATTCGAAGTCTTGTATGGGAGACTTCCACCAACTCTTCTAAGGTTTTCAGATGAACCTTCTGCTGTTGAAGACGTAAATCAGTTGATTTAGAAAAGAAATGCCATTCTTGATATGTTGAAAGCTAATCTAGTGGCTGCTCAAAACAAAATGAAGTAGTGGGCTGATGCAAAGAGGCGAGAAGTTCAATTTGACATTGGAGATATGGTTTATTTAAGACTTCAACCGTACAAGCAGCATAGCTTGGCAAGAAGAGTCAATTAGAAGCTTTCTTCCAGATTTTACAGGCCATTTCGAGTTATGGAGAGAATTGGAGCTTTTACATATAAGCTTCAGTTACCTGCTAATGCAAGGATCCATTCAGTTTTTCATGTTTCGCAACTAAAGGAAGCTATTGGGGATCAATTCACGCATCAACCCTTACCAGATTGTCTTAATGACGAGATAGAGCTACAGGTTTCTCCAAAGTCTGCCTTGGATACATGCATTGCAGCTAATGGTTCAAGGAAGTTCTTATCGAATGGAATGAGTTACTAACGTATGAAAGCTCTTGGGAGAAGTTCGAAGATATCAACGCTCATTTCCCTGATTTCCACCTTGAAGATAAGGTGAAACTTTTGGTCGGGAGTGTTGATAAGCCCCCAATTAAGCAAGTGTATATGAGCAAGCCCAAGAAGAATGAAAGCAACATTTACATCATCCTCTCCTTTAGAACACTCATATCATCCACTAAACTACCCGCAACATTTTCTAACGTTTCGATCTTCTTTTCCATTCTTGTTTTAACCATACAATGCTAGAATTCATGGCTCTGATACCTTTGTTGCATCACAGAACATAAAAACAGAATGTTTTGGGGAAGAAATTGTATTGCATTGATTGAAATCCAGCCAATAAAGAGTAACAACTCCCAATGTCTATTTTACGAAATGAAATCACAAAGAAAACCACTAGCCAAGGAGACTAGGGCCTATCTTATCACACAAAAACAATGACAAGGTAACCTCCTCATTAGCAGCCCTGTCCTGTCCTTTTATTCCTGCAGAAATAACAAACTTTCATCCTTAAATGCTGCCACCTGTCCCTCTGTAATTCACCTGGGAAATGTTGCTTTCATTCTTCTTGGGCTTCCTCATCTACACTTGCTTAATTGGGGGCTTATCACAATTTTGGTCATTAAAGTTTTGACTCCCATAAAATTCATACCCCATGGATATGTGGGAACAATTAAATAACGACATTGAGGATATCAATAAATTCTTCATAGTAAACTGTTGCTGATGTTAAATTAATAGTTTATAATGGTCGCATGGCTTGTATTCTGTTTGCATATTAACCGATAAGTGTGGATCTTCCAGCATAAGTATGGTATCATTCACTTTAGTTCCTCCATGGATGTTTGCTTATTTCTTGCTATCTACTTGCTTTTCTCTTGCAATGCTTTTTGTGCTAAAAGTTACTTATTGGTTGATCAGGGTCGTGAAATTCCAATAGTCCATCGTGTGATTAAGGTAATGATTTTGCTGGTTTACCTCAATTAACACACTGCTTCATTTTAAACAGAAATTTGTTTGCGTGCTTTTGTTGTTGTACATATATATACAATATATACATGCAAACATTCATACATATGTATAAATAGACAAAGAGAGAATGCCAGATCATTACTCATATCTACTAGGTTTTCCTTAGTTATATGCATTAACAGTTGATTGAAGTTTACTATATGAATTATCCTACTCAAGTTTTGAATTTTGGCAGGCTAATTGAAGTAGCCTTCTTGTCATTGCTTTGGGTTGGGTCTTAATGCATGTTTAGTGGGAGTCTTATATATAGTTTCCCTGCAGGTCCATGAAAGACAAGATACTGGGGAAGTCGAAGTCCTAACCAAAGGTACCATTTCCTTGATTTAAAGATTGCTTCTTTCAGTTTTAGAAGCTTATGTCCTACAATATCTCTGTAAATTTTAACATTATGTACTTTGAGCGTTTACTAGATATTGTTAAACATGCTAGTTGACCAGCTTTGCTAATGCTTTATACTTTAATATTCTTCTTCCCAGGAGATAATAATTATGGGGATGACAGGCTGCTTTATGCTCAAGGACAGCTTTGGCTTAATCGGAACCATATCATGGGCCGTGCTGTTGGGTAAAGATGTTACTTCTCTACTGACCATTGGTTGTTGTTCGTTGCCAGAATGTAGATATGGTAATTTCAATCAATCTTCTGTCTTTTTTTTCAGGTTCTTACCGTATGTTGGTTGGGTGACCATTGTTATGACAGAAAAGCCTATCATCAAGGTCTGTTTTATGAAATTATTTGCAAACATTTAGGTTTCCTCATTTAATTTCATTCTCATTCTTTCTTATTGAACATGCTGTAACCTTCTATGTTCTTTGTAGTATATTCTTATCGGTGCACTGGGATTACTTGTCATAACTTCGAAGGACTGAAGCTTGAAGCAATCCCCAGGTTTGGTGCGTTCGAACTTAATTGTTGACGCAGTGCATCATACTTTCCTTGAATCTCATAATTTGACGTCCTTTTTGTAAGCCGGACAAAAATTAATAGTAGACGGATTTTACTTGATTAATTAAGCTCAAGAGACAATTATACATGTGTGGCATCAGAAATTTGGTTATACTCACCTTCAGAATCTTTTTGGTCCATCTCCGCACAAAGTTTCTATTTATTCATATTGACTGTTGGATTACGAGAAGACAAGCATTACCAATGAAAGAAAGCAAAAGGTAAAAATCCCCCTTTGGATGGATTAAATTCAAGCTCACATTAGTAAAGGAGTTTGAAGCGCAAGTTTTCTTATTTTGGGTACCTAGCTTCAAACACTGGTTGCCAAAGTTTGTCGTATCCACCATCACTTTGATTCACCTTGTCTGCTTATGTTGTCAACTGTACTAGGGATCATTTGTTTTTGTAGTGAACCTTCATCACACGAGATGTTTTTATCGGAGTTTATTTGATTGCTTTTCTTTGGGTTAATTATAAAAGTTCTTAAATTTACTAAAATTTATAATTTTAGTCTCAATTTTTCAAAATGGCAATAAAATATTTAAAATTTTATTTCTTTGTAAAAATAATCCAACAAAAATCTTTCTATTAATGCTGTTGATGTGATATGTTTATCACATTGACGATTCATAAACTTTAATTTTTATGTTAATAAATTAAAATTTTTAAATAAAAATAGTTTACAAAAATACCTATTTTGCCTTTTTTTTTTCCTTTTCTTGACACTTTTTGTCAACATAGTTTTACAAAATTTGAAGTCACTCGCTCTTCCTTTCTCAGCACCATCTCAGATTGCTTCGTGAAACTTGCAAACATCATAGAATGTCGAGATATTTTGTTCTATATGATGTTTGACCTATTATTTGCTGCCGACCTGCAACTAGTATTTTAATCATGTGGTAAACGACATGCTTGTGTTATGCACCTCCTAATAAGTGCAGACAGAGACTAGGAGGAGGAAATTTTGTTAGTGTTATCCACTATATTGGCTCTTGCTTTGAGTCTTGAAGTATGTTATGGAGAGAAATGAAGTAACCTTTCTTTAAGCAACGGAGCTTCAAGAAGGCAAATGAACTGCTCGTGATGGGTAAACAGAAGGTTTATGAGTGGACCACGCCCATTTGGAAACCAACGCTTTGTCAGCGGTGGGCGTGACATTGGGGTGTTATCTCCTACTTGGAAGATCTAGGATCATGTGTTAAAGAAATGACAAAAAAGGTACCATCAGAAATGCAGTCGATTAATTCTATCACTCTATGACCATCATGGTCGATTGCTCTCTCGTGACTGAAAAATAATTAAACAACCGATGGTACATATGTTGGCGATAGGAATGCATAGATTGTCAAATCTACTGATGCTTAAATAAATCCACTGCAAGATGCAATCCATAAATACTACATATGTTGTTGGGTCTTCACTTTTAGAAGTTACAAGCCGACCAGAGAGTGGATAAAAATGGACTAGAGAGAGAGATAGTGAATGCCTCAACTTTTCCAAGAGCGCCAGGAGGTTGAAGCTTTCCGATGGCTTAGCAAACAGAAGACCATTTGGATGTAGTGTACAGTGAGCATATGCATAGCAAGATCCCTTGATATTCAATGCAAGGGCTTCTTTGCTTCTTCCGTGGTGGTGCAGGTTTCATGAAGCATATTGAGATGTGTAAACAGTTGCAGCACTCATGCTATTTGTTTTATATGATAATCTAGTGCTGGGAAAGGGGGAAGAAAAATTGATTTCAAGTTTTATAAAATTATGGCTGCAAGAAGTGTCGAGGATAGAAAAAGAGAAAATAACTTATTTTCATAATTTTATTTTATTTTAAAATTATGATTTGTTGACGTAAAATTTAAAATTCATACGTCAATCACGTAGCAAAGATGTTGGATGATTTATTATCACACACCAAAAACATTAATAAGAAGAATACCGTAAAGCTATTTTTGTAAAAATTTAAAAATTTAAATATTTTATTGTCACTTCTTAAAATTTGGACTATAATTATAAAATTTAGTAAAATTTAAGATATTTTTCATGATTAAGTCTTATTTTAATTCTTATCTGAAGTAAGTAGCTTCTATTTCTTCTTGGAAATTTCATTTTTAGAATCTATTAATTCCTTAGAATTAAACGCAACAACCAACATGAGAAGGGGATATCAAGAAAATATGGTATGGAGTTTAACGTGATCGTCTTCCTTCTCTACCTCATCTTTTGCTAAAATCTTCTTCCCTTATTTTAATGATCAACTTCCATTTTAAATTTGTTTGGATTATCTACATTAACTGTTGGGACAATTGAATTTAAGATCCATTAAGGTCGTTTTATTAGCTATTTATTATAGTACTTGATTTTTATTTCTTGATTTTGTTTATGTTTTTTTAGAAAGAAATAATACCCTCATTTTATATTATTAGTTAAATATTTCAATGCAGACTTTCATAATTACTTTGGATTCTCTAATACATTTTTTCTTTCTTATTTTATTTTAATACCCCGTTTCTCTTAACTATTTTAGCTATTGTAAATAAGAACTAATCAGTAAAGATGTTACATTGGGGAAAAAAAGAACAAAAATTGCATAGCAAAAGTTTCCAAACATGCATCACCTCATTTTTATTTAAAAACTAGCAAAACTTTATTTATTTGTTTTATTATCATTTCTATATTATATATCGTATATAGAGAATCTTTGTTGAGCATCTAGAGCTACTTATTGGAAAATCTCAATATGGTCACTTTGTAGGTAGATATATTTTATCAAGTAAAAGTTAGTGACTTTTGTTTTGCATTCCAATAATATAATAATAGTGACTTTTGTTTTGCATTCCAATAATATAACATACGACTCCCATAGGCATAAGCTTGAACTTACCAAAGGATATTCGAGAGCATACTCTATAAAAATGATACATTAGGACAATCAAACTAACTCATTAAAGGCATCAAATATATCATAAGCATTCTAAATGTTTATTTCTTCCCATTTCTTTCACAACCATAAAAGACACATGTGACATTACAATTTAGAACCCACATATACATTACACAACAATTTTTTGAGTTCAATCTCAGTACCAAGTATATAACATGAAATGGGATGTTAATAAACAAAACTTTAACTAGACTCCTTAGATTTAACTGATCAGACCTTTGAGCCATTCTCATCCCTAAAATGCAAGTACTAGACTTCTACTATATCACCTTAGTAGCTAGAACTCCCTTGCACCTGAAAAACAACACTGCAATTTTGATGAGTTTGTGAGCTCAGTAAGTGAACCATCATTGATATATTCACTTAAGCCAGATCACAAAAAAACAAGTACATCAAAGTTTATCATACTTCCCCGAACATATCATGTAAGCTAGCATTACATATCACAACACATCTTCCATCAACTGTAATTCACTATTTCAAAACAATTCAATAATTCATTTCAATTCAATCATTTGATACGTGTAGGGATGTATATGTAAATGCACGTGTGTTTCTGTTCTCTGTTTTTTTGTGTGACCAAGTGCCTATCAACTTAATTTACTGTCCCGTATTCGTTGTAGATACCACTATCATTTCTGGCCCGTATCCATTGTAGATACTGAGTCCATGTTATTTGAGCCTGAGGCTCTTTTCTACACATCGGTTACTCTGGTTATAACTCCTTTATCTGATCATACATTTTAATGTGATGAGATGCATTATTTTATATGCTATGTTTTCATTTCCTTTCATTTATGGGTACTCATGGCACATATATCAAACTCCTCAGATCTAAGTCCAGTATTTGTCAATCAGTTGTACACATGTTCCGTATTAAACATACAATTCATACAGAAACACATATAATTGAGTAAACACATCTAAGTTAATTTACAGTACGCTCCAGAAAAGCTATTGCCTTGATGTTATGGCAATGTCTGGATATTGATGATCACCTTGCATGTCTATCGTCATGCAGTATACACATAGTTCATAAATCACTAATTTGTTTAATTATATGAATATACAATCATGCATATGTATATGTGTCATGTTTCAATGCATGCTCAATTGACTTTCCGAGTATGTATTCTTATACAAATATCTTGACCATTCAAACATTATAGCTTGTATACAACTAGTTTACAATAAGGTTTATACCTTAAGTAAGCTTGATTTACTCCAAATTGATCAATAATACATTCACCAAACTTTTCTAGCAATATATATTCATACAATTACCCAATTCTCATTTATAATTACCTCATGTTCTTTAATTCTCATTCATTCATGCCTAATACACATTACTCATATCCTTAAGATCATGTTCGCTTTCATAAGAACTCCTTTATTGCTTTATCACATCATAATTTCTAGACTTGGATATTGACATCAAAATAGTATATTCTTTAAGTTATGACATCAATTAATAGCTTAAACTTATCAAGCTCTTAACCAGTTAATCAAGCAATAATCTAGGTTCATTCCAAGCCTTAATCAAGTCCAAATACACCAATTTAGAGTGACCTTTCCTCAGCTGGTTCAACATGTACACAAGGTTGAAATTAACATTCCATAACTAGGCCCACGATCATGGGGGACTATGCCATAATCGTGACAGAAGCTCGTGCAATAGGCTATGATTATGGGGACTATGTCACTATCGTGATAGAAAGCAAGTAACACATGCCACAATAGATCAGTACTTCACTTACTTGCTCAGCTCAAATTCCACTTTAATGAAGCAAGCCTGCTTTGCCTTATATGCATGCAAGATCATCTTAGGAACAATGAGGGAGTAGGATGAGTTTCAACAGAGACAAGAAGAAGACAGCAAAATATAACTATCTTTCTGAAGAAATTGACAAAGGTTTTAAGGTGGTTATGGACACAATTTAGAGCAGAAACTCAAGATGTGAGGGAGGAGTGAGTTTTGGCAGTAAGAGGGAGAAGAAGGAGAGAGTTTCAGCTGGATACAATGAAGATGATTATGGAAGTGTCTATGTCATATGGTGTAGGTGTAAAATGAGTTTAAGGACACTTGTCAATTGTCTAAACCAGCTACATGTCTACTCTTTAGGATGCCAAATGTCACTTAGTTCTTCTACCATTTGTCACTCAAGTCTACTATCATATGTCTCTCATTTTATAGTCTTAGTCATCCTAAATTTCCACATGTCAACTTGTCTTGCCACTTGAAATTTTTCCTAGTCAAAATGTATATTTTAATCTATCAATCTTCCAATTGCGAAAAATAAACTCCAAATTCCTAATTGTAATCCATCAATTCCTTTATTTGTAAATCAAATACAAGACATTAGAAATGCAAAATCATATCATAATCATTTTGAAACTTTCATACCCCGGAACATGTTAATTGACTGCAATTTTTTCTAAATCAAAATTCGTTTGTGTATGCTCATATTATGCATGCTCATATTATGCATGTGAATGAAATCATAAAATCATATCCTAAATGTACCAAATTCATTCTACTATGATGTAATTCATGTGACTTAGTAATTTAACTGTTGGACCCCGATTCTTTTCTTACTAACAAGATTGTGCTAAATTCGTTTTGAGGTTAATTTTGATTAATTTCTTGTGATTAGGTATTAATTTTAATGTCTTTGGGGGTAGAAATTCTTTTTTTTTAGGATTGATGGATTAAAAAGGAGAAATTTAGAGTAAGTTAGAAAGGCTTATGGTGTTAGTTAATATTGGAAGAACATGTTCTTGTAGGGTTAAATTTGGAAGAACACTTAAGTTCTTAGAAGTCAAGTCTTACAAGGAGGGGCATTTTGGTCTTTTTGGTTCCTAGTTAATGAAAGAATGAAAGAAGGATGGAGAGTGTCGTGAGTTAGAGGAGAAGAATAAAATTTCATAACAAAGAAAAGGGAGTTTCGGTGAA
>JAOTAY010000004.1:23432480-23452692 GCA_025629805.1 Erythroxylum baracoense
TGTTAGGCTTGTGACATGTGTCACTTGCCACATGTCACAAGCCTAAGCCTTCACTTAGTTTCTTTCCAATTAAAATTTAATTTCTAGTCCAATTTTTCCTAAAATTCCAATGGCTCAATTCAATAACTCCTACAATCATTTGTCAAAAATTCCAGTGCCATTGGACAGTCAGTTTCACTACCGGTAAACTCTTATTCTGCCGCTTGGCAGTTTTTCTAGTCCAACATTGACCCCGAAAAATTTCTAAAATTCTCTAAAAATTTTTAAACCTCATTAACCCTCTCCAATTAAATTTTTACACAAACAAATCACTTTTTTTTAATAACAATCACATTTATTCACAATGTACCGAGAAATGTCATGAATGCATGTACAGTCATTTTTCATATGCAAAAATCACTGTTCACGTGTATATGTATGTTATATAATGTATGAGCATGAGATGTGTTTTCCTAATTGCTCCGATTGATGTCACAAGTACCAGTTTCTATGGTTCAACCTTTTGTATGAAAACGAGATGTTACAATAGGTGTCTCATGTGGCAACTAAAATGTCAACTATTGGCATAAAAATTTTGGCTGTGTGATGCTTTCTAACTCTTTCTAAATTTCGTTTCAAATTTAGGATCATACTATATTACATGTTTTATGATTAATAAAACTAGTTTCATATATTATATAACCCTAAATATATTGACAATTCAATTCCAAATTGAGTTATAGGTTTTTTTATTTCAATTTAAATATTTAATATCAATAAAAATAAAAAAATTTTAATCAAGTTATGTAATTAAAACTGGCTCTGATACTACTGTTAAAAACTCAGGGTATAGTGTAGTGGAATAATTACAAAACTTATTTCGTATGATTTTCCAAAAGCCAAGATCACTTAAGTTCTAAAAAATGATTAACACATAAATCATTATAAAGCATGAATCATAATTTGTACTTTATTGTGAAACTTAGTTCTTTTCTTATCGTTTTATTCGAACTATTTCCAAAATCAGCTCATCTCAACTACCGTAGCAACACAAATATTTGACCTCTAACGGTATCCACAAAACATATTGAAAACTCTGCAATTTTTTAAAGAGGGTTAGGTAAGGAGTATTAACTCCCCCAAAAACCTAGGCCTATTTATAATAAACTTTGGGCATTTTAGTAAATTAATTTTTATTGTTAATTTCAATTAAATTTAATTAGATATACAATTAGTTTTAATTAAATATCAATTAAGCTCAAATAAGATCTAATATGTCATATTAATATTTATTTATTAAATATCTCATATTTAATCATAAAGTTTCTCAAACTTTATAATCAAGCTCAACTTGATTAAAAGACTCTTTCTTTCTTCAATGCATTCTTTATATGTGACCCATTAAGTTCCTAAATATGTTGACAATGGATATGATTTATAACCCTAAATCATATCTACGATTAGATAAATTAAGCTCCTTTAATTTATCTTTAGTTTTCTAATTAAACAATTTATATTCATATATCAAGATTGACTTCTAGCAACACATTATATTCACTCAAATATGTAAGAATGTCATAGTAATTTTGAATAACTTTTTTGTACATTATTTTTTTGTACAATTCAATTCTTTTACTTCCTATTAGACATGGAGTATGAATTTAATATCTACTCTATTTGAGTTCAATCATATTAATTCTCTAACATTAGTAATCAATTCAATTTATGATATTTACAAACTACTTTCAAAGTGTTATTCAATCTTAGTCAAAGATTTTTTAAATCAATATTAATTATGAACAACGAAATATTATCTCAAATTACTTTAGAGTGATGAATTGATATTAATCACTCAACTACTTTCCTATAGTTCACACTATATCTAATAATTCTTTGATTAGAATAAGTCATAAGTAGTATCAAAACATAGCAATCTTTATACAAGTTACAACATCAAAAGGATCACTTACACAATTATTACAATGAAAATTTTTTAGACCTACAAGTAACATTGTAAATGGACTGAGATAATACATAAATATATTATGATTTCATCTATAATATATATCTATTTTGTCATATATATCTAAATATTTGTAAGATACAGAATGCCTTTTAATAACTATGTGACAATACTTCAATAAATTGGTTGGTTGTAAGCCATAAATTAACATCTTCGACATAAGCGTTGATGCAATTGGAGAAGAGGTAGATTGAGACATTCCACCCATCATGAAATTGAACGAGTACTTCTCGGCTTCTGCAAACTAGTCCAACTCTGACTAGTTTTGCCGTCCCTCTGCTCGAATTCAGTCCGTGAAGGTCGCTGGGCATGGCTACTGGCTGGGTAATGCGAAGCAGGAGTGTAGTTCTCTTGAAAATTTTGTACCCTTGGAGCTGAGAGTGAGAGAGAGAATGAAACTGTCGTGAACGTTATCTATATCCACTCGCGTCTTGATGAGCGTGTAAACAGGGTGCATTACGTTTTAAATTTATCTTCGATGGCCCGCCATAGTCATGGTGCCCATATTCGAGTAGCTATTGTAAACTATGGTAAGCATGTGGAAGTAGTATTATGGGTTGGAGAATAAAGCTGAATACACAAATAAAATAAGAAAAATGAATAATTTATAAATAATAAGAAATACCAACTGAAAAACAGAGAGATGAAAAGGTTGTTATCCCGTTTTGAGGTACGAAGAAAGAGAAATCCAGAAAGGATTAGTAGCTTTCTGATGCATAAGTTTATGGGGATATGTTCAATCACGAGAATGCCAAATGCAGACGAAAGAGAGAAGAAGAAGGTAGTGGTGATAGGAGGGGGTGTGGGTGGCTCTATTCTTGCATATACAATCCAGTCCTCTTTTGAGGTTGTCCTTATCGATCAGTAAGTCGGAATTAGGAAATGTATGAAGAAATTGTTGCTATCTTTATTCCTATATATATATATATATATTATTGAAACGTTGTTGATGCAGGAAGGAATATTTCGAGATCCCCTGGTCATGCTTAAGGGCGGTGGTGGAGCCATCTTTTGCGGAGAGAGCGTTGATTAATCACAGTGATTATCTGCCCAAAGCACGTATTATTGCATCTGCAGCAACTGGAATTACAGGCACTCAAGTTTTGACCGCTGAGGGCCACGCCTGTCCATATGACTACCTTATTATTGCCACCGGTCATCAGGATTGTGTGGCTAAAACTCGATCTGAAAGGCTCGACCATTACAAGGCAGGTGAGGAAGTTTGCTTTTGGATCTTTTTCTTAAAAAAAAATTACTGATGCCTTTATATGACATACGACAGAATTCGAAAAGGTGAAATCTGCAAATTCAATTCTGATTGTAGGAGGGGGACCAACTGGGGTGGAACTAGCTGCTGAGATAGCTGTTGATTTTCCTGAGAAGAAAGTAAAACTGGTACACCGTGGAACAAGGCTGCTGGAATTTATTGGTCCTAGGGCATCAGAAAAGGCATTGGAATGGTTAACTTCAAGAAAGGTTGAGGTAATATTGGATCAAGCAATCAATTTGAACACCTTTTCTGATGGTGTTATTCAAACATCGTCGGGGGTAATTATCGAAGCTGATTGTCATTTTGATTGCACTGGGAAACCAATGGGTTCATCGTGGCTTGGAGATACCATTATAAGAAATAGCTTGGATCTTCGAGGACGAGTGATGGTTGATGAGCACATGAGAGTTAGGGGTCACCAAAATATTTTTGCCATAGGCGACATAACCGATACTGCAGTACGTCCTTTCTATATGCTGCTTCTGTTAACCATTTTTCATTGTTCTTTAATCTCTTTGTGTGGTTTACAAAGCAGGAGGTTAAACTAGGGTATCCCGCTCAAAGACACGCCTTAGTAACAGCCAAGAACTTGAAGCTTTTATCCATGGGTGCAAATGAGAGAAAGTTGGCCACTCATAAACTTTCTCAAACTTACGCAATAATCTCTCTAGGGAGAAGAGATGCAGTTGCACAGCTTCCCATGGGGACACTTTGTGGCTCCATTCCTGGCAGGTTGAAATCCAGAGACTTGTTTGTGGGCAAGACCAGGAAACAACTTGGCCTGAAACCCAAATAGAACATAACTCTATGTAGTCCTTTGTTTTCACGAGGTATATAAACGTATGTATCTTCCCTTTTTTTTTTATAACTAGATTAGATTTTCATTGCTTATAATACCATGAAATAAATATATTTCTTTATTTATTTCTGACTGTAATTGAAAACTCAGATGACTTTAAGCTTCTACGATCTCCAAGAAAAAACAAACTAAAGTATTTCCACAACAGAATCCTCAAGTTATCAAAGATCTGTCATGGAAGGACTACTCATTTCTCATTATTTGATGAAATCAAAGTTTTGATGCTTTAAGGACTTTTCGTCTTTTTGAATAGGCCTTCCTTCCTTTGTTCAAATAACGGCAATAGTAAGTATGTATTGCTACAACTGTGTCTCTCATAATAGTGCACATTACATGTATTTTATTTCTATTACTATGAAATTCATAATTCATAAATTAAGTAGTTAATAAATGAATAGTTAATGGTGGGTTATCATTAGCCCTTTTTGAATTATGTTATAATAAAATTTAATATTCAATATAATTCTTTATCTATCAAATATATTATACTTCATCTTAAAGTTTCTCAAATTTTATTAAGATCTACTTCATTCAATTATATTTTTCTCTCTTTATTCATTTTTATATGTAACTCATTAGTTCTTAAATATATTGAAAGTGAATATAAATTATAATCTTAAATTATATTTAGGATTAGGTAATTTAAAATAATATAATTTATCATTAATTTTTTAATTAAACAATTTATCTTCATTATTAAAATTGACATCTAAAATTACATCATTACTACCTAAATATTAAGAATGTCAATATCGTTTTAAATAATTGTTTTTATATATTTTAGTTCTTTTATCATGCAGGGTTCTAATTAGATATAGAATATAAATTTTGTGTATACTATATCTTAGTCCAATTTTGTTAATTCTCTAGTATTAGTAATTGCCTCTTTAATGACATTTAAAATTTATTTTCAAAGTATCGTTCCACCTTGATTAAAATTTTCTCAAATTGATGCCAATATAATATAGTAAAAAATTCTCTCTATTTATTTTGAATTGATGAATGTTATATCGATCATTGAACTATCTCTACATATTTTGTGTTGTGTCTAATAACTATCCACTGAGATATGTATGGTTAAGATAGATATTAAGTATTATCAAAATATAATGGTTCCTATATAATATATCTTTTAGATCTCAAATCAAGGGATTTATATAATGACCAAAATAAAAATTTTAATGAACACTCAAATAATGTTCCATTTAAAATTCAACTGACATGTTAGTTTACAAAATTTGTTCTCTAGTAAGTACCTACATATTTGTTTAAGTATCTCCATATTTAGAATGTGAAACCGTCTACTTCCTTCTTAAAGAAGCAACATACTAAAGAATTTATGTCAACCTATCTATAGGTTTGCAGTCAACTCTTTTCAATTATAGTAAATCTATTTATACAAAAAATTTCTCAATCTCTATGTTATAAAATCAAATTATGTCCTAATATTCCAAATTTATTAGAACATGCATAAAATAAATAATTGAATCATAATAGATCAATCAAAATAATTGCATTAGATAAAAGAATCAAAATATATTGTAGCACAAACTAGGGTTCATCACACCTAAACACTAACAGTGCATTTAGTTACGCACAATAGAAAATGAAATTGAAGAAAACAAAAAGAAAAACGAATAGAAAACAAAAAGTTCATAATTCTAAATCTCTCTTTCTCTTTGATCGAATGTTCTAGTAAGTTTGAGGTTTGATGTTGTAATCTATTGGATCTTTTAATGATTTCTTTATGTTCTCCACATCTCTGGATTAATATCATTCGTTTTGAACATTCTTCACGTCTCCAAAAGTCTGCTCTCCTCCATTAACTCCATTCATGTCTTTTTATTGTAATTTTTAAGGTTCTAGGAGGTACACAGTCTAATACAAGGGTGTGTACTAGACTATGTATATTCCAAAACTCTCATTGCACACCTTAATACATGTAACTTGATTCATTCTCTCGATTTATTATTAAGTATAAGCATAAGAATTATCATAAACATTTATATATGCATTGAATACAACAAGAATAAAGTTAAAAAAACAAATCAAGATAATCCCTAATATGGATTTAAAAACCCATAATCATGTTAAAAATCTTGGAAATCCAAATAAGCATTTAAGAAAATGAATAAATAAAGGGAAAAGAAAGAAAAACTAATTGGAGTCTTAATCTAGAAATCTAGAATTCTTTTCAGCTCTCTTGATGTCTCCTCTTGATCTTCTTTTAATCTAGTGGCTACTACCTCTTTTGTTGTTTTTCTTGTCTTTATGTAGTACCTAAGGTTTATAAGGTTGTTTTTAGGTTTTTTTTCCACTTAATTTAATTCCAAAAATAGCTCTAAAACCTTAAAACTTTAAAATTCTCACGAGTTGGAAACACCATCGTCAAGATCATGAGGGAGTCACGATCATGACCTAAATGCAAGATTATAACAGAGGCTCAATGCACCAAGATCTTATCTTTTCTTCACATTCACGTTGCCATATACTCACAAACACTTCAAACCCCTCTTGAAAAATAAAATTAAGATCAAATTCTTGCTCTAAGCTAATCAAACATTTAGAAGACAAACAAAAATTAAGAAAAACACAATTTTTAATTCTATACATATGATAATCATCTAAGAAAACAATTAAAAACATAATTGAACACTTAGAAAACATACTATAATCTACTCCAATTAAGAAACAATCAAAGAAGAGAGTAGTACCTGAAATTTGAATCCCCTGTGACTTCTCATGAAATCATGATTTTGCTAATCAATTTAATCTATAGTTCATAGGATTATGGAAATTCCTCAATTATGCTAATATGATTCTTTAGGCTATTAACATTTAATTCTATGTTGATTAATTAAAATATCTTTCTAATTAAAGCCCCTAGCATTGCATTAATCAATTTATAAGTTTCATTATTAGGGTTGACCCTAATCTGAAAGATTTTTGTTAACCTATCTCTAGACTTGTATGTAACTTCTTTCAATTATGTTAGGCTTATTCTTTTAAATATTTCTAAATCTAAATTTCATGACATCATACATAAATCAATATGTGAGAAATATTAATTCAAGAATAATTAAGAACACATAATTCAATCTCAATAAAACTAAATAATGAATTAAATTAAAATAAAATTACTACTAGCTTATCCATGGTTCATCTAATCCAAGTACAAGGGTTTAGTTCCTAATGTAGAATACATTGATAGGAGTAAATTATACTATGTTTGGTTAAGTATTTAAATGTGTTTTTAAGTACTTCTTAGATGATTATCATGTGTATAGGTGCTGAGAATTGTGTTATTGTTTGTGTTTGTATGTGTTCTAAGTGTTTGTGTGGTTTAAATCAAATATTTGATTTTAACTTTATGTTTCAAGAGGTGTTTGATGTGTTTGTTAGTGCTGGACATAAAATAATTAAAGAACAAGGAAGATTAAAGCTATATGAAGGGTGTCACAATCATGTATGAGGAGCACAATCGTGACTGGCATGCATAGGGCTACATGACATCTGTCACGATCGTGCTCTAAGGTCATGATCGTGATAAAGACTATCTAGCGCATGTTTTTTCTTCTGGTTTAGGGTTAGGGAGTATTTTTGGAGCCGATCAAAGTGAGAAAACCCTGGTTACACCCCCAAGACCCTAATACACTATTTAAGGCTATGAAACACACAAAAATGCAGCATCCACAATCAAAATTGAATCAAATTGGAGTGATCAAGAAGAGCACCAAGAAAATCCAGCATTCCAAATCAGGGTGTTAAATAGTTTTCTCTCTTTTCCTTTTAGTTTCATTCATTATCCTTGATGTGTAATTGGATTTCTTTGATGTTTATCATATTTATGGGTTTCCAGATCCTTATTAAAGATTATTTTTGAACTATTTTATGAACTCAATTTTTGTTGAATTCAATATATTTCTGGATGTTTGTGATAATTGTCGTTCATAAACTTCATAACAAAATTTTTGTTAAACATTTTGTATGGAGTATTAAACTCTCAAATGTTATGTAATGTATATACACGGATTATGAGTTGTAATGACACTATGAAAGTTTATTTTTGGTGAACAAAATGGGAAGAATTGATCTTTTTGAATGCTTGTGATAGATGTGATGCCTTAAATAAGTTAATGTGATTGCTCTAACGTGTGTGTATTTCTCGAATATCCTATGGTATGTTCGGGCATATGCTCTATGGAAGTGGTATGTTACAATGAAACTCCTCCAATAATTAACAGGTTCATTTTGAGGAATTAGTAGCCTTCCTAGGCTCTTATTTGCATCCAAGGACTCACAAATAGAGGAGAACTCTGAGTCCAAGTCTCTACCAATTTATTTGACCTCAAAGAGATTCAAGCAGTTGCCAATGACTGAATCCATTGGACTTGACTGAACTGGAAAGCTATCGTTAAGGGATTGGTTACTTTCTAAAAAAGGAAGGTATTATTTTGTTGGAGGAAATCTAGAAAGAAGGCAGAGAAATTCTTTTCAAGTCCTTAAACTTTACGTTTTTGATTTAATGAAATATGTTTATGATTTTTATTTCTTTATATCAATTTGAATTGAGAAATTAGATTAGATCACTTATTTTAGGTTGGACAGTAAGAGCTAGTACCTTAGTATACCTGTATACATCAAATTACTAGACAATTGAAAAGAGATCTTAGTTATGTATTAGTTACCTATAGGAATCCTTCAAATCCAATTATATTGTTAGGAAGAGTTTTGATAAATGGAGATTCAACTCTATCTATTTTAGTTATGATTACTTAATTAGATTGAGAGAGAGGGTAATCATAGTTATTGGATATCTAAGGTCAAGTGGTTTTAAACTAAGAAGGTGAAGAAAAAAAAATAAGGATAGACATAATTCATAATTTTCATTATTGATCAATCCATCAATTCACTGTTGCTTATTTCATTATTTAATTATCAATTTTTTTAGTTTAATTTTAGTAAATTATCTTATTTTCTACCTTAAATAAAGTTTATAAGAATTATTGGGTGACTACTCCAATCCTCGTATGATGATACTTTTTATAATACAAGATACAATCTATATACTTGCAGTAAACCTTTTGCATTTAAACTTCAATAAAAGGGCGCTAAAAAATGGAGTAATTCATGATTTAGAAGGTTAAACAAGTCCAATGCTTTAATTGTAAAGTTAAAGAGCACTATAAAAGAGGCTATCCACAGTGGAAGAATGGAAACAAGAAAAGGGAAATATATGGCAAAGCAAGTGTTGTCGTAGTTCAAAAGAGTTTTGATGAAGAGGATGGAATAAAGAGTGATGTTTTAATAGTGAGTAATTTTGATCGTTTAAATCTAAAGGGAATAGATAATAGGGCTACTTATCATATTACATTTAATAAAGACTATTTCTTTTCTTTTAAAAAATCGAATGGGACTATTAGATTAGGTGATGTGTGCTTAATTGCTTATACATTCGCTTATTAACACTTAGTGATTATTGTTGTGAAATGCTTAAGATACTCATTTTAGTTCATATTTGGTATTAGGTATAAGTGTGAAACATGAGAACTAAAATGGGGTAAAAGCACATTCCTTGAGCCAACATCTTGATGTTCAAACTCAATTGTCTTTATGGAACAAGAAGGAGATGGATTAGGGTGAAGATGGGACAAGAAAATGTAAGAAAATGAAGTTTTCAAGATGACCTTCAGCTTGCACGACTGTGTATATACTTGCACAACTGTGCATCTTTTCAAAAGGTGTATTTTATTGATGAGCACAGTTGAATGCACGAATTTACAGCCAATCGTGCATATGCCCAAAACCTTAGTTCTTATTATAAATTGACAATTTTAGAGACCAAAGGAAGAATAATCATTTTGGGAAATCATGAAGGGGCAAAACACTCACTATTTGGAGATCTATAGAGAACTAAGCTTCTTTCTTCCAGCTCGAGAGTGAAATCGATGCCGAATATCACAATTAAGCATATTGTCATTGTGTATTGTGAATCCCTCTCTCTTTACGGATTGTTTATGTTATTCTATGTCTATTAATTTTGGTATTTGTGTAATGATTATCTGAATGTGTTCATTAGATTATTTGTATGTAAACCCACTACTAGAATCTCGAATACAATACATAATAGTTGTGTCTTGGATTCATTTGTGGTAACTAATGTTGTTGACTCATTAGAGATAACATAAAATAGGTTAAATGACCCAAGCTTTTATGGTTGTTGCCTAAATTGATATGTTTTCCTTATTCGTAATGCAACTTTCTGAGTAAATCTGGAGAGCTTATTATAGGTTATTAGATAACTAGGTGTAGTTAAAGAGCTTATTTTGATTAAACATGATTTAAGTGAAAACAGGAGTTAACAGAGTTTATTGTTAATCTAAGATCAATAGTTTCTAAGAGGTTAACAAAGCTTATTGTTAATCTTAGATCAATAGTTTCTAAGAGATGTGTGAAAATAATAATACAATGAAGTGTGATTATTTGTGTGTAGGCTGAAATTAAACCACAAACTAGATTCCAAAATCATTCATCACTTTTATCACTTTTTGACTGTTTGCTTTAATTTGCTTTCGTTAGTTTAATTTCACTTTGTTTTCTTAATTGCATCAAACCAAACCTCCTTTATATCTTAACATCAATTCTTTTCATAACAAAGCTACATGTATATTCCCTGTATATACGATCCCTACTTACCACTACTATAAATTTAGTTGTGTAGAGTTAGATTTATTTTCTGGTGCATTCGACACACATCATTAGGTGATAATGGAGAGTGTGCTATCAAAGGCACTAATTCAGTGCAAATCAAGATGCATAATGGAATTATTAGAATATTGAATACTTAGTATGTTCTTAATTTATAAAAGAATTTTATTTTCATCGGTAGTCTTGATAGGCAAGGTATAAGTTTTATAGTAATGATGGGTAACTTAAGGTGATAAAGGGTGCGTTAACTATGATAAGAGGAAAATTACAACTTGGCATCTATGTCCTAATGGAAAAGACAGTAATAGGATCAGTGGCTATATCTTAATATTTAAGGAAGAAAGATAGTACTATAGTATGGAACATGTGGGTAAATAACATATGTGAATCATCTTGGTTAGAAAGAGATGATAAAACTTTAAAAAGAGAGCCTATAAAAGGATATCAAACAATAAAGATTGATTTTTATAAGTTTCATATGGTTAGTAAAACATCTAAAGTGACCTTCAAACATATAATGTTTAGGGTGTAATATAATTTGAGGCAAACATATGAAAATTTTGTCTCATATTCAATAGTGAACAATACTAATTCAAAGGTGGAACTAGAACAATCTGGAATAAATGTTAAGGAGGCTAAAATTTTTAATTTAAAAGATAGAACAATAATAAGAAGAAAGCGTCAACATAGCAAGAAGGACGATTAGGTAGCCAAAGAGAAATGATTAGGGATGCTCTAATTAGCAATAAAAATGGAACTATCATTTAGGGGATTAGAGAATGTCGAGAGAAAAATAAATAGATGGAGCTTATGATACATGATGTAAGTGTTTACAAGATCAAAAAATTGACTGCATCTAATCAGATCTTATAGAAAATGGTTCGCACTCTGGATGATGTAGCAGACATGTTGATAAAGTTATTGCATATAGAAAAGTTCAAGCATAACTTGGACTTATTAAATGCTCATATAGCTTAAAGCCCTTAGGTGCTTGAATGGCAAGGGGTATTTGTTGGTTAAACATTAGAGAATTCAAGTGAAGGTGTGGAAATTTGAGATATTCCTTGAATTCTAGTAAAATAGAATTTCAATAATCTTAGACTTTCGCTAAAATAGAGTATCAATGTCATTGGGTATCTATAGAAATAGAGTTTTAGTGACCTTAAAATTTTATAAAAATTTAATATCAGTGACCTTTGGTTTATATGGTAGTAAAGTTTCACTATAATTATATTTATTTCAAATAACTAGTCCATAAATAATTTGATAAGAGTTTTGTAAAGGAAGACTTTAGCAAGAATCCCTACAAAGAACCTTTAGGAGGTTTTATAATGTTACACTGTGGCAGAAGATCAAATAAATTAGTTAAACCATGTTAATTCTTATTCTTTTTTTCCTTCCATATTCTTCTTGTCTTTAAAAAAATTCATATCAAAGTAATTAATATTGTTACAGTACTCTTCATGTGAGAAAGGTTTTTATAGATCACCCTAATTATGACATTCTATACAAGTTATCGCCAGATAGTGTTTATCTTACACTAGGATGCATATAAGCAATTGAAGTTGCAATAAAGGTCCTCACTCATCTTGGTGCCCAACATTTTACTTCCAAAACTAGTTTTGCATATTTTAAAGCTCACGTCTCAAAGGTATCATCTTAAGATTGTTTGTTCCTAGATGACGACTAGGTTAGCTAGTGACAAGTGACAAGAGTTATCTCATCATGTCCTTTGATCTTGCAGCCTTTATTCAAGGTGCAATTCCTTACATCCTTGAAAATACTAAGAAAGGCTTCTTTGCAAAAGATAAAGAGCATATTTAGAGGTTGTAAACATATGTTATGACATAATTTAATGCATCTTATGCATTAATAACCTAAGAAAAAAGAAAAGAACAAGAAGTTTCCATATTAAAAACTAAATTTGTAACACTAGAAAGAATTATTGACGATATAGACTTTTATTTCAAGCTCAACACAAAAGAATCAGTTATATTTCTTCCACGGGAAGCTATAAGAATGAAGAATTAGTTTCACATAATATTTATAGATGACCTTTTAATCCTAGAAAATTACCTTAAAAGGATTGAAGCCTTTGGTAAAAGGCATGTCAAAAAGCAATAAAGATTTCCTTGAAACTAAGCACTAAAGATCAACATCTCAACATTGATAGAAGTGGTGTCAATACCTATTATATGCATTATCAATCCAACAATAAAAATACCTATTCCTAGTAAGTATAATCAAATTAATTTTTGATCTATAAGTTCGAATTGGATCAAAAGGAGATATTCTTTGGAAGAAGAATTTTGTGTATGATAGATTGGTAACCATACATGCAATTAATATTGTTTAGTTGGACAATAAAGAGGTTGTTACTAGAAAGCTTTATTGTGAAGAAGATATATAAACCTATTTCAAAATCAAAAGATGCCGAAAGTAATGTTAGTAAAGACAAGCATATGAAAATTTGGAAAAAGTGAATTAAAACATCACAAGTAAATGAAAGAAAAATAAGGTAATTAAGATCAACAATGAATAATAAGTCTCCCTTTCTCATTAGTTATTTCAGGATACATTATTCATTTATACTTTTTGTCTTTAATTGTATACTTTCATTTTTTAATTTTTATCTTATTTTAAAGGCTCAATGGAAATGAATAAAATCAATTTTCAGTGGGTTTAAATATCATCGAAATACGTGAAAAGGATTAATAAAATAAGAAGCAACATAAAGTTGTTATTAGGTCTTAAACACATTATGTTAGCTTTCTTAAATTTTCATAATGTGATTTTAGGTGTCAAGTAAGTCATTTGTTTTATTTTATTTAAGAATTTGTTTAATGATGATCACGTTTTCAAAATATATTATAACGTTATTTCAACCATCGTTTCCTAAAAGTGAGACTTTTTTAATAATTGGATTATAACTTAGTGCCTGGGTAAGGAATAAGTCCCAAATCTAAAATGAAATTCGTTTTCTTATTTTACTTGTTATTTTTCAATTATTAAGTGATTGTTTAATGCATAAAACAAACTACTAACATAATATATAAGATTAAAAGGAAATTTAAATACAAATTACAAGCCTGTGAATTCTTAAAACTTAAGTCAAGCCCTAAGTTAGTAATAAACTTTATGCACTTTCTTTCATTTTAAGCCTAAGACATTGCTTACGCTTTTTTTTAATATTTTAAACCCTAAGATCCATCTTTACACATATTATTTTTATTACAAGCCCTAAGAGTTAACTTTAAGCATTCTCTACATTTTAAAACATAAGACCCCCAACTCTAAATAAATCATTTTTATTTCAAGCCCTAATATTTAAGTCTAACCGTTTTGTCTAATTTGATTCTAAGACACAACTTTAGGTTTATCATTTTTATTCTAAGCCCTAAAACCCAACTCTAGGCATTTTTCTATATTTCAATTCCTAAGACACAACTATAAGAATTTATTTTTAATTTCAAGTCCTAAGACTCAAGTCTAGGTATATCATTTTAATCCCAAACTCTAAGATTTGATTTTAACTCATTATCATAAAACTTAATTAATTTCTTATTATGTTTGAACTATCTTTGTAATGCTTTAAGTAACACATTAAAAATTGAGCGACTTATAGGTAATAATTAAATAATTGTAGAATGATAACTACAAGATTTGAATATTGAAAAAAAGAAATAATGTTATTATTGTTCTTGTTGTTATTAGTAGTATTCTTCTTCTTCTTCTTCTTATTATTATTATTAGTAGTAGTAGTAGTAGTAGTATTATAACAATATAAGTTTACTAGAAAATGGAATTAGCTATAAATAAATTTTGTATTTAAAATAAAGACAATAAAAAATTCATTTTAAAATATCAATTTGTATCATAAACTATTAACATGAAAATTTTACAATGCAAATGTTATCATGTTATTTCTACTAAGGACATAAAATAACTTTTTAATGATAAATGTATATAATCCTAAATATTATATTTGCTATGTTGTTGATGACAAGAATTTTTGTATGGGAGCATATTCAATTACAACAAAATAAAAAATTTGCTAAATTATTTCAAAAACTTTCCGATTTCCTTTTTGTTGCTCTTGTGGTTGTGGTTAAATGAACTGTTTCTTAGTTATCATTCTTCTATAAATATGAAATTGTTTTGTCTAATCAATTTTAGAAACGGACATTAAATAAAAGAACTAAAACGAGAAGATGATAAGATATGGTCAGGACTCCTTACTTAAACCAGGAGTTCCATATAATAAATAAAAAAGTTAATAAATGAGAGACGTAGTAGGCCCATAAATGATCCTACAAAGGAAAAAAGAATGTCCAAAGCCTGATAAACGATAAAACTAATTAAAAGCTTTTATACTTAGGCTAGGACAAGCCCACCAACTGTTTGCCTCTTCTTCCTCTGCGCTTCTGTAGGCAATGACCAATAACGAAAAGGCTAGGACTCCTTTCCTCTTTTCCTTTCCATAACTTAATCCTTAACTTGTTTATATCTTCCAATTTTCTGTCAGTCTCTTGCTTTCTCTGACACCAAGCTTCTTTTCCTTCCTTTCACCATCTCTATGGCAATTTTGTCTAACCACATATGCACACATAATTACGTAAACTCTGGTAAAACAATGGATCATATTTCTCCACTATCTTTATTTTTCTTACTTCAATCAAATTTAATTTCCCCTTTCTTGTCCTCTTAACCCGTTTTTTTTTTTTTAAAAAAAAACCCCTTTTGTTTTGTTTCCGTCTTTTTCAAAGGCCGGAAGAGCAGAGTCAAGCTACTTCTGCTTCTGTCTATCCTCTTTTTTTCTTTAATTTTTTGGTCTTAACCACCATGTTCATAGCATCTCCGTTACTCTACTCCTTTGCTCTTGTTCTGTCTCTAACTTTTCTCTACATCTTTGGCCCCCAAATCATCTTCACTCTCAACCAACAATATGACGAACTCGATGATCTGTCTCTCTTCACAAAAGCCCTTAAACCCTCCGACCAAATCTCCCATTTGTCCACCATAAATCCTACCCCTAAAATCGCTTTCCTTTTTCTCACCAACTCCGACCTCTCCTTTGCTCCTTTATGGGAACGTTTCTTCGACGGAAACGCTCACCTTTACAACATTTACGTTCACGCCGATCCTTACGTGAAACTCTCTGACGATGTCGGGATTTTCAAAACCCACTTTATTCCCAGCAAGAGGACAGAGCGAGGATCTCCTTCGTTGATCTCTGCAGAGCGCAGACTCTTGGCTCGTGCGATTCTCGACGACCCAATGAATCTCTACTTTGCTCTTGTCTCTCAGCGTTGTGTTCCTTTACATTCGTTTCGGTTTATCTACCTTACCCTTTTCGGTAATAGTGCTTTTAGGGCGTTTACTACTCAGCACCGTCACCAGAGCTTCATCGAAATCATTTCCAACGAACCCAATCTGCCGGAGAGATACAACGCTAGAGGGGACAACGTGATGATTCCTGAAGTCCCTTTTGAGGAGTTCAGAGTTGGGTCTCAGTTTTTTGTTTTAGCGAAAAGACACGCACTTGTTGTTCTCAAAGATAGAAAGTTGTGGAGGAAATTTAAGTTGCCATGTTTGAACGTGGACTCTTGTTATCCAGAAGAGCACTACTTTCCTACACTTTTATCAATGGCGGATTTGAAGGGTTGCAGCAAATATACACTGACTAATGTGAATTGGACTGGTAGTTTTGATGGGCATCCATATATGTATCAAGCATATGAAGTTTCTGCAGAGTTGGTGTACAGATTAAGGCAGTCGAATTCGAGTTATTCATACTTGTTTGCGAGGAAATTTTCGCCTGATTGCTTGGAACCGTTGATGAGCATTGCAGAAGATGTGATATTCAGAGATTGATGATCGTGTTAGTGGTACGTGTTTATTAGTTTTCGGTCATCTCTTGCTTAAATCAATTAGTTTTTTCCAGTTGTGTTTTCTTTGCCTTTTTTTTTTTTTCTCGAGTTTAATTTGGCTAGAAAATGGGAAATTTGAACTTGGTTGGACTCTGTGAGAGTCAATTGGGAGTCCAAATTTCAAGCTGCTAATTTTCTGGGATATTTATCGTAACTATCGACATTTTTGAGCGAGTGGTTTTGGGTCAGAAAAAATGGGGGCCGCTAGATCAGAAATGTGTTCTCTTTTACGTCCTTGATAGTGCATTTTAGCGTAGGCGAAGTTGTTCTTTTATTTGTCATCCAATGTTTTGTTCTTTCCACCCAAATCGGCAAGTAATAAAGTGGTGGGTCATTGTTTGTTCAACTTGACATCCAAGAATATTAAAATATTAAATGTTAGCTTTACTTAGTTATGCTTGCGGTGACAAGTTGGTCATCGAATTTGGATTTTATGGTTCCATTTTCAGTTCTAGGAAAGGATGAAGATGATGGGAATCTCTCAAAGTTGTTTCATGTTTCTTGAAGCTCACATTTGTTAGATTAGATCGGCTTGCATTGTATCCGATAAAGCTTATTTGTGTGTTGATCTTTCTTTTTAATGTGCAGTGGTGGCTGATTTTAAGAGGTAAGGAATCTTATGGAAGATGGATGGGGATTAAGTTTGATTTTATTTTGATATAATAAAGCTGGCCTCTCCCTTTTTGGTTGCTTGTATTGTATAGAAACTCAAATTTCATCACAATTGTACATAGTAGCTTTGTTTTTTCTTTTTCCACTCTACAAAGATTTGGGCGTGCAAAAGCAAAAGTGCTTTTAAATACTTCTTTTTCCTGGGTTCATTTGTTGTCCTTCACGGTGTGATTTATATGGCGGTAAGACTATTATAGTATACGTGAAAAGTTTTGGATACCAAAATTAATATCTCATTTATGATTTTAAAAATCTCTCAACCTTCATTCAATCGCAATTTTAAAATATGTTGCTGTCAACTAAATAAAATATCTTTTAAGTTGGAAGTGGGACTAGGATGGAAAAACATTTGCGGTCGAAAGCTGGTGGAACCCCAAACCAAAAGACATGTCGCCTAAAGTGCAGTTGTGGTGTGTAACTATCATTATCCAACAACAGATGCTATTATTATTAGCTTATTTTATTATTGCTATTATTACTTTTTTACCACTATTTTCTCCAGAATTTTATGGCTGTTATGTTGAAATGATATGATTAAACTATAGAGTAAACTTTAATTTCATACTTTTATGTTTAAACTTTAATCTCGAGGGAATACAGGTCGTTCAGGCAAAAGAGCAATAATATGTTCAAGCATAGGAAGAGAATTCGAATGAATTAAAGGAAGATGGGAACTCTAAGCTCTAGGTAACAATAAAACCAATAAAGGGATGAAATCAAATTCTGGAGCTGATATAGAACAAAGCGAGTCTTCTTTTAATGTTGTGAGGAAATCAGGCAGGAAGATGAGGAAACCCAAAGGGGCATGGTATGAATTTTTTTTTAGTATTATATAATTTTTTAGAACATTAGGGGTATGAATGAGGCCTTCAAAATGTAGGCTATTAAAGACCTTACTTTGAAGAAACATCATATACTTGTAAGACTTTTACAAACTAAAATGAAAGCTTGCAAATTTCATAACTCCATGAATTTCATTGGTAAAAGTTGGAACTTTAGCTCTAACTATGTGAATCACTACAATGGTCAGATATTATTTGCATACAATTAGGAGATGATTAATATGATCTTGCATTTTAGTTCTGACAGCTTCTTCATCTCAATTGCAATCTTGTTAACTCAATCTCTCAATTTGATGTTTACATTGTATGTGCTCCCAATTTTGAATTCCAACGGGTTAAACTTTGGAAAGATCTTGCAAATATCAGTAACACAATGACAAATTCCTGGATCATAATAGGAGACTTTAATTGTGCTCTTTCTCCTTTTGAGGCTCAAGGTGATAAGGTTAACCACTCCAATTTGGGCAGAGAACTAGAAAAGGTAATCACCAGGTTGGAAGTCACGCATCTAAAATATGCTAGGAACCTATTTACTTGGAGCAACAAACAAAAAGGTGGAGCTCTTAGAAGGAAAAAGCTAGACAGAAACTTGCCTAACCAGACTGGTTGAGATGTTTTTCCAATGTTTTGGTTGGAACCCAACTATGCTTAGATCACTCTTATTTGGAAATTCAGGACTTTACCCTAACCAGAACTACCAATGTTCCTTTCAGGTTCTTCAACTTTCTTACCAAAAAGGAGAGATTTACGGAGGTTATTAATGAAGCTTGGGGAAGCTACATATCTGGGTTTAAATCTTATTAGCTCATGAGAAAATTTTAGTTCTTAAAGCCAAACTTAAACATTTTTCCAATTCAGGGGGCCTTCCAATAGAGAGGAGATTACAACTTGCAGATGAAGAGTTAACAGTGATCCAGAATGCCTAGTATATTGATCTTAACAATCAAGAATTACAATCTAGAGAGATCACGTAGCTAGAGGAGTATAACATGACATTGCTTAATCACAATTCTTTGCTTATATAAAGGCAAGGAATATTTAGATCAAGGAAGATGAACCCAACTCCAAGTTTTTTCATAATTCGATCTTGGCAAGAAGGAACTCAAAATTCTCTGCTTACTTGGTAATTGATAATGTACTGATTGAAAGAACGGTGACTGACTATTATGTTAAGTTATTAGCTTCAAAATCCACTAGTTAATTTTCAGTCCAGGCTCTTGTGGTATTGATTGACTCTCCACTCCCCCAGATCAATTTGAATAATGACTTAAATGAAAACTTCTACCAAGTAATCAAGGAAGTTCTTTTCTGAGGAAGGCTCCTGGCCAGATGGGTATAATGCCTATTTTTTTTCCAAAACATATGGAAAACTACAAACCAGCTTCTGGTGGAGGTGATCCAAGAATTCTTACACAGTGGAAAGATGCTAAAGGAGATCAATGCTATTAAGGGTGGCAAAAAATGCTTGACCCAGCCTAGCTTATACCAGTCCGGGATCAACGAGCTAAGCCCAGTCAAATTGGGCCACTGGCAAGATAAGTAAGGCCCAAATAGCCAAAAACCATGAGCCAACCAACTCGGGTCTGACCTGGGCTTGAGCTAACTAACTGGAACCCAACCTGTGGCCCGACAGAGATTTAAGAATAGAATGACCTTGTTTTGTTTTTAGCAAAACGATGTCATTTTGTTATAATCCAAACATAATTTACATAAGAAGCAAAATGACATCATTTTGTTTCTAAGACAAATCGATGTCGTTTATGCTGGGACCCGTTTTCGGACCCCAACTATCTAGAATATCATAAAACGTAAGCTTATTACCCTACAGGGTTATTTCAAAGAACCTTTATTCGCCAACTATTTGGAATCATATAACGTGGGCGTAATCTAATGAAAAACACCTTAACCATTATTAATTCATCTTCATGC
>JAOTAY010000004.1:23462190-23478408 GCA_025629805.1 Erythroxylum baracoense
CAAATGTCAAATTGTGAGTAAGCTTATGTAACCAACTACTTTTCATCACTCAATATGGTTCACTTTCTACTCAAGTAACCTAATTCAAGTTCAAGCATGCATTCAATCTCATTCCAACTAGCATGACAGAATCTTATGGCAAAACAAATCAAAGTGATTCAAGTGTGGTTCTATTGCTTAACATAAAACAACATAATGTGCCTCAACATGCATCTTAATTAACATAATGTAAACAATGACTAAAATAATGCAATTGACAAAGCAAGTTCCACCTTCCTATACTTAAAGAACACACTGTCCTCAATGTGACAAGGCAACCATAATATAAAGAAAAAATGACATCAAACCAAACAAAAGACATGAAACCAAACAAAAGAAATCAAACCAAACAAAAGACATGAAACCAAACAAAAGAAATCAAACCAAATAAAAGACAAGACAACTAATAAAGTAATTGACATAATTTAAAAGTTTAGGGTAAGAAGGGCTTATGAAGACTGTGGCGGCGACGGTTGCGGCGAAAGGGCTTCAAAATTATTCCTGAAAGAACTTGAGGAATTTCTCCTTCATGTATCGCTGCTCCTTATGGACTTGTCTCATCTAGGTACTCAGCTCATTAATGTACATCATGAGCTGATGATTAGAGGCCATCTGGTCGAGGATTTACTGAAATTTGTCAACTTCTGCTGGTGCAATTGGTTCCTCTTCCATTGCTTCTTCTTGTGGCTCTGGGATTGCTTCGGATGTGGATGGTCAGGAAGTCGCTGCATTCTTCCCCTTCCTATTCTTAACTGCAGCGTACGTCTGAGGATTTCGAAGTTCCATAGAATGGAACTCCAAAATTTTAGAGCGCCTCAAATAAGTTATGTCAAACATATCATAATGAGTTGTAAGTACAGTATCTAGATCAAGGTTGTAAAACAAATCCAAAGCAGTAACAATGTCAGACATGCCACAATAAGAGCTCTTCTTGTTCACACAACTCACTATCGATCGAAAAATTTGATAAGGAGCATTGATTTTGATTTTTTGATCTATGCACCAAAGGAAGAAAAGTTCTTTAGCCGAGCACTTATTACTTTCAGTTTTGTTGAAAACTATTAATCACATAAATTTATGAAGAAGTAAATGCTCGGCGCTTAGGATTAAGGTGTTTGGTGCATTTCGAGAGTCAAAATTAGCTTTAGCCTTTAGAATTTTCCAATACTTATTTACATCAAAGTCAATGTGATCACCTAAAATTTTTGTGTTGATAAATGGAAAAGTGCACAAATGACATTATAATCAAGTTTATAGACATCGCTAGCTATACTAAATCAGATTACATCCATTTGAGGATTGTAGCGTACAATAGTGAAAAATTTGACAGTAATCATAAGGTAAATCGACACATCACAACAAATGAGCCTACCCTAACCAATGTTCGCAGCTAATCGCTCAACATTACACCTCACTCTTATAGTTTCTAATAGTTTAAAGTTAAAATATCTAGGAGTAATTAATTATGTATCTCTAAATTCTCAAAAACGCATACCTTTGTCCTCCAAATAAATAGGGAATGGGGTATGAAAAGTGGTCGACAAATCGAGTTTACCTTCATTGGAGACTTAAAGGCACAATTCGTCTATTGGTTTTTTGAGCTGCCATCTTCTTTAGAGCCATTGCAAAAGAGAAATCTGCAAAAATAAGGAAAAGAGAGATGAGTTCATTTTTTAGAGAGAGAGAGAACAAATATCACAAAATCCTTGTATTTTTGAATGATTAATGTACAATAAATGTAAAGGATTGAAAGATTTATGGAAAGAGTGAAGAAAATACCAAGAGTTTAGTAGAAGATGAAGGATTTTAGAGAGTGGGAGAATAGGTTTTCGTGTTTGGAGAGAGAGAGTGTGTGTGTTAAAAGTTAAAGAATGAAGAAAGAAGAATAGAAGGGGGAGATTTAAAATTTTCCCTCAGATAGGATTCCTACGATTATGGATTTTCTCTCCAAAAACTTTTTGAAGAGATTTTCCACAGTCGTGGGAATCACCCTCATTCCCACGACCATGGGTTAACTCTCTAGAAACTTTCTGAAGAGTCTTCCCACGGTCGTGGGAAACTTACCAATTTCCAAGATCCCACGACGTTGGGTTGATGCAATTTTTCCACTTTTAAACCTTCTTTCGAGCCTAGCATGCATTCTCAACAATCCAGCAACCTACAACAAATCAAAATAATCTTACCAACAAGAAAATTGAAGAAAAAACAAGTTTAAATTCAAACAAAATCCAAATAAATATCAAACAAACTCAGATTAGACATAGTCATACTAAATGAATTAAACACACAAATAGACAAAGACAAACGAAAGAAAACAAAATTCAATAGGTTGCCTCCTATGCAGCGCTTTCTGTTAACATCGTAGCTCGATATTCTCCTTGTGCTTAAGGCGGTTCAAATGAAGGGAACAGTGGTAGTGAGGTCATTGATCTCAAAATCTGCAAATGAACTACCCTGGTATAGATTCCACCTTCCTTGTGGTTTTCCTTCCTTTGCCTTCTCCTACGCAATCATTTCCTTCTAATTGCATTCTTAGAATCCTCAATCTCTTCCCATTGTCCTTAAGGTTCGATTTCCTTGATATTAGTTAGAAGTGGAGGGGAACCGTTGTCTTTATTTGATATTTTGAAGGTTGTCTATTCCTTTCCTACCCTCAGAGTTAGTTTACCCCTTTCAATGTCAATTATCGAGCGAGAAGTAGTCAGGAACTGTCATTCAAGGACCGTCTCCAATATCCAGTATATAGAAATCAGTGGGAAAGATGAATCTATCAATTTGTATTTTCAAATTCTTAATAATCCCCTTCGGTTGGTGCACTGTTCTATCGGTCGTTTTCACTAATATCTTTATGGAATCTAGCTCTACTAACCCCAACTCTTGACTAAAAGTGTAGAGCACCATGTTGATGCTAGCTCCCAAATCCATAAATGCCCTGGCTATATTGACTCCATTCATACTGCAAGGAATGAAAATATCCCCTAGGTCTTCTTTCTTCTGTTTTATGTTAGGATTTCCTTTTGCTATGTGCTCCTTCACTTTTTTCTTGACTAGTTCCTTTAAAGTGAGCTTTGTTTGTAGTTGATTAGTTACATCCTCAATCTTGTTTGACTCAACCTCCTTAAGATTCCTTGTTGCTCTACTTGCACTTAACTTTCGCTGAGCAAAAAAAGGATATGGAATTTTAGGTTGAGGTTCCCTGATCGGCTCAATTATGAGCTCACTTGGAAATACTTCAAAAATTGTTTGTCTTTCTCTCTTGTCTCCGTCTTCCTTCTCATTGTCTCTCTCGAAATTGTTAGCTTGAACCATTAGCCTTGCAACTCCTTAAGGACTAAGTCTTGGCTTCATGAAGTCCATCAGTGCCCTCTCAACTCGTCCTTACTCTCCTTCTTCAGCCATATCTCTTTGTATACTATCTTCACGCTTCACTCTTCTTTTCCAACCATGGGGGTTTGTTATCTTATATAGTCTAAAAAACCTAAAAATTCAGTAAAGCTCGCATATGTTCTCAGATTAAACATCCCACGATCGTGGGAATTAGCATGATTCCTACGATCGTGGGTTCTTGCATCTAAATGCTTCCTATTCTCCTCTCCTTTTTTAGTCTCTAGCTCAATCTCAAAGTTGCCAACCTTCATTCCTACATCAAAATAATCAATTCTTGCCTTGAATTAGCATAAAACATAAAAGAACAACAATGAAGGTCAAACTAAATGAAAATATACAAAATGAATCCTAAAATACAACAATAATAAACTATTATGCAAGAAACACATGTCAAATACTTAGAAAAACACACACTAATGCACAACTATCATAGTACCGGCCAAACTGATCTCATTCATGAGTGCTTTGAGACTGATCCAAGGTAGATGTGAGGCTTATCTGGCCTATATAGTTGATACCCGTACTGAGCTGATGGTATAAGATACACTACACTCACGTTGCTTCAGCTCACCTTTTACTTCAGCCCACATTTAAATTCATGTTCATATCTTGCATGGGCGTGAGAGTGTCTCATGCCCATGAAAATCCATGCACAGTTGTAAGTGATGCTCACGGTTGTGCAATAATTCCAGCAGGTTGTGAGCATGCTTTACCCTCCATTATTTTGCTCTAATCTCCTTCTTCTTGATCCATGAAGACAAGTGAATGTAGACCTTTGGAAAACGGACGCCAATATTGTGCTTTCGACTCACTTTAACTCCTTTGCTTCCGAATCGTGCCTAAAATCACATATGAGTTAAAGTGAGTATCTTTAGTATTTTCGTATTATTAATCGCTAAGTGTAAATGATCAAATGTATCAACAATTAAACACATATCACCTTAATATGATGGAGTTAGATAAATATTTTATCAAAGATTATATGCAAAAACTGAAGGTTAGCAATTCAATATATTGTTATGGTGGAAAAAGCTTGGAAATACCTTTCTGATCATGTAAATCATCACAGAGACTTATTAGCTATTCCATCATCTAACGTCGCTTCAAAGTTTGCTTTTAGTACTAATGGTCGGGTTATTTCTCCTCATCATGCTCGAATTCATCCTCCTTTATGGAAGCCCTTATGTGTGCCCAAAATTGGTTAAATAATGAAGATATTGGTGGGAAATTCTTTTCCTTTTAATATATCAATTTTATCTATTTTTATATTATCTTACCTAATATTATGTTTTTAATTTTTCGTTAATACAGCCACAGATATTAATGCAAAGGTGACTAGTCAAATTAATCAACCAATTGCACATTATTTGAATCAAATATACTAAGATGAAGGTATATTTAATTATTTTTAAATATTACCATGTCCTAAATATTCCTTTAATTTTAATATTACATTACTAAATATAATGTTTGTACATACAGATGATTTGATCCAAACTATTAACGATCCTGGCAACAAGTACAACGATTAGCTGCTCTCTCAGCCTCTAATCTCTAGTATCCAGTGTCTATGCTTCGTCTGTCTATCATGATATTATCTTAATTTTTGTAAATTGTATCATTTCTTATAAAATGATTTGGATAATCATTTGTGTACAGTAATGATTGCTATAGTTAATGAATTTGGTTTTATCATTTCTCTCTTTTAATAATTAGTAAATTATTTAAGTAAAATTGAAATTCGTAATTAATTGAATTGAAATTTCTAGCTATAATTAACTTAATGAATTTTCCTACAAATTCCTAATCAATTAAATTGAAATTCCTAATTAACTATGTATTTATATAATCATATGTTTCAATGGAAGGTTATTATTAAGTTCAAATTAATTAATTCAACTTAAGCACTTTTAAATTTGTAATTTTTGAACATATTAGTGTTAATGTAACATCAATTAATTAAATTGATAACTTAGCTTTAATCTTTTTTATTGCCTATAGTTTTATTTTTAATTATAAATTAATTCAATTTTGGTTGGAGTCTTTACTAAATTTTCTAAAATATGGAACGTGAGATATAGAATTTTTAACAAATTTTCTTTATTAAAACTTATTGAATTTATTAAAATTGTTTGTGTAAGAGTGCGTATGTTTATTATATGTTTTTGACATATATGTTTTTATAACTCAATTACTTTTATATTCTTTTGAAATTGTTATATTAGGACTATAAAGTGATTGAGTTATTTTAAGATTTATATAAATACATATATGCATAATGTATGAATTGTGTAAATATTATTTATTTTAAGATTTATATAAATACACATATGCATAGTGTATGAACTGTGTAAATATGAAATAAAAAATTTTAAATGTGTTGATAGTAATTATGATATTAATTTCTTTTAATACGTGTATGTATAAAATGTATTATTGTATAAAATGTATTATCTAAAAAATAATTATTTGAATATTATGCAAATATATGTATTTTTCATATAATAAATAAACAATTATGACAATGAAAATTTTGAAGGTCCATACCACTTTTTTTAATATGTCGAGTAAATTATTTAATATATGTCTACTTTCTTAAGAATTTGTCACTCTCAAATTATGGAGAAGCCTGGTGTCAGGACACTATCTATTTATATATATAAATACGATTCAATGTAAATATTTTATGGGTATTTAAATAGACATAATTAATTATATATAATTTATTCTTTTATTAATATAAGTATATGATATTACTATTTATTTATATGCACACTTATTTTTATTTTATTTATATTAGCTGATTATGAACGAATAAGTAAGTAAAATATTTTGTCTAAATTTTATATTATTCAACAACATTTTTTTTACTTTTATGATTTATAAAAAGATAAAAATGATTAATTTTGTATTAAGTTTAAAATAATTAAAAATAATGTGAATGTAGATTATTTTTATAATATTTTCAAATATTGAAATACTTGAATATAATATAATTAAGATTAAAATATTTTTCTATATTCTAGATGTAGATAATTTTGAATTAAAGATTAAGCAAACTAGTTATTTGCAAATTAATATTTAAACATAAAATTTAAGTTTAATTAAAATAAAATATTTCAAGTTAAGAGTTTTTATATTTTATTTATATCATAATAAATTGAATTATTATTAATTACATTTTAAAATATTTATTTTAATAAAGATATAAATTTTACAATGATTATTTAATAATAGATATAATATGAAAAGACAATATTACTACAATAAGTTAAAAAATTTTATACTTTCTCTAGTTTTGGACATACAACAATATTTATAGAAGTAAAAAAAATCAATAATAACTAAAAGTTATACATATAATTTACTACAACAATAACATCAATTAAGTGTCCGTAAATAATTTAAAAAAATTAAAGTTTGAAAATATTATATTACAAACTTAATATATGTATTTTTTTAAATTCATATTAAAAAGAATTATAATAATTTTTGAAACATGTAAAAATAATATTTGAAATAAATCATACTTGGATATTAACTTTTTTACATTTACATTATTATTAATTGTTATAATAAAATTACAAAATCGAAGTTAAATTCACTTGTTTGTAGGGAATAATTATAACAATATTATCATAACTACATATTTTAATAAATATGATAATTTTTAAATAAATATATATATAAATATTTTACATCATACTCTAATATTATATAAATATTTTTATATATATCATACTCTAATATTATATAAATATTTTTATATAATTTATAGGTAATTCCATCATACACTTTATTATAAATGGTCATGCTATAATTTGTAATTTAGGAATTCAAAAAAATATAACTAATGTTTTTTAAATAAATATATAAAAAATTATTAACAATTTCTGGCCAATCCAAACTCAATAGATTACCCGTGGCCTACCCATGGGCTATGGGTCAGGTTACCGTGGCTCGTCTGGGTTAAAGGCCAAGCTTGGGCCAACTTCTAACTTGGCCAGGTCGGGCTTCCTAAATGCTACACATATTTGCATGATCTAAAAAATTCCTAGTTTCATTTGTCTTCAAGATTTTAGGCTTATATCTTGTTGAAACACAATATACATTGTGATTTCAAGCTACTAGTTAACAGTAGGGATGACAATTTCGGCCCGGTCGACTCGCCCCGCTTTGGCCTGGGTTTGACGGGCCACAGGTCGACCATGGTCTGCTTTTGAACCAAACGATGCCATTTTGTATCTTTTTTAATTAAAAAATATAGACAAGTCAGGACCGGCCCGGGCCACAGGCTGACCACGGGCCGGCCTGGGCCACAGGCTGACCAAGGGCCGGCCCATTCCCGGCCCCCCGCCCGACCCGACCCATTAACATCCCTAGTTAACATACTCAAGGATGCTCTCAAAAAATTGATCCATATTTCGCAAGGGCATTCATTTATGGCAGATCCATCTCAGATAATATTTTACTGGTGTAGGAGCTTATGAAGGATTACAGTTCCAAGACTTCCATCAAATGTTGTGATATCAAAATATATTTTTTAAAAGCTTTTAACAACCTAAAATGGAGTTTTATCCTTAGCAGTCTCGATAGGCTTGGTATACCTCAAATAGATATATTTAATGGATTAGAGAATGCATCTCATCTCCCTCCTACAATGTTCTTATTAATGGTTACTCTTCTAGGCAACTTAAAGGCACTAATAAGATAAGACAAGGGGATCCGTTATCTCTATATTTATTTTCCATTTCAATGAAGATTCTTAGTAGAATTCATCAAATCAAATGTTGTTGGTAACCCTAATGTCACTTTCCATTATAAGTGTGAGGTAATTAAACTAACTCATCTTAGTTTTGTTGACAATTTAATGTTGTTTTATGTCGTTGATCAAAAATCAATTTCAATCTTGCACAAATCACTAATGGAATTCTGTAGGATATTTGGTTTGAAAGTGAAAACCATGAAAAACATAATTTACGTCTCTAGAGATGTTCCCAACACTAATTACTTAAAGAACATTTTTGTTATGAGCATACAGAACCTCCCATTTAAATATCTAGTTATACCTATCTCAACTAAGACGTTAAAGTATCAAGATTGCATAATGCTACTGGAGAAGTTCAAAATGAGGATTAATGCTCGGCATAGTAGATTTCTATATTAGGCAAGTTAGGTTTAGCTTATAGTTTATGTGCTAAAAATTTTCACAACCATTGGAGCTCACACCTATGCATTCCCAAAAAGATTAACAAGGAGATGGAAAAATGTATTAAACTTCCTATGGTTTGGGAAAGCTAAGGTCTCTAAAGGAGTTAAAATGAAGTTGCTGGAGGAAATAAGAAGGAGGGCTTGGTCTTGTACCTATTCAGCTTATTCAAACTAAGATAGTAGCCAAGAGAATAGAAAGATTGTTCAAGGACAAGGAGGTACTTTGGAGCAAATGGACAAATGAATTCTACCTAAAGGATTCTAACTTAGATTAAATGTCAAGTAATAGGTTGACAATCTACTGTTTTATCAAAATTCAGATAGACAATGGAGATCACATCTGGCTCAGGTATGATAATTGGACTTTATATAGTCCACTGAAGAGAAGGGAAGATTTGATAACTCTCACAGGTTCACTTCATTTGGACTCAAAAGTATCTAATGTTATTGTTCAAAACACTTGACTCATTACAAGAAGAGGAGCAGACAGACTTCAGCATTATTTTCCAAGTTATCAACCTAACTCCTCTATTAAAGACATAATTATTTGGGCTTTAAGCAATAATGGAGAGTATTCTAATTCTTCTTGACTAAAAGCTCTAATACCTCAATCACCTCTATACCTTGGCACAATATTGTGTGGAAAGGCTCTCTGATGTCAAAAGCTTCCATTATTACTTGGTTTGCAACAAGGGGAAGATTAAAGACTAAAGATAGATTAAAGTGATTGAGTGATCAGACCTATGTCCTTTGTAGCTCTCTGGCTGAATTTGTAAACCATCTATTTTTTAAATATAACTACTCAAACTACAATTTGGTCCAAAATGTCACACAATATGAACCTTACTTATCCTACAACAGACTGGGGGACCATCCTAGTAGAACATGAATACAACAGAGTTGGGAAAGATAAGAAATGCCTAAGCCTTTGCTTGATTTGCTTAATTTATTCAATTTGTAATGAAAGAAATCAAAGAATTTTTAATTAATGAATAGTTATATTTTAATTAATAATAATTATTTAATAATAAAACATCTTTCGTCGATTTTGTGATCACACCAACCCAATAGAACCGTAAGTCATTATAGGAGTTGGTCTTATTTATTTATACTTGTTGACGGTAAAGTAAATATCTACTCAAGTTAAGTGATTTTTGACGATGTAGAATTCTCACTGTTATATATATATTTGAATTAAATTTTAAAAATTATCCAATATTTTATACCTAATTTCTCAAACATTAGTTACTATTAACTACTTATAACGGAATGATACATAATAATTTTTATGATAAACAGGTGTCACATGCATGAATTTTTTCTCCCTTATTTTGACGTCTCCTTAGTTATGTAATGATTATTTAACATAAAAATTACCAATTACTAAAAATATTTAACAAAAAGGTTGATGCTAAAAATTCATTAAATCAATAGTTAAGCACAAAAATTATTTGATAATTTTTAGAATTACATAGGTAAAATAAAAATTAAATTATATAAGATTAATGTATTTAACTCCGTTTTTAATTCTAACTTATTATAAGATGGTATTTATTTATGAGATACAATCAACCTATTTATATAGTTAATTTTTATCAATCATAATAACAGCAATACTCAGCAAAAATTTCTTCGAGGCGTGAAATTTAGAAAAGTTCAATAATACGCAATTTTGCATAGAAGAATTGACACTTAATTAAAAATATCAAGTCTGAGTTTAATTGTCATCTATATTAGCTAGTAGATATATTATTTTCAAATATATAATTAACTTTATAAGTCCAAATTGCAAGTATAACTTCACATTTCTATTTAATTCTCTTCTGTCTTTGCTATATTTTTTAAAAAAATGTATGAAAACATACAATTACATATAAATAAACTTAAAAGATTCATAAAATACAAACGGTAATTTTCGTTAAATTTTAAAAACAAAAAATAACAACGGGAGGTCGGATGATACTGGTGACAATTAAACGTAACATAAAAAAAGTAAATGGTCAAAATCAAGAAATCACATTGTCCTATTTTTTTTTCAAATAATCACCTCTCACTTCTAAGATCACAGAAAATCTGAAAGCAGGCTGACAAGACCATTGACTGAGGACCCACCAAACCAGACCACACTCCCTCCCAAGTCCGGGAACCGTCCCAAGTCCCATCTCCGCTCGTAACCCACAAAGAAGCGGCAATTGCAAATTGCAATGCAAGAGGCTATTTGTACAACCCTACTCAGGTGCTCTACTACTCTATGTCTTGTCTACCACTCTTACCTTACATATTTTTGATACGCATCTACTCAGGCGGTTGTCACTCACTGCTATTGCTTTAACTAATATTGCATTCACCCAGCTCTTTTCCGTCCATTTTCTGTTTCTCTTTGTTTTGAGATAACGATTTCTTCTTTTTGAATGAATCCACAAGGTGCGCTCGAGTTCGTTGTTAAATCTTTAAATATTTCTTTTTCCTGAACTGGGAATTTGTTTACTTCAGTTCTTTGTTTCTTTTTCTCTGTAACCTGTTTATGGAGTTCTTTCGCCTTTTCCTTGATTCACCTTGTAAGCTTTGAATCATAACTTTAAAGTGCGACTGTTTCATTGGTATCGAATTACACGTCTCTCCTTTTATCGTTTCTGAATTATGAAGAAGCACCTCAATCGGTGATCGTTTCTCTTGAGAGGTGGGTTTATTCTTCATGTCATTGTGATTTATTTCAAGTTTATATATCGGGAAGATGACTTTTTAGTCTCTGAGGATGGCGATGTTGACACAACAAAATGGAAAAAAATAAAAGCATACGAATGGAACTTTGCTGTCAAACCAAATATACAGGAAACTGAAAGCTCACGCCGCAAATGTTGGAAGCCACTTATTAAAATCCCTTTTAAGCAATATCTTAGGGGTTAGTTGGTCTTACATATGTTTGTCTTCGGTCTTTTAGTCATTATTTGATTATTCATTGAAGCTGGATATCTTGTATTTGTAGACCTGGGTTATTCCCCTTGCATTTTTATCTTTCCTGTCTTTTGAGTTTTGAATCGTTCCTTTTTTCACTTGGTACATTTTCTTTTCTCTTTTTTGTTATTATAGTCCGCACCAGCAAGATAGGTTTCGATGACTAAGACATGTCATAGAATTTAATTCGGTTTATTGTTCTTTTGGATGCATGACAAGCTTAAGAATGGATACTTGCAACCAGAGTGAGCACATCATTTAATGTCTGTAAATATGTCTCGGCAATCACACCTTCCTCCTCGCAACCCGTTTCGAAAGAAACTTATATCTGTCAGAACTCAAGAGTCCCACTCACAACACACCAAGACTCTGTCCCAGGGTTCCATCCTGGAGGAAAGTCCAGCTTGGCTCTACGACTTGCTAGATGATAAAAATACAAATTCTTATGAGATTTTTCACCGTCGGTCAGCCAGTGAGTCAGTTACCCTGTTGAACACTTCAGTTTATCCATCAAGTTCCCACAGTGATGAAGATCACACCAGGACTCTGTCCCAGGGTTCCATCCTGGAGGAAAATCCAGCTTGGCTCGATGACTTGTTAGATGATGAAAATACGAATTCTTATGAGACTTTACACCATCGGTCAGCCAGTGATTCTGTTACCCTGTTGAACACACCAGTTTATCCATCAAGTTCCCACAATAATGAAGATAATACAGTTGAGAACGAGACTTGTTATAGGTTCGAATCCACTTACGTTTATGGTCCTAACTCCCCGAGGCAAAGGAGCAACACAAACTTTTCAGAGAATGTAATAAGTTCAGCATTGTCCGATTTTGTGCTTAAGAATCATCTTCAATATATAGATGATAGCCTTTCCATTTCTGCGATCCGAAGCTCGGGCTTAAAAGGGGATGCAGGTAGTTCTAATGGTGAGCTCAGTGCTGAGATAAATACTACTAAGAGGTTCGAACCTGAACCTAGTGTTTTCTTCATGAACTTGTGTTAACTTTTGGCTCTAAGCGATCGCGACTTTATATTACTTAAATTTTCTTCTTAGGCTCAGGCCTTGAACTTATACCTGCATCCATGTAGTTTCTTATGCAAATAATGTTTTGTATTTTTTACTAGTTTAAGCTAAAAGTATCAGTTGTATACTATATGAATTTTACCTGGGTTGTTGCTGCTGTAGTATAGTTAAAAATAATTTGAGCACAATATTAAATTTTGCTTCATGTGGAGTTTGGTTTTAGATGTGAATTCACTGATCTAGAGCAACGGGCTGCGACCCCAGTTTTGTTTCCCTCAAACAAAAAGGTCTACTTATTTTTCATGCAAATTTACTACATTGCTTGGATTTCTTGTTATTTATGATTATCTTGGCATCATATCTGTATGACTAAAAAGTGTGCTTGGATACGTGTTTTTCTATAACTAAGATCAAATAGGTAACAAAATACCATTAAAAGACTTCAATTTTTCTTAACTAATGTATTCTGGCCACCAAGAAGCAGACAGACATGTTGTGACCAATAAGAGTGCTGCATACTAATGAAAACCATTACATTCTGCATTTACTTGTTTTTTATTATTTTTCCACAAAAAAATAGGCCTCTGCTTCCATATCTAGGATGTATATCGAGAAGATTGATCTTGATGGACTCAATGCAGGTACCCTGGGCAGCGCTCAAGAGTTCGCAAACTCAAATATATTTCTGAACTTGAGAGAACTGTAGATTTTCTCATGGTAAGTTTTTTCAGATTGCATCAGTTTCTACCGACAACTTTATTGTCCATGTGGAGTCTATCTATCTTGTGTTAGCAATATAGGACCTTTTATTCTCTTTTACATGGTCATTTAATTTAGGTTCTGAATATTCTGTGCTAGACTGGAGACGCTGTATTTAGTTTTTACCATGAATTCAGTGAACTTGAGATTGAAATTTTGAATGCCTATCACCTTCTTCAGTTATGGCTTTGACTAATATTTAAACCCTTGATAATGAATATAATGGTTTGTTGTACTTAACTTCAGGAGTGATGATGTTGCAGATATGGATACATCCTATATGTCACTAAAGTTGTTGATGTTCTTTTTTTATTGAGTTGAAAGCTTTCTCATTTCAAAATAAAATCATTTTGTTCTTGGTCACATGGTGCAGAATTTAGAATCAGAACTGGCAATAGATATTGCTTCTCTTCTTCAGCAACGTCTTGCTTTGTCAATTGAAAATAGTAGATTAAAGCAGCAGCTAGCCAGATTGCATCAGAAAAAGCTGATTATGGAGAGTAAGGTTTTTTTACTTTTGTTGAAATTTCTCCAAACAGGTTTTCAGTAATCTTAGCGTGGTTTCCAGAAATTGAGATTTGTGGTGCTTGATCAGAATCAGAATTCCTCTTATATTTTCATCAGTCACCTTGGTAACTTCTTTTTTTCTGGAAATAAACAGTTAGCCGAAGTATGCAAGGTGAGTATAGTTTTACTCTGGGATTTCTGTTCAAATATATACATAGAGTAGATGTCTGAAATAATGACAAAACAACAGGTTCAAGCTTGGACTAGCTTTAGGGAAAAGTGGGAGTTTGAATTGTTACAAACTAACAATCCTTATAGGTTGTTATTTGTGCCTTTTCTTTTCTAGTGGAGAATGCTCTTCAAGATTTTTGATCCGGATGACAAATGCTTTACCATAGTGATATTTTCAAAGTATCATCATATAGATTATAGTTTGACCATCAATTTTGACGAAAATCATGCCTGTGTGCATTGATAATATGCTGCTTAATTTTAATGGTCAAGAACGCTCAAAATACGAGTCTTTTAATTTCTGTTCTGCCTTTAATGAATGCTGCAGTCTTCAGGTCAATTTACTTAATAAGAGAGGATTTTAATTTTCAAACTTAAATCTGGCTGTTGGCTTGGCACTAGAATGTAGGGGGAATATACAGATAATTAACTTGGACGCAGCTTACGGAAAATAATTTGAGGTTAATTGGCACAATACTAACATTTTTCTTCGAGAAGTAATGCCTAGGGTGTCCTATTTTTAGTTTAATTATGTGGTTTACTTTAGCATGAATTTGTTTTATATTAACTGCTCCTCCTCAATGCCTGAACTGGAGTTGAAGCACCTGCATGCTAGGGTTGAGAACTAAAACCTGGAAACGAAACAGAATATGTTTTGATTTGTCTCTAGCAACTGCATATGGTATGAGAAATAACAGTTTTTTGACGTGGGTATTTTTTCCTCTGAATCTAGTGTTTAACTGAAAGATGTGAAGTTTCTCCTTAAATCTCTCATCCACTGAAATAGTCGTGCATTTGCGTCAGGTCAATACAAGTCCCTAAATAGAGAAGCTGAAAGATTGAAAGCTGGATTAGTGAATCAGCCAAATGGCAAGGTCAGAACAAATTTTGGACATCCTGTTCTTCTGGAGACCGATGGATCAAAAGGCAGATGCCAGACGTTAGACATGGCAAAGCTGAATCTCAAATGACACCCCAAGACTCTTTCAAGTCTTATCTATGGATTTTGACAGCTGCCGCTGTACATGCTCTTTGATTATAACCATTTTTAGCCTATGTGTCTCCTCTTTATCTGCAATCCTGCTAGAACATCAGGAGAATAATTCCAGCATTTGACAAAATGCCCACGTGGAAGTATGTTATTCCTCTGAAGTTTACAGCACTGAAAGCTGCAGACAATTCCTTTTTTATCCTGTTTTCCCTTCCTTCCTCATTTTTCTCCTTTTTTTTTTCCCCTTAACCTCCTTATTTCTTTATCCCCTCAAGGAACTGAGAAATTATCTGATTATTAATGTTAACGGATAAAGAAGACACTGAACAACTAATTTATCATATATCTTAATATACTTATTGAATAATTACGTTATTTCTTTTTTACTCACCGGATTCAATAGTTACCGAAGTTTGACTAGGGCTAATAGTTGACGTGTTGTTCAGTGATCAAAATTATTTTTTAAAGATTCTATTTGTTAATTATTTTAAAAATGAAAAACAAAGGTTTTTTTCGATTGATTAGTTCTCAATTACTAGACACCCATAAGTGCAAAAATCCTCAACTCAACAAATCCGTAACCCTAATACTTTTATTCGTTTTTTCTTCCCATATTTCTACGGTTATTCGATTTCATTGCCCCCTTATTCACCCACTAACGATTTCTTTTAACCCTAATTAGTCTCTTGTTACAGTTTGCTTAGAGGAGTTTGACTATTATGGTTTGAATAGTTATTTAGTTTTTGTTGTTCTTGTCCTTGAATAAAGTATAATATGTGTGTTTATAGGGTCACCAAATCTTGACCCTGTTTGGCAAATAACAGATTGCATTAATTGTTAGCTGATTCTATCAGCTGATTTGACCAGCGGAAAACATCCACTATTTATTAAAGATATTTGGTAAAATTAGTTATTTAGTATTAGTTGTTGATATGTAAAATAACTTATGAGGGTGTGATTTTAAAAAATATATAAGGACATGAATATTATATTTTTTAGTATTTCGTTGAATATTCTTATAAGAATTTATATTTTAGATATTTAATTTTACAAAAATTAAGTTTATAACTTTAATAATAATAATAATAATAATAATAATAATAATAATA
>JAOTAY010000004.1:23480530-23498227 GCA_025629805.1 Erythroxylum baracoense
GAAACTAAATATAAAAGAAGCATCAAATTTTGACAAGAATCATTGGCTGACTGACTGCTTCTGACATATGATGAGTGTAATCTTTACCTTTCTCATACATTAAGCAAAGATCAGTAAAACCTGATAAATATCTCAAAATTCTTTAAACAGCAATATAATGAGATTCTCTAGGATCTGCTTGAAATCTAGCACAAAAACAAACACTAAACAAAATATCAGGTCTGCTGGCTGTAAGGTAAAGTAAAGAACCAATAATTCCTCTAAAAAGGTTGTTATGTAAATAGATGTTAACATTGAGGGTTAATCGTTAATCTTTGAAACATTAAGTATTTATTTAATTTTTTTAAAATCCTAAAGGTTAATTCACGCATTTTGTTTATAATCCTATGATAGTTTTGATTCGCATCATCTTTAAAGAATTTCACTATTTTCATAACAACCGTTAGTTGAGCTTGATAAAGTTCAAGAATTAATGTAAAGCCAATTAGATGTAATGTTGATACAACCACTAAGACAAAAAACTAATATTTTAAGAAATTTAAAGAAGCAAATTCTAGGGATTAAAAAGGCAAAGGCTTTTATATAGGGATTGCAGACCAGTTGGGCCAGGTTTGAGTTGATCAGGCCTTATGTCGAGTTCAGGTTCAAGTTCAGGCTTAGGCTACCCAGGTCCAACCCAACTTAAGATCCGACGTCCAAATTCATAACTCGGGTTGTGTTAACCCTCCTTAGGCTCCGACAGGAAAGGGTCAAGGTCAGGTCCAGTTCGACCGATTGTCACCCCTACTTCACTAAGATATATAGAGATAGCCATTATATATCACTTGTTTAGAGTGAAAAGTAAACAACAAACGTTGGTGTTAAAAGGTATAGACTATAAAGATTTACCAAAAGCAAAATTATAAAAATTAAGAGAAACCTAAAACTTTAATAACTTCGCCCATTATATTTGTTCTAGATAGAAATTTTATCTTCTTAAAATAGATCATAAAATTGCAAAATATAAAAGACAATCAAAATTACGTAGAGATGTATCTAGACATGTTTTGATGCCTACTTTGATTTTATATAAATAAAACCAAATTTAGGAATTTGTACAAATTTTTCCTCATCTTTTTAATCGGAGTTAAATTCTTAATATTTTAATATGATCACAAGTTTGAACTAAATTATAATTATACATATGTAAGGATTTTGATTGCGATAGTATTCTAAATTAATTATATTATTTTTTAAGTTGTATTAACAAATGAAGAGGAATTCAAAATACTTACTACCTGTATAGCTTAAACTCTTAAAATAAAGGTAATAAAGCAAATACACAACAATAACAAAAGTACTATAAAAAGCATTTATTTCTCTCAATCGATGTTGATTCCCTCTTACATTCGTTTCTTTAAACAATTGAAAAACTTAAATTATTTGAAGTCTCTCAATTTTAAATAGTCATTAAATATAAAACCTCAAACTTTAAATTCTTTAAATACTATAGAATACAAGTGTTGTAAGCATAACTTGACCTGTCGACCCATAATCAACATACTACCCTTCATGTTTTAGATAATTTTTAAACATGAAATAACTATTACTTAATCAATTTGATGTCACTCATTTAATCAGTTAATACCTTTTATAATCTTGTTTGATTAACTAAATGCCCTTTAATAAGTTAATTTGAGCTATTGGATAACTTTCTAAAGGCTTCCAAATTATTTGACCAATTTGGTTAGTCATCCTTTTCTTATTAGAAAGTTACATAACTATTTATTCACTTGATATACTGTATGTTAATTAATTATACCAATTTTTACTTTTAAAAGGACATTAAAATAAATTTAAATTTTTATTTCTCAAAAAATAAAATATTAAAAACTTTCTACACATTTTTACTAAAATTAAATGAAAACATAACCTCTAAGATGCGAGGATTGTAAAGAATATCAGAAGACAAGAAATTTATTAAAATTCTTCTTATTTTATGTTTTAACAGTCCTTATATTCTTTAGTTGAAGTGCATGCAATGACTCATTTAAATTATTTGTTTTCTTGATTTTCAATTCATATGTCTTCAGCTTAGTTTTTAATTTTTTATTCATCTTTATTTTTACAGAATTATTTTCTATCTAATGTTATTCTCGCTTTAAGTGCTTATTTTTTCTTTTTTTTGGGAAGTAAATAATGAATTTCATATTTAACTAATAAAGTTATTACAATTCAAATCACTCCAAATCTATGGAAAGTACTTCACCTACCTCTAAAGTATTACAACATCTATATATGTACAGTGTATTTTACAGGTTCAATCTCATTTTCAGCTTTCCTGTGATGTATTATCAATAGGAACTTGCCAAAGCAGTTAGCCTTAGTTTAGTCATGTACCCCATCTAGTTATAATTCAAGATATCCTTAGCTTCTCCAAGAAGTTTGGCATTCCTCTTTCTCTATATATAGTGAACCAGTATGACAAAACCAACTTTGAATAACTTGTAATCTCCTTTCAAGTTGCATTTCATCTTTGGTTGCCCATGTGAGAATGTCTATCCATGTCTGAATGTTCTCCTTTAGATTGAATGTCAGCAAAAATTGTCTCTAAAATTGATTAGTTGATGCATATTTGAAGAATAGGTGATCTAATGTCTCCAATATGTCTCCACATAGTGCACATTCAGGATTAGGTAGCTAAATTTCAACCTCTCTTATTATGAACCTCTATAGTGCTACTAACCATAATATGAAGGAGAGAGCTGGTGTAATTTTTAAGACCCATACGAATTTGTGAAATTAAAATTTGATCAAGGGTCCCAGTAACAACCTTCTACACTATTATATTGAGAATGTTTTAGTTTTGTGGATCTCCTAATAAATTAAATTTGGTTGAAGTTGACCAAGTTGGTTACTTAGGAGACTATTTATAATGATACAAGAATCCCTGGTTGAGTGAAAGGCCAACTCTAGTTCCCTTTTTTGACTAGTGTATGAACTTTAGTATTCTCAGGCACTAAACCTTTTAGGCTCTAAAAGTATGTTGCAAGTTATAGTGGCCCCATATGATGCTAGTTATCATACCAGAACTTGGTATCACTTCCATTTCTTATAATGTGCTCGACATGGGTTGCATAAGTTGTCTAGTGTCTAAAATTTACTGAAATGCTTAGGATTGTGTAGGTTTGCCCTTAATAGGCCATATACTTTCTTGTTGGATATTCAACATGTAAATCCGTTTCATTTAAAGACCTTCTTTCTCCACACAGATTCTCTAAACTCTATTAACCATTAGTGTTTTAACCATCCTTGTGGCTGATGTGATTCTAAGACCTCTATATTTCTTAGGCAAGTGTATTGTTCTCCATTTGGCCTTTGGGGCTTTTCTATGATTGTTACTATGTTCCTTCTATATAAAGTCTCTGATACATCTATTAATCTTCTTGAGAATGCTCTTAGGCAATGCCAGATGAGAAAGCTAATAGATGTACAGGTTGTTAAGGATTAAAATTGCTAATTGAAGTCTGCCTTCATTGGAGACAAATTTGTTATTCTATATATTCTCTTCTGGATGGAGGATATTAGAGGCCTGCATTCTATTTCCTTCAGCTTGTTTGTTGAAATTAAGACACCAAGATCAGTTAGGGGTACTTGTTGGATCTTCAATCTTATAAAGGAGATCGAGTGTGTAGAATTCACACGATTATGTTTGAATAGAAAAGCAGAACTCTTATTTGGGTTAAAAGTCAGTCCAGAGATTTCCCTAAACTTTTGTAGAGATTGTTGCACAATTCCAATTAATAGTGGATCATTGGCATACAACATTATCATATGATCAGCAAAAGAAAGTTGTGAAAATTTGAGATTTCCACATCTATGATGATACTTAAATTATAGATTTCTTACAATGTTCATAGTAGTGATTATGAGTAATACCTCCATAATGATTGCAAAGAGGTAAAGGGAAAGGGGATCTCCTTGTCTTAGTCCCCTTAAAGCTTTAAAGAGTTGTGAAGGCTCTCCATTCATTAGCACCATACAGGAGATAGTAGTGACATAAGCATAAATCCATTTGATGAATTTATCAACATAACCAAAAGCTTTGAAGGTAGAGATGATGGAAGTCATCCTACTATGTCAAAGGCTTTGGCGAAATCAATTTAGAGAGCATAAATTTTGATGTTCAACATGGAATTGTAGTTTCTGAAGATCTCCTGGGCTAACATTATATTGTCTCTGATGCTTCTTACAAGTACATGTGCTCTTTGATTTACGTTGATCACCTCAACAAGGGATTGCTTCAACCTGTTTGCTAGTATTTTCAAGATTACAATAAGCAATAGGTTTGTAATAATTGAGAACCATTGGATTAGGAATTTTTAATATCAAGCAAAGATAGTTTTTATTGAATTCAGTCAATAACCTATCACTTGTAAAGAATTACTGCACCGCCTATACAATTGTAGGTCTAGTTAGATCCCATTTCTTGATAGAACCTAGCATTGAATCCATCTGATCCTGGGGCTTTGTTTCGATAAAAGGAGAATAACACTGACTGGATTTCCTCATTGGTGACTTTTTTAAGTAGCATAGGGTGATGAGTTTGTGCTATAACTCCTAGCATGATTCTTGTCCTATAACTCCTAGCATAATTCTTAGTAGTTCATTAGGAAATCTGAGGTGCTACAACATATCTCATTAATTCCCACGAAATGATTTCTGGCCAACTCATTAATTTCATTATGTTCTTGAATAAGGTTCATATAAGAATAAATTTTATTTCTACTTCTACTCCCTTAGATTACAGTATAGAAATATTGGTGTTTCTATCCCCTTTCTGGAGCTATTGTATTATGAATTTTTGCTTTAATTGAGAATTAGAAGCTTCCAAAGGTTCAAAGTACTTCTTCATTTTAAATTTTCTCTTTCATTCTTAGTTGTATCCTTTAGAGTAAGCTAGAATCCTTTAAGTTTTTATAAGGTTCTCTACAGCAAACTTTTTATGATCATGATCAGGATTGTGTTTTAGAAAGAATATATAGTCTTTGTTTAATGGCTTTTAGCATTTGCATAGATTGAACGGCTTTGGATCCATGGTTTGTCTTCTCCGCAGCCCCAAAAATGATTGAATTTAGGGGATGCTTCAAGAGTCAATTGACAAAATGTGCTACACAATCAAAGACAAAAAAAGTTAATACCGTCAAAAAAAAACAGTATATTTTAAAGAATATGAAATATATAAATAGAAATAAAGGAAATGGTGTAACTTTTTGGATAAACAACCTAGCCGCCAATAAAAGTAAAAACGTGTAACCTTAAAACTCTGAGTTGTATCAAAGTCTTAGAAAAAGAAACAAACAAAACCCTTGTAACAGTTTAATAACTTTCAATATTCTAGAATCCCTATAACAAAACTCACACCTATACATATAAAAACACCGCCGCTTCTCTAGTAGTCCCTTGCTATATATACCATCAAAGCCAACGAAAGTATTCCACCAGACTCCAGAAGCGAAACAAAAGACACAAAGGCATGATTCGTCCATTGACTCACTCGTCCGGGTGGACTCGCGATGACGACAAGGCCTTCGAAAGTGCTCTTGTTATGTACTCTGAGAATTCTGCGGATCGGTGGCATTTGATTGCCCGACAGGTCGGTAGGTCCGTGGGAGCAGTCATGGAACGCTACAATCTGCTTGTTCATGACGTGAATGAAATTGATTCGGGTAGAGTTCAGCTGCCTGATTATGCTGACGACTTGTCTTCCGACTCGGATTTGGATTCCGGTAGTAATCAAGTTTCTTCTGGTGGGAAGACTAGAGATATTGAGAGGAAGAAAGGTACTGCCTGGACAGAAGAGGAGCATAAGTGAGTGTCTTGCCTTTTTTGGGTTTTTCAAATTCTTTTAGATTTATTAAGAAATGTGGCCATATTAATTTCAAAGTTCATAACTTTAAGCATCGCATACGTTTGTAATACTATAAATTCATGAAACTGCAAATGGAGGTTGTTCTTTGCCTTCTTTCTTGTTGCATTTCAAGCACTGAGTGAAAAACTCTTAGACGCTGGGGATTTGTTGAAATTTGATCCTCGTGAGTCTGTAGTGATGCCTTTGTCAGTCATATATATATATATATAAGTTAGGGGGTTGAACGTGTAAAAGAACTAATATATATTGTGTAATACGCATAACGTTGGCTTATTATGTCGCTGTTTAAGTCTTGGCAATTTTTTGTTCAGTGAGTCTTATGTCTTGGTAATTGTTATTTTATTGGTTGTCACAGGTTATTCTTGATCGGACTCCAAAAATATGGAAAGGGAGACTGGAGGAGCATATCAAGAAATGTGGTGATGACAAGAACACCAACTCAGGTAGCTAGCCATGCTCAGAAATATTTCCTTCGACAGAGTGCTGTGAAGAAAGAGAGAAAGAGGTCAAGTATTCATGACATCACTTCTGTGGATGCCACTCAGCCTGTTGAGGACAATTGGGCTCCTCCGCCTACCGCTCCAGTTCACCAACACTTGATCTTTCAGCCAATGAACCCTGGAAACCATATGCCCCTTCCAAGCCATATGCCTAATCAAGGACCTCCTTTGGCATATCAAACTTTGCCCTTCCCTTTTTAATAAGTGAATAATTTGTATAGTCTATGCAAATTAAAGGTTACATTTTGTACAGTCTATTTATGTTCATTTTAAGTAGGCTCATTTTAAGTGTAGGCTATTAGGCATAGTATGCATGCATTGGATTCAATTTAATAGAACAGGTTGATTCATAATGTTGATAGTGGAGAGCATATCTATTTAATGTATGGTATTTAGGAACCAATTAGTATTGCTCGCAATAAGAATTTTTTGTGCTGTGTAGCTGCAGCCATGTGAATTGGTTAAGCGTGTTTGACATTCTTTGCCATTCTGAGATCTGGATAATCTTCCTAACATGTTGGTTAGTACTCCCTTCTCTATCTTTGTTTAATTTCTCTTGTTGCTCTTCAATCCTGCCCGTGATGATGAACTTAAGATGTTGCATTTGGGTTGTCAAAGTTTCTGCAATTTTTGGAGTCCAAATTTGTGCCTCGTTGCTAATCTTAGTGCAATACATATGCCCTAGCTTCTATGACGTTGCCTTTGCCAGGGATGCATCCAAATTATTAAAGTAGTGCTGAAATTGAGGAATAGTATCTTTCGTGATGGTGAAATGTGATTCGTCCACTGTCATTTATCTAGGGGAATTAGTGACTCCGACCAATCTTTATGCTTCCCGGTTGTCCTGATGAAGCATTTGAAAGCAACTTGCGTTTTTTTGCCAACGTCTTTGGTAACTGTGATCCACTGCTAATCGGTAAAGGAAAATAACGAAAATGAGAATTATCAGTTATGTACTGTTTTAAAAAATACAGAAGGTTTTGGTGCAAGTTTATGTTTACGTCAACCAACATCAATTCAACCTAGGATGAAGTAGCTAAAATTTAACCAGATAGGCTTGATATTTACCGTAATTTACTTCCTTTTTATTTGATTGTCCGGTATGGATCATATTGACGTTTGAAACTGTGGTTAGGGGTGACATTCTGTCCATCAACGCTTGGAAAATGCTACCGTCTGCCACTGATGCTTTGAGTTCAATCTCTGCATCTTTTGCATGAAAATATCTCGTGTTCGACCATTAGAAACATTATTTTCTGCCAAGCACGCTCAAGCTAGTATATTCGACAGCGGAAAGGAGTACGACAATTACATTATGGAACTCGTAGAGTTCGTTTTGTTATTAATGTAAGATTATTTTTTTCGAATATTTAAATGATGGTATAACATGGTTGAATAGGGATGATGACGGTGCTTATGATTGCCAGTATGTATTTTGCCGTAGATTAAAGCGTTGTGTAGCTTAGCTGTCTACATTTCATAGAATGGTCTTTCCTTTTTTCTTGGTCAATCAGAGGAATCAAACAGAGTCATATTTGATGTACCCGTTAAAGCATGTCGGTGGGGATGTAAAATAGCTCTTGTAGTCTAGTTTGATCAAAAATTTGCAAACTAAATTTAAGTTAATCGGGTTTCTGGTCAGGGCATGAGCTGAAGGCCTGGTCTAAAACCTAGTCCAAAAGACCTAAGCGACCCGGACCCTACTTTCAAACCGACATTACTTTAATCCGTAAATTCAAAAACCTATACACTAAAATGATGTTGTTTGAATCAATTATATTAAAATATCGTTTAATAACAATCTAGATTGTATTAGGAGGGCTTTGAACCGAACTAGTCAGCAAATTCGATTCGACCTATCACCAATTCTATTAATAATTTAATATTGCTTTCAATTTCTTAAATTTTTGGGCTTAATGAGACACTTAATTTCCTACGTTGTAGGCACTATTATAAGGGACGACAAAGAGGTCCAAACCCATTCTAACTTTTCGCCTAAATTAATAAATTCTACTTGAGTTGACCAAATTTTGAGTCCGATTCAAACATTTGATTATAAAAAATTTTGAATTTTGAGGCTTTTATTTATATGTTGTGGGACTTTATTTAAGTTATTATATTAATATTGTATATTTCCAAAATGTTCCAAATTTACTTATTATGTATGTATTTGCTTATTTTCAAATTGATGGACATACTTACTAATAAAATGAACAAAAAATTTAAAATGTGGTGTAAATAATTAGTTTTTAAAAAATTTATGACTTGTCACGAACCACTAAATCTCTAAATTTATGATTAATATAAAAATGTTAATGTAAGAATAAGAAAACTTTAGAATCAAAAGTTTAGAAAATTTGTGTTATAGCACATTATACATATCTATTTAATATGAAAATATTTTAAGTGTTCTCAAAAAATGGGGATTTTGTACGTCATTATCTCATAAAATCATTTGTTAGATAATAAACTATAAAGATTTGAATTGCGATCTTTGCTTGTGAATTAACATTAAGGTCTTGGCTGATAATCAGAAATAAAGAGGTGAGAATGAGAATGCAACTTTTATTACTTAACTTGTTGTTTGATTATTGATAATAGATAAAATAAGAAATGACGAGACTCGAATGAATCCTAAACAATCCAACACTTTTTTCTTAAGGGGGTGTGACTATAAGCTAGAATAAAAAATCGGAAATAAAAGATAAGATATTAGTAGAATATTATCAAGTTATTATATTACGATCTTTTTATATTATTTTTTAATAATTATTTATTTTGTTTCATTAATACTTTTATTCTTATCATAAAAATAATTCATAATCTTTTAAAAATTAATAATTTTATAAATCATAGAAAATTTTTATTAATTATTTATAAAAATAATTTATTTTAATTAAATATGTATAAAATTAATTATATAACAATTAAATATGAATAAAAAATTTCTCATTATGTTTTTTAATATTTGGTAACAAATATTAACATAACTTTTAACTTTGTTTAATACTATACCAAACATGCACAATCAGCAATTTCATTTTTATTCCGATTCTCACTTCTCATTTCAATTCTTTTTTTTATTCCGATTCTTTCATTACTGGTTATCAAATAGAATCTAAAAGATAGAAAATTTTTACCTCATCCAGTTCATTTCAATCCAAAATCAAAAGACTAGATTTAAATTGATTAGATTTTTTTTGGACATGACTTAAAAGACCTATCTAAAACTTAATCTAAAAGACTTGATCAGTCGAAACCCTACTTCTAAAATGACATTGTTATAAATTTAAGAATCTTCATACCAAAATTCTATCATTTTTGATAATGACCCAAGCCACAATCAAATGGCTTTGAACCAAACTGAGTTAAAGGCAAAGTCTATTACCACCCTTATTAATATTACTTCCAATTTCTTAATTTTTTGGATTAATGAGACTTAATTTCTTATGTTATAGGGCTCTATTTCAAGGTATTATCATAGTCTTCCCTCCTTTAGTATATATTGCCAAATTTTCCCAATTTTACTTATATAACCATTTGCTTTTTTCCAAACTTATGGACATATTCATTAATACAGTAAAAGAGAAAAATAAAAAGAAATATGCCATAAATAATTCATTTTCCTTCAATTTTATGACTCGTAACAAACAACCAAAACCTGTCCTCATGAGCCATGAACCACGAAAGATTTATAATAAATAGTTTATGAAAGGTTAATGCAAAAATAAGAAAACTTTGGAACCTGCTAAAAACTTTTTCGTGTTCAGAATAGTTGTTTTTACCACATTACATTTATCTATTTAATATGATTTGTTTTTCTTAATATTCTTAAGAAAAGGGAGTTGAATTCAGTTTAATGGATTACATTTCTTTATTTGCTTATATTTTAGTGTCAGTTCTATATTGTCTTATCAAACTCATTTGAAATGGTGCTATAATCAATGTTGTTGATAGTTAACTCCTAAGTTTCAGATAGTTCTCCTTAGCAGCAAACTACGACATTGTTGAATCTTTCCATTTAACTAGAGTTCTGAATGATAATTAAAATTTATTTCCTGATGACATATATATTTTCCTTTTATCTATTCACTTACATGTGCACATGGAGGAATAGTTGCAAAGTTGCATTAAGAATCCTTGTTTATGGTTTGAAGTGGGCAAGAAAATGGTCACATGAAGGCTAAAATGAACAAATTAGTTCTTGCTCGTAGTTGATGTTGATGCTGCAAAATCATAACCACTGTGCGGTATACAGGAAGCAGCAACTGAACTATTGTGCGCCATCATAAATTTCTTCCCTGCTTCCCTGCACAGACATTATGACAATGTAAGTATCTCTTCATCATGAGATCTGAACTTTATTTTTGTTGTTATCTGTCTTAAAATCTGAGTTTTCCTGTCAAAAAGAAACTAGGGAGGAGAGATGTTGCTGCAGCATTGGTCTTTATACTTCTACTTACTATTCAAGCTTAGGCAAGAAATAAGCCCCTATTGTTTTTGTGCTGAGATAAGTCCAGCGCCTCTATAGATTGTATCTATTCAATTTAGTATCAATACAAAATCTAAGTTTGAGGTTTCAATGTCAACATTTGAGAAATAGTTTTTATTTTGAATTTATATATAACTGATTTTAAGAATCCATTTTAGACATTTTGAATTTACTTGTAGTATAGTAACTCTAAAAGTGTGGACACACATAGTATAGTAACTCTGAAAGTGTGGGCACACATAGTTTCAGTTTTTTTAACTAAAGTTTCTTTTGGTACTTTGTCAGCCTTTTAAATGAAAATGCTGTGGCACAATATCTATGTAGATCATATGAAAAATCAACTTGAAAAGTAAATAGTTTCAAGCTTAGTCCAATAGCTGATATCTTCTCATCCATGATAGTTTTAATCAGTGGCTTTTGGATTGAATCTGGCTACAGAGCTCCATATTCTTAGTAACTGACTTTGGGGTTGTGCTAAGCTTTGACTTATTCTCAGTTTTTCTGAAACTTATTTATTAGTTGGCATAGCTATTGGTGGATTGCTTACAGAGAAGAAGAGACCTTTATGGTTTTATGGCTTTTATGCATAGATAGAGTAGATCTAAATTATTATCATTACAATCTTAATTATTATCATTACACGATGAAAATATGTTTTAGCTGGTTAATGCAAAGGAGCTATGTCGTGCACTGTACAGGTTAAAGTTGCCATTGCATCGAAAATTTTGTCCTCAAAATGCAACGATAATGTGCTGAAGGTATCATTGTTCCTTTCTGTCTGTAATTGTTATTGGCCTATATAGAGGAAAAAAATTAAGAAATGGACAAGTCTAATATGGATTTTGTTTCTTCTTTTTCGAGTTGTCAAATTTAGAAACTTGCTCGTTGCCTAGCATTACTTCCTAAATCAAAAGGTGATGAGGATAGCTGGCTCTTAATGATTTGAAAGATTTTATTGATGGTCAATGGTTATCTTACTAAAATCTTCCATGGTATAGAAGAAGGTATGTTTCATACCATTTGGTTAGTGGGTCTTGATCTGAATGATTATTAATGCCAATCTTACCAACTGGCAATAACAAAATGGGACGAAGCTGTTAGATTATTGATTGCACCAGGAGAAGTTCCCCCGTTTTCCTTATGGGGCCAACAGTTGTTAGAAGAAGCCTCTGACAGGGAACAAAAGAGAAATAGGATATCCTGTTTCTCCATGTTTATGCTTAGCTGTTCAATTATGCTTACAACTTTATATCCTATTCAGGTACTATTATTATCCTATGGCAATTTCGTAATTCTGATCTAATTAGTAATTGCATTTATTGTTGTTTTTTGTTAAGAACAATGGATATGGCTGGATCTCATATCTTCTGACTTTTTATTTGTTTGAATTGTAGGTGACTATTCATGTTTGCTCATTGTTAGCCCTTGTTGAGAGAGTGCTTATGGTCAATGGATCAGTGCCAGAGTCAATGTCACAATTTGTGATTGCATCAGAGTAGGAGTTGATTTGTTATGAACTTCCAGTTGTATGATTACAGTTTGGAACTTCTTGTGGCAATTGTTAGGGGCATGCGCAGGTACTTCTGTACCAAATTTTACATCAATGTTACCGATTCTTTAAAAAGGGAAAAAATCACTTTCTTATTCTTTAGGAAACAAATTACCCATGAATGGATTTTGTTGATAAAATTCATGAATCAAATCTTAGAGCTTCATAAGATAGAAGGAAAGGGATGATATATTCATTTGTGCCCAATACCTCTCAAGATAATCATATGATTTTTTGGTCTGAATCACCATTTTATTTCCAATTGTCTTTTATTTTATTCCACAGTAAGAACTAAACCATTTATTTCGTTTTCTTTGTTAAGGAAGTAAACCATTTTCAAGAGTGACATATTTGTAAACCTCATTAAACATATTTAATATTCTTTACAAAAGTTATAGCATAGAAGAACTTTTTGGGATTTTAGTTCTAAGAACCAATAATATGTTGTTCTTCATTAAACTTTAAATACTCTTATGGGTATCCAATATGACAATTCCATTCTTCATAAATGGTACATTCTTGTGACTATTATGATGCACGGTTTTATATTTTTCCTACGGATTAATAGCATATTTTACTATATTTTTCTCTTCCTAGATAGTTAATTGTAATCCATCTTGTTTATTGAATGAGAATTCTAAGGCTATTACCTCTTTTTTAATGACCTTATAAAGTAATCTAATTCCAAAGTCCTTTGAAAGTAGATTTCTCATCTATTAAAGGAAGCGAAAATCAGATGATTTTGGAGGATGCTCTTCCGAAATATTGATCTGTGTGATATTCAAATTTTCATTTCTAAACAAACAGTCAACATGATTTTAGTTACATAGGGCTCTGCTCAAGGATAGAGATTGTGTATTTGTTTGCATTACCTTTTCTTTTTACCCTCTCTTTAAGCATATCTAAGATTAGAATATGCAATTTCTATAGATGCAACTTCTAGGTTCATTTGTAGTCTCTGATACTTTTAGGAACATATTTTGTTGTTATATATTCTTTGTTAGATTTTCTCTTCAGGTTTTTATCTGCTAGTGATCTATGCCATTTTTTGTTGCTTGTTTTCCTTTCTTCTGTTTCTTATTTTGTCAACAAGTTCTGTTATTGAATAGAAATTATATATTATTTTCATGCAGTCAACTATTGCCACATGCAGCATATGTCGTGGGACTTGTTAAAGAGTATTTTAGGAGATGTGAAGTACCAGAACTAAGAGTAAAAGTCTATTCAATCACAAAGATGTTGCTTATATCGATGGGAGTGGGTATATGAAGTCAACATGCATAGTATATTGGCAGTTTTTTTCTGCAAAATCCTATTTTTTTGTTTTTTCCTTTGATCCATAATTGTATCTGGAGTCTACCTTTTTTGCATGTATATATCCCCATCCATGTAATTGATGACGAAACAAATAGTTCGTTCTTGGTAGCATAAATAGCTTCCCAAGTGTTGATTCGGTGATTTTGAACAGAAAGAGACTGCAACATCTTTTGTATGACTCTCTATACCCATATCTTGAATAGTTGAACTTGAAGATATGAAAAGCATAATAGTACCACATATTGTCACTTTGTTAATTTTGAAACATAGAGTTTGAAGCCATATGTATCACATATGTATTTATGTGTCCATGTATAAGAAGGCTACCATGTGATTATAAACTTTTTATATAATTTTTAACACCCTGAATTTATTTTTTGCACAAGTTAGTAGCTAGTTCTTTAGCAATGCTTTTCAAATAGTCTCCAAAATGTGACAAACTTATGTAGATCTAGATCTCTATGTCAATACTTAGAATAAGAAATTCAAACTTAACTAGGAAAAAACCACGTCGAAACTCCTTCAATGATTAGGACTCCTAGATATGGAATTATTGATTTTTGTCAAGTGGTTTAAATATATGTATTGTTCTATGAGATACCATCATTAAAAAGATTATAATAAAATGTATGATTCCTGCAAATGATGTAAACAGTATTGCATGTTACTCAGAATGCACGTGAACTCTGTTTGTTTACATCTTGTTAGTCATTTCTTATGGTGAGGTATATTGAATGAAGTACTGTGAAATTTTGGTTCTCTTAGAGCGTCATGACTTTGTCAACGTTCAAAATATGATCCTAATGGTCAAACTGATAGGGTTTGTGATAGAAATGAGCCTAGACACTTTAAGGTTTACTCAAGGAGGCCAAAGACTGCTGCCACAATCGGTTATGATGAGGGTATCACACTAGTACAAGAAGACAAGTGAGGAGAAGGACTGCTGCTGATTTGGTGAGTGATCCAAGAAAACAGGGGAATAATTCAAGGAATGAGAATGTAACACCTGTCATAATCGGTTATGATGAGGGTATCACGCCAGTACAAGAAGGCAAGTGAGGAGAAGGCTGAGGATCCTTTTGGGAAAAATAGTTTTAGACAGATTATTCCGTTGGAGAGTTATAACTCTTGGCTTGGTTTCTTTGGAATCAAGATTTCTATCGTCTCTTTGTATTTCTTTTCTCCATTTTAGACTACTGAGATTATTGTATTGAGAACCCATTGTTATTGATTCAATCCTATCAATCTAATATAATCTCTCTTCTTTCTTTACATTCTCTTCCATTTTTTTCTTGTTCTATTTCAATTATTTAATCTATAGATATTGGAACTGTTCTTTACTCTATCAATTTGGTCCGACCTGGCCTTTTCTTCAACCTCCACAATGACAAACATTAGACAAGAATCACAGTTTGAATAGATAGAGAAGAATATTTCCACCATTGAAGCTCACCTTACCACCTTTGATGCATCTCAAGCATCCTTTCACACTGAATATAACTAGAACCTTACATCCCTTACCAATCAAATGTCCACTCTCATGACCAAGTTCGACCAACTTATGTCGGTTCTCTCTGCCGGTAAGGCCTAAACAGAATCCGATGACTCCTCTTCTCCCAAACCAACCCCTTCCAGTCCACTCCCTCCTCCAACCATCGCACCCACTACACCCATTACCACACCACCAACCACAACACCTACACCACCCACATCTCTTCACGACCAAATTAAGAAAGCTGACATGCCTATCTTTAATGGGTCTGACCCGATAGGTTGGATTGCACAGGCAGAATAATACTTCAAGCTCTATTAGACAGAACTCAATATGAAGATTCCTTTGGCCCTTGTGGCTATGGAAGAAGAAGCTCTTCACTGGCTTCGATGGGTTCGGTGGCACGAGCCTGCTTTCTCTTGGGACCAGTTAAAGGCAGAAATAGTCACTCAGTTCGGCGGTGATGATTTTGAAAACCCCTACGAGCTCCTTGCAGCCGTCAAACAGGTTAGGACATTCTCCTCCTTCATTGTCAAGTTCATCTCCTCAGCAACCCAAGCTCCATCCTTATTTGACCCGCAGCTGTTAGGGTATTTCCTCAATGGTCTCTGCTGTGACATCTGACTCCGTCTGCATTCCCCTGACACAGTCGATTTGCGTCGCGCGATGAAGGTGGCACGTGAGATTGAAAGGGAAATTAACTTCTCTCCCACAAAACAAAACTTACCCACCCTCCCATTCGGGCTAGGCCCCAAGCACTTAGGCCCAAGCTACTCCAAATACCCAACTACCGCCTTCCCCTTGTAGAAACATGAGACACCTCCATCACCACCCCTTAAACCACGAGATTCCTCACCAAGCCCTCTAACACTACCCGCACCACCTACAAAACCAGCCACCCAAATTCATCACCCAAGAGCCACCCATCACTACTCCTACCAAGAATACCAAAATCTTAGAGCCAAGGGCCTTTGCTTTAAGTGCAAACAGCCTTACTCACCCCTTCATGAATGTCCCAATCACGCCCTTTGTGCCCTAATTACTAGTGAAGATGAACCCGCAGTGAATGAAGGCCAGATGGCCGAATTGGATGCTACCATTGAGAACGATCCTCCTGTCACTTGGGATGAAGCTCACTTCTCCAATATCGAGCTTTCTCTTAACTCGATAAGGGGAATTTCCAAACCAAAAACCATGAAATTCAAAGGTACTTTCTCTTCTATGGAGGTCGTGATCATGGTGGATAGTGGAGCAACCCACAATTTTATCTCTTCTCAGTTTAGTAAAGAGCTCAGACTTATAGTCACCCCCACTCTTGTCTATTACGTCTACCTCGGGAACGGTAAGGGTTGGTTCAGGTAAGGGTTGGGTATATGTCGTCAACTTCAAGTAAGGGTTGGTTCATTTAAAATTGTGGGAGACTTCTTCATTTTTCCCTTATATGGGGTTGATTTCGTTCTGGGCATAGCATGGCTGGAAATTTTGGGTGATATACAGAGCAATTGGGCTAAGATGACTATGGAGTTTAATTATGAAGGCCAGACCGTTTCTCTAGTTCCTGACCCGTCTCTTATGCGAACTCCTTCTTGCCTGAAGTCCATCTGCAAACTATTGGACGCAGACTTCTCTGTTTTGCTTTAGGGTGTCGATGCTGAAATTTCCCCTACACACCAATGAGTTCTCTTCCTCACAAGAATCAGCATTGCATAGGTTGCTAGAGAAGCACCATATTGTTTTTGACGAGATCCGATCTCTTCCACCACATCGACCTACTGACCATCAGATTACTCTCAAAACAGGGCAGGAACTGATTTGTATTAAACCATACAGGTATGACCATCTGCAGAAAGACAAAATGAGAAGCTAGTATCTAAGATGTTATCTACTGGAATTATACAGCCTAGTCACAGCCCTTACTCCAACCCAGTGTCGCTAGAGCGTAAGAAAGATGATAATTGGCATTTTTGCATCGATTACCGCTAATTGAACAAAGCCACTGTACTAAACAAGCATCCAATTCCAGTGGTTCAAGAGCTGCTAGATGAACTTTTCGGCGTCTGTTTTTTCACCAAGCTGGATTTGAAGTCGGGGTTCTTTCAAATCTGAGTTTCAACACCTGACATATATAAGACAGCTTTTCGAACACACACAGGACACTATGAGTTCTTAGTTATGCCCTCTGGGCTTATGAATGCTCCTGCCACGTTCCAAGCTGTTATGAATGATATATTCCGCCCTCACCTTCGCCGTTTTGTGTTAGTATTCTTTGACGACATACTGGTTTACAATAAGGACTGGGAATCTCATCTTCAACACTTATCCATGGTTCTTCACCTTCTATAGTAGCATCAACTACATGTTATGTAACAGCCCAGACCACCCGCTTGCAGATATTGTCCGCTTTGAGCCTCGGCCTCTCGGGCCTCGCGCTCTCAC
>JAOTAY010000004.1:23501898-23514662 GCA_025629805.1 Erythroxylum baracoense
GTGAGAGCGCGAGGCCCGAGAGGCCGAGGCTCAAAGCGGACAATATCTGCAAGCGGGTGGTCTGGGCTGTTACATTAATTCAGGGGGAATTAAAGATAGAAATGAGCCCAGGCCCTTTAATGTTTACTCAAGGAGGCTAAAGACTACTGCCACATTCGATTATGATGAGAGTATCACACCAATACAAGAAGGCAAGTGAGGAGAAGTACTGCTGCTGATTTGGTGAGTGATCTAAGAAAACAGTGGAATAATTCAAGGAATGAGAATGTAACACCTGCCACAATCGGTTATGATGAGGGTATCACGCCAGTACAAGAAGGCAAGTGAGGAGAAAGCTGAGGATCTTTTTTGGGAAAAATAGTTTTGGACAGATTATTCTGTTTGAGAGTTATAGCTCTTGGCTTGGTTTCTTTGGAATCAAGATTTCTATTGTCTCTTTGTATTTCTTTTCTCCATTTTAGACTCCTGAGATTATTGTATCGAGAACCCATTGTTATTGATTCAATCTTATCAAGTTAATACAATCTCTCTTCTTTCTTTACATTCTCTTCCATTTTTTCTTATTCTATTTCAACCATTTAATCTGCAAATATTGAAACTGTTCTTTACTCTATCTGTTTGTTTAGTTTGGCGATGCTTTGGCATGAATTCAATTTATCTGTCTAACTAGATATCCAAATTAACTAATTAGTGTGACAGATTCAAAATCAAATGGTGTATTTGAAAGTCTTAAACTACAATGCTTATCTTTTATTGATTGGTTTGGATGTCATTCGCATTATTAAATATCATCCACATTACTAGAATAAGGAAAGTTCCATAATTTAAAAATGTTTTCATTATCTGATGCCGTGTAGAAATATTTCCTAAATTCTGCCTGAATTGGTTGCAGTAAGACCCTCTCAAAAGCATTGATACATTGGGCACTAAATGCTTTGTAATTGTATTTTTGTCCCAAGTTCTCGTTTGGAGAATTCTACCCTTGTTTTCAGTTGGACCAGGTTTTATTAACATGTATAATCTAATTGGAATTTTTTTTGCTGCTGATAGCTAATTCTTAATCTCATCCTGATCAGGGATTGCAATATATCTTGCACATAAAGTTGTGAACAATTCACTTGTTGATTTAATTGCTATGGATATGTCCTCTCGTGTCCACTTAAATTTCTCTTCTAAAGCCTTCTTACACTCTTGCCAAAGAAAAAGGAAGCACAATGCCACTGGATCTTTTGAGCAGCAGGATATAATTGGTTCAGAAGTAGAAGCCCAGAAAAATTGTCCATTAACTCAGATTTCTGTGAAGATAGCTGCACTCGAGGCATTGGAAGCACTTTTGACTGGGGTATGTGTAGTGTATTAATATCAGCTACCTTATTGTTTATAGGTGTGATTCCTATCTTTTATTATTTAAATCTATTTATGTGTATACTGAGTGGAAGACATGGTTTCTTTGGTTCCTGTTTTACACCTAGCATGTTCAGTTAATGATCTTAGAGACACTTTCGTGACAGTCATAATCAATCACATAGGTCTGTATAGCAAGAGTTTGATAATAATATTTTAGGCAAATTTTCCTCTTTTATTCATATTATTGTGGAAAAATCTATAGTTACCAGACTTGTCTCTAAAATTCTTTTTTTGGTGTGGTGTCAAAGCGTCTTGGTGCCTAATCTGCTAAAGGGCCGCAAATAGGATCTCATCACAGGTCGGTTAGCAGGAGAATCTTCTTGATTTCCCTTACTTTTCCCATTCTCGAAGTACCCTAGTTTTGAAAGCTTTAATGGTGATTTGTAACAGATCACCAGCTCCCCACTATATTTTTCTTGACTGAAATTATCGATGATTTTATTGAATATGATCGTCCCCCTTAAACAGACAAGGATCCTAACTACAAAAAGGTAAGAATACTTATTTAGGAATAAAAATCCTTATTTAGGAAAACTACCTAGCAAAAGAGATGTAGGAAATAATAATATTACTTCCTAATTAATAGAAAAACATTAAAATAGAAATCCTGAAGTTTAGTTATGAAACAGGAAAGTTGAAATTGTTTATGGCTCCCCATACTACTAATGTTTGCACTTGTATTTCTTTCCGATAAAAGCATTCACAACATAATCCATTTGCTATCTTTCTGTTTACCAGGAGCAAAGAAAATGTCAACTTTTAAGAACAAATAGGCCTATCATTTAAACCTTTGATACTAATATATAGATTAAGAATCCTTAATTATACATTTGTTTAAGTGCCTCATCAACTGCTTATACGATGTGTGGATATATAAAAAATGATGAATTTTATAGATGTTATGATGTATAATCTATAGATCTTGATTCTTTCTGTACCATATTATTTGTGCTTAAATCTTTTTTTTGGTAATTCCTTTAGTTTGCGTCAACCACAAGATCTTTGCATGGATTGATACCCTAATTGTGCTCTTTCATCAAGATTTCCCTTTTTTCCTACTCCACACATTAGAGAAGCATTTCAGAATGTTGCCTTAAGAACCTAGTCATGTTTTGATGATATTTCATGAAAATTTCTTCTTCAATATTTCTCTTTCTTCGCTATTATACTTGAGATGTGCCTATTATGCACCGATATTTCCCTTCATCCTTGGAATATTTTTTAACTGTTAAAAAAGTTATAGGATTGGGGAAAATTGACTAGGCTATATTCGATGCCAACCTCTTCTATACTATTGACTCTTATCTTAAATGTCTAGTGCACTGACCTTGGCATCATTCAATAAATTATCCATCATTTGGTCCAAGTATACCTTTCTTTTCTAGTTGAGATATTGCTTAGAAAATGTTATGAAGTTGGATTAATTCCTTTTCTATCAGAATATACGGGAGCACTAATATTTGTGTTCAAATACTTGGCAGGGTGGTGCATTGAGATCCGATTCCTGGCGGCCAAAATTTGATGATCTTTTAATAACCATATCAGTTGATTGTTGTAAAGATGGATGGGCAAGTGAGGAAAGAAACAACTTACTCAATGGTCACACCTCGAAAGTAGCGTGTTTGCAGTTGGCAGCTCTCGTGCACTCTTGGCATCCATGCTGTCACCTTCTCATATGCGTCCTCCACTTTTGGCTCAAGCTTTTAAGCTTTTTCGAAGAGGTAACTTTGGTTGAAAGAAATTTACCAATATATACACACTGATGGAGAGGGGAAGGAGATAATATTTAACTAGTATATGATTGGTAGGACAACTTGTACTTTATCTTTCAATGGTGCTTATACTAGCTCTTTTTTTTAAAAAAATTAAAGAATTTCATTAGACATTCCAAAAATATTACAATGGAATCATTGTTTTTCCTTACAACGGGCCAAGCCATTAGACCATTCACAATCAACCAAATGATTCCATTACGTCATCTCACCTCAAACTATTAATGATGCAAAACATTATAAGTTCCATCTAATCCTCATTGATGAGCTAGCATCTTCATAAACTTTTGTGAGTGTTTAATATTTCCCTGATCCAGCAGATGGTATCGTGTGTAAAATTACAATAGTAGCTCTTGATGTTGGTTTCCGGCAAACAAATGATTCTCTTCTTTGATATGCATGGTTCATAAGCACAAGGAATTTTTTCCACTACTATGTAAGATAATCAAGAGTTGATAGATTAATGGCCCATTATCAACTCAGAAACCTAATGCTATTAGATATACCAGAAGAAATGAAAGAGACACTTCTAATCTCTGGGAGTCTCAATTTACAAAACTGTGTTTACTAGTCCTCTGTAAGTACTTCCAAACGTAGCAGGGTGATTTTTATCAATGAAGTCATCCCATGCACATACAGCCGCATACTTCACTCTATTAAAATATGTATATATGTAGCTTTGGCCCCTTCTGTTTGGATAATCAAATGACTTATTGTACATTCTACTATTGGAACCATTTCTATATTTTGCCAAGTAGTTTCAGTTTTGATGCCAACTGTCTTAGCTTATATACTCTTTGAGGAGTTGAATTCTGTAGGTAGACAAGAAATAAGAACCAACCTTGCTGAATTTTGTGCACATGCACTTTTAACACTGGAGGTGCTCATTCATCCACGGCCTTTCCGGCAGAGTTCCCTTCTGCCAATACTTCCCATGCTGTTAAGGGTAGTTATCTTGTGTACTCTGACAGTCAGATGCTCAGGAAGCCATTTTGAAGTGGTATGCAGGAAGAAAGACAAAATCCTTCTGATTCAGATGACGATTTATACACAAGTTGGCTAAGTAGTGGCAAGGAAGCTGAAGGGACAATTGAAAGCTTATGTAAAAATGTGGATATTGAGAAGCCTTCTGGAATGTTAAGATTTGATTTGGAAAAAAAAAATCTATGTGGCTGAGTCATTAGGTCAAAAGAGTCCTGGAATAAGTAGGCAGGAGGCAGCAGTAGGCAGTGTAGGTGTAGAGATGGGAGCGACAAATGATAGAATATCAATTGAGGTACAAGACTTGCAAGAGACCTCAGTACAACTTCAAGAATCGGTGAACTCTGAAGTTGCCATAGTTGCTGAGGTCACCAAAGATGCTATTGTTACCAAAATGGACTTAACAACGAATCAGGAACTTGGAGTACTGCATTTTCTAGAAAATGAAATGCAGTCAGGCGAGTTAGGGCATGACTCATCGACAGAATCTATACCTAAGATTGTAGACGTCGATCTAGATTCTGATTTCGATTTAAAATCATGCTGAAATGATATCTATAAACATGTGTATTTATATTTTAGGAGTATGGAAACTAAAATGCTAAAATGATGTGTATTTCTCCAACATCTTTTTTTTTTCCATGGTGGAAAGAAAGTTATTGAGTCTGGCATAACTAAATCCTACCCTTAACGGGTTGTTTCAATGAACCTGTTATATAATTAGATGGCAGGTGCGATTTTCCTAGCATAAAACCATTTGGACCTAACTCTTCTGAATTTATCTCTGTTGTTTGCTTTCTACTTTAAATTAAGTGAAAACTCGGAGGTTGTTGAAATCTGTCTAGTTTAATGTTGAACAAATGGAATGTTTTGTAAGAACTAAGAAGGGCTTTGTTTTGACACATTTCATAGGGACTAAAGAGTTAACTTTTGATTGTGTTGTAATTAAGTTAAAGGTTGATTTAACAAGGGATGAAAATTTACTTCCTAGGCAATGAGGACATCATTTTACTGCTAAAAAACAGAAATAGAGAGCTTCTGTGCTTTTACTACTATGGTTTAAATGACGGGCTTTCGTTTAAAACCACTATTCAACACTCTATAGCAAACTGTTGCTATCTATTTATGTAAACATGTGAACATCAGACGTTTCTAATAATTTTTTCTTATTTGGTTATGATAAACTAAATAGTCTAGAGGTTGAGCATTGAATCTAGTTGTCAAGAATAAATATGGAACGACATTGGAAATAAAATATTATGTGATCTACAGCCCATGCTCAAGTAGGAATTAAACGAAAAAAAAGTCTGATTAATTATTTACTTATTGAACACTTGTTTTAGGTATATCACAAGCTTGACTCTACTAGTTACATCATTCATGACTAATGAACTTTATTGTCATAATCATGTCTTTTAGTAGTCTTTTTTTTAAGAAGAAATAATTTCATTCATAAGCCCAAAGGGGCAGTCAGAAGCTGATTACAATACAGAGTTATTAAGGAAACAAAAGATACAAAGGCTACGACATAATTAGCTTTACATACTAAGTAATGAGACTACTAAGAGACAACTTCTAATCAATCTAAGTTTCTTCTTTTTCGAAGAGAGAATCTCAAATTTTGAGTGAGATTATGGGACATCTAACATTTCTTTTAGCAGTCTTTATATGAGCATCAACTGGAAGGCCAACTTTGAAATTAGTAATAACACCATACGTCCTTAAATTAAAAGGATCAAAAATAGGCTCAAAACCAAGGATAGATGCATGGTTTGGGATATACGATCCCATTTGTGTCCTTTGCAAATAAGCTGAAGAGAGCAGGAATCACCTATTTTTCTTTTATAGGTACACCAAAGCAATCTTGAGCAGAATTGTACATTCATTACCAGTTCCTTGTTACACATTTGATTGGAATGAGACTCTGAACATGAATATTGAAATCACTAAGCAAGGAAAGAAAAATGAGCTGCTTATTAAAACAACCTTTGCAACCACCATCTACTTAATATGGAAGGAAAAAAATAGGAGATTGTATTAGAGAACTGAGGAAGACAAATGCCTGATTGTGAAAAACATTATCAATTGGATTCGGGTAGCTTTGATAGAAAACAAGAAGCAAAATTCACTCACTCCTAACATGAACATATGGATGTTGTAATGTAGAGTACTAATGTTGTAATCTTTTGTAATTTCAATTTTTTTCAATTGTAGACAGATTTAAACAACTCATTATAATGTTAATTTAGCTTTTGCTATTATTAATACAATTCCTTTTATTCTGCAAAAAAAAGTTTGATTATAAATAATACAATATCACAATTTTATGAACCACATGCTTGTATATATTATAGGCTTATATATATTATAACGAGAGCTAAAAATTTAAATATGAGATAGCCTATTTTAAAATTTGTAATCAAATAAAAATATGATATTTTTAGATATGAGATTGAAATTATTACCCTGAAAATACAAATGGTTAGTAAAAATAAGGATAATTGTTCAAAAATAGATAAGAAAATATAAATAAGACGGTAGTTGGATAAATACTATTTTTAAAGAAAACACATGTTAGATGTTATTTTAAAATTCATTTACTTTTCACTAATTATTGATTATAAAATTTAAGGTAAATTATATTTTAAATATAAATTTAATTTTGTAATATTATATAAATTACTAAAAATATCAATTAAATACTTAAAATTTATTGCAAATATAGTATGCCGATATAGATTATATATGATCCAACTTAATATGATCAAAATTGGGAATTGTAGCCAAGTAGATGTAATGTGTTTTGTCATTGCAACCAAGACTAAGTGGCTGCAAAGGGTTCTAACTTTTAAGCCCCATTACATTCTCAAGCTTGCTTAATAATGATAACAATGGTAAAGTGCACTTCTCAATGTCACTAACGGGCTTACATAAAGAAGAACAGGAGGAGGAAGAGAAAGGTAGATGATCTATCAAACTTATCAGAGAAGAAGAAGAAGCAACCATAAGTAGTGTCAGTTTTGAACAAGAGTCATTAAGGATATCAGAAAATGAGGGAGAGTAGGGAAGCTTTTGATTTTTCTTATTTGCTTTAAATTTATTTTATTTTATAATTATTTAAATATTATATATATATATATATATATATATATATATATGTTAATATACAAAGGGACGAATCAACATGGTGATCCATATTAGTATCATTAATAATAAAATTAATGATAGGTTATATTTGCAACAAATTAAAAATTTAAACATATAATTGATACTTTTAATAAATTTAACTAGCATTGTAAAATTAGATAAAGTTCCAAATTTAAAATATAATTTACCTTAAAAATAATCTAAAAATTATCTTTCTTCTCCTTTGTATGTGTGTGTATTTATAAGAATTTTTCTTTAAAATAAAAGAATTGTGTTATGAAAATTTCCTAAAAAGGATATAAGGTAGCAATACAGTAGATTGAAGCTTTATAAGTTTGTTGGAACATTTATAGATTGAAATATAAGCTTAAAGCTTTACTAGTCAAATTACTTCTTAATATGATCAAACCACCTAAGCCTTGTCTCTCTTAATTTGTGCATAATATTAGCAACCTCCAATGATGGAAGCTGTGAAAAGGAAAATTGAAGTTTCTTGATACTGTAGTAATTTATCCTATTTCTAAAATAAGTGTGTACATCCAGTTAGGTGGTTTTAAAGAAAACCAGAATCAAGGTGGTAAGAAATTAGGATGGTGAGTTAGTTCCCACTCATATGCATATCAGGTGTGGTGAGTTTGTATTGATTATAGGAAGTTGATTCTTATAATTTATAGACTACTTACCCCTTCCATTTATTGAACAAACTCTTGAGAGACTTCCTAGACATGATTATTACTATTTTCTAGATGGCTTTTCAGGTTATTTCTAGATTCTTATTGCACCATATGATTAAGGAAAGATGACCACATTCCTATTTGGTTTATTTGCTTACCGAAGGATGTCTTTCGATTTGTGCAATGTGCCTGCCACTTTTTAAAGGTGCATGGTAATCATATTCTTTGAGTATGTTGAGAAGATAATAAAGGTATTTATAGACGATTTTAGTGTTTATAGTTCTTCTTTTGATAATTGCTTAAATAATCTTTCACTTATTTTAGAAAGATGTATTGAAACTATCCTTGTACTTGGTCAGAAAAATGCCATTTTATAGTTGATTAAGGTATAGTTCTAAGGCATGTTCTGTCTTTTAGGGGTGTAGAGTTTGAAAAGTCTAAGATTGATCTCATTTTTACTTTACCTTACACCTCAATTGTTTGGGAAGTTCATTCTTTTCTTGGCCATATAGGTTTTTACTACAAGTTCATCGAGGATTTCTTTAAAATAACCTCTCCTTAATGCAAACTATTACAGCAAGATGCCCCTTTTGAATACAATGATAAGTGAAAGGAGTCATTTGATGAATTTAAGGAGTTCTTAACATCCTTACTAGTGATTTAACTTTCAAATTAGAGCCTTCTCTTTATGTTTATATATGATGTCGGTGATTATGCAATAGGGATAGTTCTAAGACAAAGATCGTGAAAGGCTACACATACCATTTATTATGCTTCAAAACTTTAAATTTAGGTAATCTACAACCCAAAAAAAGATTTTATCTTTTGTATTTTATTTAGAAAATTTTTGATCATACTTATTGGGTGCTAAAGTTATTATTTATTGTGATCATTTAGTTTTAAAGTACTTTCCATCAAGAAAGATGCAAGCCAAGGTTAATCAGATGGATACTTGGTAACTCGTCGTAACACTACATAAAATAAACTAAACTAGTACTATAGTAGTGGTGAGTTTAGGTTGATCCCAGAAAGAGTATTCGGTTATCTTTTGAAAATAAGAAAATAAAATAAAACTAACTTAATGAAACAAATTAAAGAAAACTTGTAAAAAATGATAAAAATGGTGGATTTGTTAGGGACTTGGTTCTTTGGTTTAATTTCAGCCTACACCCTAATTAAACATATTTCAATAATTTTTCATTCTCAAATATCTCCTAGAAACTATTAATCGTAGGTTGATCTATTAACCCAAGTTTTCCCTTAGGTATTGTTTAATTAAGATACGATCGTTAATTAAACCTAACTACAGAATAACCTAGGACTAGATTCAATTGGGTAATAGCATTATGAATTAGGAAAATTGATTAATCAAGGCATAACCATATACGATGCATCATTTAACCTATGTTATGTTATCCCTAATGCTTACAAACTATTAGTCGCTACAAATGAATTTTAACATAACAATTACGGATTACATTGAATATTCTAGAAATGGGTTTGTGATAAAAGGATCCATTGAACTCATTAAATCATTTTTTCACAATACCTAAATACATACACATCGGATAATATAATCAATTTCTAGAGAGAGAAAGAAAACAACAAATATAAGGAGAAATAAATTTGACTGGGGTCATTGATGTCAAAGTCACCTTCAAACTGATGTCAAAAAGCTACCCCTCCATAGGGTCTTCTCATAATGGAGAGCTTGCCTCCCTCTTTATACTCTCCTGAAGCTCTTGAAGTTCCCAGCTAAAATATACAAAAACTTTCTTCCCCTTGTTCACTGTCACATGTCTAGGTTTATATTAACGATGTATGGTTAAATGGGGTAAGGTGTCCCTCTCATAAGTGTGAGCAAGCCTCACGCCACTAATTGTGGGATGGAAAGCATCACTCATATCCTGCATGGTTTGCATGGGCGTGAGAGTAGCTGTGAGTGATGCTTTTCATCCCACTATTCTCCAACTGACACTTTAAGTGTAACTATCATAAAATGGAGCAAAAAGGAGGTTTTGGTTCTCTCTAATAGCCACCTCCTACTTCTTTGTTTTCCATAAAATTCACGTTACATAGGTTTAAGGAATAACTTACACCCATGCATAGCCATCCCAATCCCTTGCTTCAACCCTTATACATATGTAGCTGTCTAGGTTCTCCTCATTGTTGCCATCACACAACACTTCTCTTATAATAAAAGCTAGATTCAAATGTATGGGATAGATGGCTTTCCAAAACTGAAGATGATCTAGTTGTTGTCCACCTTTGGTTCAGTTATCCTTTACCTTAATTGACAACTGACCTCTAGCTCAGTTCAAATAATGTGGCAGCTAAGTTTAAAATGTATATGGGACAGATGTTTTTCCAAAATCGAAGATGACAAATGGGTTGACGAGATTGCTGTCCAATATCCCCGTAGGTTACTGTCCAGTGTCCCAACCCTCTTCTAATTGATGTTTTCAACATGTATCGTCTCTTGTTTTTGGTAATTTCTTGTCTTCTCTTTGTTTTAATCTTCCTTATTCTTGTTCCACGAAGACAAGTGGATATGAATCTTCAAAAATGTCCCAACTATAGTGCTTTCAACTCATTTTAACTCCTTTGCTTCCAAATTGTGCCTAAAACCACATATGAGTTAAAGTGAGTATCTTAAGTAATTTCATATCATTAATCGCTAAGTGTTATAGATTTATTAGTGTCATAATCCCTCATTAGCTCCTGAATAAGCAAAATGTTGTCAGAAATAGATATACCAGGTATGAATGCACTATGAAGATAATGAATTAAACTCTTCAAACACCCTTTCAGCCTCGTAGCTAGAAGCTTGGATAGCAACTTATACACTGTATTGCAGCAATAGATGGGATAAAAATCCTTCAGGTTATTAACATTAGGGAGTTTAGGGATGAGACATATATAAGTGGAATTGAGCTCCCTTAACAATCTACCAGAGGATAGTAATTCCTAGATCACCTGAACCAATAAATCTCCATTGATATGCTAAGTAAATTAAAAGAAAAAAGCATTAAATTGTCGAGTCTCGGAGCTTTTCTAAGACTTAAACTGAATAAGAAATTCTTGATTTCTATATAGGGAGCTAGCCTCTGGAGGTCCTTCAATAGTTCAGCATTAAAAAGGCCAGAGTGACCTAAAAGTTTAGTAAGAATTTGGGTACTAATTATGTCTGGATTCCTTAAACCTAGAAGTTTCTCATAGTAGTCAAACACCATTTCTTGAATAGAAGTCGCATCCGTGATTAGCTGATTATCATCAATAAATAGGCAATGAATTTTATTAGTGTTCCTTTTAGCTATAATAAAGTTATGAAAGAACTTAGTATTAATGTCCCGTTCTTTTAACTAGCTTAGCATTAGAGATGTCAAAAAGGACCTGACCTGATTTTGGCCCGGGTTGATCCAACTGTTAATTCCAAAACGACCCTGTTTTATCAAAAATGACATCGTTTTGGAAGCTTTTCTTAAAAAAAAGGCGAGTCAGGCCACAAGTAGGTCACCCCATGGTCGAGCTGGGCCACGAACTAACCCATCCTGGCATGTAGGGCCATGGGTCCGGCCAAGAGCATCCCGGAACCAACCCATTGACATCTCTACTTAGTGTTGCCTTTTGCAACAATAAGGAGTTATGATCATGAAGGGCCCTGGAGTACTCCTCAAGTACTCTAAGCTCTCTACGATTCAATTCCAAATTACTTGGGTTCATATAAAGCAAATCTTGTAAGTTCTTAAGCTTTATCTTGGCATCCTACAATCTTTAAGTAGAAGAAAAACCATAGACCTTGATAAAACTCTTCAGCTTGGCTCTCAACATTCTCAGCTTACTTATTAATTGATAGGACCTACAACCAAGAATCTAGACTCCCTAGACATCTCTTACAATATCTATGGACCCTTCCTTATGAGCTAGGAAATTAAAGAATCTAAAAGGAGAATTTTTAGAACCAAGACTATTAGGAACAATCACTTCCATGAAAGAATGATCTGAACAGAGAGGAGGACCAAAGTGTTCAAAGTAATTATGCCTTATACCTATCTAAGCTTGATTGAATAACATCCTATCAAGTTTTCTCCTAGTGAAGCTCCTGCCTAGTTGCTTGTTATTCCAAGTAAAGTGATAACCAAAAAATCTTAAATCAAATATTTTCAACAAACTTAATATGGAATCCAACTGTCTGCAATAGCATTATGCTTTACTTTATGTCCTTGAGCTTTCGAGGGATGAACAACACAACGAAAGTCACCTACAATGATTGTTGATGGATTGTAAAACCTATGTACTTATTTTACGCTCAAAAATTACAAGTGAACGGGTCATGACTTGTAGTTAGAAAGAGCAGATATTGATCCCACAGGGATTGAGGCCCAGACACCACTTAATTTAGAAAAGACTTTGTTTAAGAAATAAAATTGTTTAATGCAATTAATCAAGAAAATTAAATTAAAATTAAAAATACTAACGTAAAACAATGGACAATACTGTAATTGCAAAAAGATTGAATTCAAGGATCAGAATGCTAGAGATTCCTTTTTCCTTATTCTGTCTCCCTCATGTTTTATTGGTTGAATTGTGTCTCATCCTAGATTTTCGAATGTACTAATTACCCTCTCTCAAGGTGTAACTATTTGTCCCTAATTAAATGTACGGGAATTAATTGAATGATCTCTCAACCTACCCAATTACTCTACCGATTCAACTAGTTATTACACTATCCTATGGACGATCAATTGACTAATTGAGATCTCTCTTCTAATTATTCAATTGA
>JAOTAY010000004.1:23514762-23535332 GCA_025629805.1 Erythroxylum baracoense
AATGATTGCATGCATAAATAGATCAAAAGGACTTGTTTAGGGTTGTAATGTGGTAAGGGTTAAGGTGGGTCAAAAGAGAGGAAAGAGGGTTAAGCACAAACATTAATAAAGTAAAAAGCGGATAAAATTGGGATAATCAAAACATACTCCGAGATATACCAATATAACTAATATTCTGCACTTATTGATGCAACTCACTTGTTTTTCCTTTTTCTTTTTTTCTTTTTTCATTTTCCATATTTTTTTCATTTTTTCTCTTTTTCTTCATACATGGAAGAACTATGAGTCAAAACTAGCACTCTATACAATGTAGTCCACTGGCAGAAATATACTCGACTTGTCTCGGTAAAAATTTCACTCAATCCCAACTAATATTTTACTTAATACTCTACTAAGCTTATGAAAGGATTGGATAATGGGGTTTAAGGCTTTTAACATTTCGACTGCTTTTAAGAAACAAAAGGTTAAGGCTCAATGGGGGTAGAAAGGGATAATCACGGGTAGGTTGTTTAAGCCAAGGGTTAACACAAAATGGGCCTAGATTATCCCTATTAAGCATGCATCCAATAGACTCAAACCGATTCAAAGCAAGTTCTAAAGGTAGTAACCTAAGGAAGTAACACTTGACAAAGAAATGAAATGACTATAAACGAAGTTATATGGCTCAATCCTCACTTTGGCTCAATTGAAAACTCATTATGCATCTCTACTCTACCTCATTGTTCATATGACAATTTGTGACTAAGCTTATGCAACCAACTATGTTTCATCACTCTACATGGTTCACTTTCTACTTAAAGGGCCTAATTTGAGTTCAAGTATACATTCAATCTAATTCCACCTACATGATAGAATTTTCATGGCAGTATTTATCAGAGTGATTTAAATGTGGTTCCATTGCTAACAAAACACATACAATATGCCTAAATATGCATCCTATTTAACAAAATGCAACCAATGCAATTGAGCAAGTCAATGTCACCTCCCCACACTTAAAATTTCACATTGTCCTCAATGTGACAAAGCAAAAAAAACCAAATAAAGGAAAATGACATCAAACCGTGCAAAAGAAAATGAAAATAAACCAAACAATAGAAATTAAAACAACGACTGGTATGAGAACAAACAGAAGATATTGAAGTCAAAACACAGTTACAGAAATTGAAACAAAACAAATGCTAACAATTAATATGAAATCAAATACACATGAAGGAAAATGCATTCACACACACGAAATAACAAACAAAAATCTAAAAGGTTAAGGGAAAAGAAAAGCTTATTCCAATGGTGGTGGCGAAGGTGTTGGTGAAGGGGCTTCAAAGTTATTCCTCCGACAGAAGTTGAGGGACCTTTTCTTAAAGCTGTGTTGCTCCTTGTGAACTTGTCGCATTTGGGTGCCAAATTCATCGAGCTTAGAGGTTATTTGTTAATGATTTGCAGCTATTTGGTCGAGAATCGACTGATAACGATTAGCCGCCGCTGGTTCCCCTGCTTCCTCTGCTACCGCTTCCTCCTCTGGTTCTGTAGCTGCTCTAGATATGGAGGGTTAGTCTATATCTGCCCTGGCGTCTCTCCTGATCCTCACTATAGTGTGCATCTAAGGATTGCGAAGTATGGAATTGGACTTCCACAATCTCAACACGTCTCAAATAAACTATATCAAATATGTCGTGAGGACTATATGCAAATTCGCCATATTAACATTATAGAATGTACCTAAAGCAGAAGCAATATGGGCCATCCCAAAAGATGTATTTTGTTTAGTAATCACACTCACTAATGGTCGAAAAATCCTATAAAGTGTGTTGATTTTAAGCTTTCTATCTATACACCATAAAAAGAAAAGTTCTTTAGCCAAATATTTGTTGACTTCCATTTTGTTGAACACAGTCAAACACATAAATTTATGTAACAACAAATTTTCAACATTACTGATCAGAGAGTTTGGTGCATTACGTGAATCAAACTGGGTTTCACCCGTGAGAGTAGTCCAAAAAGAATAATTAGGATGGTCATCTAAAACTTTTGTATTTGACAAGTTAAATAGTGCATGCATGACAGAATAATCGAGTTTAAAGACATTGCCACCGAGCCTAAAACAAAACAAATCCATCTTAGAATTTTATCTAACTGTTGTAAAGAATTCTATAGATAGAGTGGCAGAAATGGGCACATCACACCGAACAAATCTATTACACCCTATATTTGCAGCTAATTGTTCAAGTCAGCATCTCACTCCTATATTCTCTAAAACTTCAAAATTAAAATACCTAGGAGTAACAAGTGCTCTATTTCTAAAATCACAAAAAGTGCACCTTTTTCTTCTGAATAAATCAGAAATGGGGCCCGTTAGGCAGCTGCTAAATTGAGTTTTCCTTCGCCGAAAACTTGAAGGCGGAGCTCATCAACTAGTTTTTTAACCCTCCTTATCCTTGGTGGAGCCATTATTAGAATAAAATCTGCACAAACGAAAGAGAGAGAGAGAGTCAAATTTGTATGTTAGAGAGAGAAAATCAAATCCCACCTAAATCTTGATGTTTTTGAATGATTGATGAATGAAAAAAGTGAAGAAATGTAAGATGAATAGATAGGGATGAGGAAAATACCAAGAATCTAGATAGAAAATGAAGAGTTTTAAAGAGAAAACAGAGAGAAAGTCGTGTGTTAGTGAGAGAGAGAGTGTAAAAATTTGAAAGGATAATAAGAGGAAGAAGGTGGGAAATTTTAAAACCCCCTTCAGATGGGATTCCCACGTCCGTGAAAATTCGCATGATTCCCACGCATGTGGGATTCTTCTCCAGAAATTTTCTAGAGAGGATTCCCAAGTCCGTGGGAATCACCTCAATTCCCACAAACGTGGGTTTCCTCTCTTGAAACTTTCTGGAGAGGATTCCCATGTCTGTGGGAATTACCCCAATTCCCATGAATGTGGGAATTGGTGATCCTCAAAATTCCAAACCTTCTTCCGAGTGTAATTTCATTCTCCATGATTCCAACACCTACAAAAAATATCAAGATGACATCAAAAGAAAACAAATCGAAATTCAAGCAACAAATCGAAATTCAAGCACACCAAATTAAACGTCAATTAAACACAACTAAACATTAACACATTAAAATAAATCGAAGAACTAACTAGGTAAAACCACTAAAAGGAACTAAGCATGCTAAGTTAGAGTCATTAGCTTGACCTTTCCTCATAAATTCATGAGCAAACGTAAGATAAGAAAGAGATAACCTCCCTTTCTTGTGGATATGTCCCTTCATAATATGACTTACAGCGATGCCCATTGACTTTGAATTATTCTCTCTTGTTATTTTCTAGCTCCAAAGCTCTATGGGGAAATGTTTGAAGAACTTTAAAAGGTCCACTCCATCTTGACTTGAGTTTTCCCAGAAATAGCCGATGCCTTGAATTAAACAAAAGCACTAAGTCTCCCTTTTGAATTCCTTCTTTTTTATGCGGCCATCATGTCATTTTTTAGTCCTTTCTTTGTATAACTTAGCATTTTCAAAGGCATCATATCTTAATTTATCCAACTTGTCGAGGTGTAACAATCGCTTTTCTCCTGCTAACTTCCAATCCATGTTCAATTTTCTGATCGCCCAATAAGCTCGATGCTCTAACTCTAATGGTAAGTGACATGCCTTACCATATACAAGTCGTTATGGTGTTGTACCTACTGGGAAAAGCTGTTCTATATGCCCACATGGCATCGTCTAATTTTGTTGACTATTCTTTTCTTGAAATGTTCATTGTCTTTTCCAAAATCCTTTTTAGATCTCTGTTCACCACTTCCACTTGACCAGTAGTTTAAGGATGGTATGAGGTAGCCACTCTATAATGAACATTGTATCTTCTCAGAAGGTTCTCGAATGATTTGTTGTTAAAGTGACTTCCTCCATCACTTATGATTGCTCTAAGCACATCGAATCTAGTAAAAATCTTCTTAATGAAATTCTGAACCACCTTGCTATCGTTGGTTGGAGTAGCGATTGCTTCAACCCATCTAGAAACATAATCAACTCCAACCAAGATACAAGTATTGCCTTTAGAGGGTGGGAATAGTCCCATGAAGTCCAGACCCCATACACCAAATATATCCACCTCCATTATATTTGAAAGTGGCATTTCATCGCGTTTTGATATGTTGCCAACTCTTTGACATCTATTGCATTTGAGCATAAAATCTTGAGCATTTTTAAAAAGAGTTGGCCAATAAAATCCACACTCTAAAATTTTTGTAGTAGTCTTATTAGCTCCATAATGTCCTGCATACGGTGAGGACATTGAGTTAAGATCTCAAGCATTTCATCATCAGAAATACACTTGCGAATTAAGCTATCAGCACAGATCTTATAAAGTACAGGTTCATCCCAAATATAATGACCGCACTAAAATAAAAATCACTTCCTTTGTTGATACGATAAATCGGATGGAAGGATACCACCTGAGAGGTAGTTTGCAATATCTATAAACCTAGGAGGGAAAGGGTTATCTACCATCATCAATGTCTCATCAGGGAAGCTTTCTTTGATATTCTCTTTCTCGTCATGATGTCCGACTTTGAGTCTGAATAAATGATCTGCTACGACATTTTCTGCTCCCTTTTTATCTTTGATTTCAATGTTGAATTCTTGAAGTAGGAGTACCCATCGAATAAGCCTAGTCTTGGCATCCTTCTTGGTGAAAAGGTAACGCAATGCTGCATGGTCTGTAAACACAATAACTTATGAACCTAACAAATAAGAACAAAATTTTTCACAAGCAAATACCACTGCAAGAAATTCTTTTTTAGTAGTTGTGTAATTCAATTAGGCTTCTGTCAACGTCTTGCTTGCATAATAGATATCATGTAACCTCTTTTCCTTCCATTGACCTAGCACACACCTAACAACATGGTCGTTTGCATCACATATAATCTCAAATGGGAGTGACCAATCCGACGATGTCAGAATTGGTGTTGTTATCAGTGCCTTCTTCAACCTGTTAAACGAAGTCAAACAGTTGTCATCAAAAATAAAGGCACATCTTTTACCAATAGATGAGTCAAAGATTTTGCAATAAGGGAAAAATCTTTAATGAATCGTCTGTAAAATCCTGCATGACCAAGAAAAGCTCGGACACCTTTGATATTGGAGGGAGGCGGTAGCTTTTCAATTACTTCTGTCTTAGCTCGATCCACTTCAATCCTTTCATATGAAATCTTGTGACCTAACACAATTCCCTCTTAGACCATGAAATGACGTTTTTCCCAATTTAGAACTAAATGTGACTCCTCACATCTTTGGAGCACTTTATCCAAGTTCAGCAGATAGTTATCAAAAGACTCTCCAAAAATAGAGAAGTCATCTATAAATACTTCCATAAAGTTTTTGTTAATATCTGCAAATACGACCATCATGCACCTTTGAAATGTAGTAGGTGCATTACATAAACCGAAAGGCATCCTTTGGTATGCAAATGTTTCGTATGGACATGTAAAAGTGGTCTTTTCCTGATCTTCCAGATATATAAATATTTGATTGTACCTTGAATATCCATCCAGAAAGTAATAAAAAGAATGACCAGCCATTCTTTCAATCATTTGATCCACAAAAGGTAAAGGAAAGTGATCCTTCTTGGTGGCCAAATTTAACTTCCTATAGTCAATGCACACTCTCCATGTTGTGATATTCCTAGTGGAGATCTTTTCCCCTTCTTTATTTTCTATAACTGTCATACCACCCTTCTTTGGCACACATTGTACTGGACTCACCCACTCACTATCTGAAATGGGGTAAATTATTCCTGTGTCTGGAAGTTTCACCACTTCCTTCTTTACAACTTCTTGCATATTCGGATTTAATCTTTGTTGTCTTTCTCTTATTGTTCTACACCCTTCTTCTAAGTTGATCCTATACATCATCACATTAGGGCTAATCCCCCGAATATCATAAATTTGCCACCCTATAGCTTTAATCCTTCTCTTAATAGTCTCCACCACTTTCTCTTCTGGTTCACAATTTAATTCATTTGAGATAATGATGGGTAAAGCGTGGTTCTTTCCTAAAAAGGTATATCGCAAATGAGCAGGTAAAGGTTTAAGCTCTAGAATTGGAGATTTAACTATTTAGGGTGGTGTAGGTGCATCAACCCTCTCTAATCTTTCGAGCTCCACTTCTTCATATACATCCTCCTCCTTTTCACTCTCATCTGTGTGTTTTTCATTAAAATCATGGACTTCCTTAATGTCCTTTACACATTCATCTATCACATCAATTTTCCTACACACATTTCCATCCATCGATTTCTTCAAATATTTTGTCATGTGAAATTCAACCTATTCATCACCAATTCTCAATACAAATTTCCCTTCATACACATCAACTAATGCCCTAGTAGTATTCATAAAGGGCCTACCTAGAATTAATGGACAATTCTTATCAGCTTCACAATCTAACACAACAAAATCAACAGGGATTATAAACTTATCCACTTTTACCAATATGTCTTCCACAACTCCAAATGGTTTTTTGATTGATTGATTTGTAAGATGAATCAACATCGAAGTTAGTTTGGCCTCTCCTAATCCCAGTTTCCTGTAAATATCCAAAGGCATCAAGTTAATACTTACACCTAAATCGCATAAGCATTTGGAAAATTCAAACTCTCTGACAACATATGGAATAGTAAAACTCCCTGGATCTTGCAATTTTGAAGGCATCTGACTTGAAATAATAGAACTGTAGTTCTCTGTCAAGGTAATTGTCTGATTGTCTTCCCAAGTACGCTTGTGCGTGAGTATATCCTTAAAAAATTTTGCATACTTAGGCATGCACTCCAAAGCTTCTACTAATGACAAATTAATTTGTAGCTTCTTCAATTTTTCCAAAACCTTAGAAAACTGAGTGTCCACTTGATGTTGTTTTACTCTCTGTGGATACAGGAGTTTGGGTTTGTATGGTGGTGGCGGTGTATAGGACTTCCCTTCTTCTTCTTCTTTTTCTTCAATCTCTTTACTTTACTCTTTTTCTTGGCTTTCTTTTCTTACGTTTGGCTCATCCATGTGCTTTCCACTTCAAAGTGTAATAGGTTTGAGTTGCTCCCTTAGGATGACTGCAGTATTGCATAATAAGATACCTGTACTTTAAGAAAATAGATCATCAGTAAGTTTACCTACATGCACCTCCAAGTTATGAATTGACGAGGAATAGTTCGTCACGATTTGATTAAAAACTTCCTCCATCCTCTTGTGATTCTTCTCTTAGCTTGCTTGCACCCTTTTATGATTCTCTCTTGAGCTGCTAGTTTGGAATCAAACGTTTTCATAAATTTGTCCATTTTACTTTCCAATGATCCGATTCGATCTTACTAGAATCCTAGCAGTCCATTTGGTCTTTGCTGGCCAACTGCATTATTATTACTCTAAGAAAAATTTGGATGTTTTTTCCAACCCGGATTATATGTGTTTAAGGATGGGTTATTACCTCGTTGTGGCTTGCCTAGATAACTTACTTGTTCAGTCCCACTAGTTCCTAATAAGAAATAGTCTGCTGAACTGTGGTTGTTCTCTCCACACAGCTCACATTATGCTTGCATTGTCTTAGTTGCTGAGGTGGATGCCCCTTGTATGTTATTTAGTTGCTTGGGTAAGGCCGTAATTTGAGTCTGCAAGGCAGTAACCAAGTCAATAGGTATCATACCTTTTTGTTCCTTCTATCCTTGTCTACTCTTCTCACTCGACCACATGCAGCTGTTTTCCTCCAACAAATCTACTTCTACCGCCTTCCTCATTAATGAACCTCTAGCTGCTGCATCACTTGTGCCCCTTATGCTCGGATTCTCTCCATTGTAAAATGTTTGAAGCAGGAATTCCTTTAGGAGGTTATGATGAGGACAACTCCTTTGAAGTTCTTTAAATCGATCCCAAGCTTCGTAGAGAGATTCTCTGTCGCTTTGCTGGAAAATTGTTATTTCCTTTATAATCCTTGTAGTCTTTATTAAAGGAAAGTACTTTGCGAGGAATGCTTGAGCAAGCTGCTCCCAAGTTGTAATCTAACCTGGATTTAGAGAATTGTATCATGCTTTAGCCCGATCCTTCAACATGAATGAAAATAATCGCAACTTCACTGCATCGTCAGACATTCTGTTGAATCTGAATGTGTCACATATCTCTAAAAAAATTGCAATATGGGCATTCAGATCCTCATTGGATAACCCGTAGAATTGGACACTGTTTTGAAGAATGTTAAGTAACGCTGGCTTTATCTCAAAGTTAGTTGCTTAAACTATCGGCCTTGCCACTCCTTGAGGACTAAACCCTGGCCTCATGAAATCCATGAGTGTTCTTTCTAGTCCTCCTTGCTCTCCTTCTTCAGTCATATTTCGATCTGAGAAATTTAAGCACTTTGCCCTTCTTATGTCTCTTTCGTGCTTCTTAATATCAAGGAATTCATCTTCAATAACTTCTTTTGTCCTCTATGTGCTCTTTGTGTTCATGCACTTACAAGTCCACAAGGTAATGCATCAAAACTCTTAAATCAAAGTATTCTAAATTAAACAAGTTGCTAAACAATCAATCCCCGGCAATGGAGCTAAAAACTTGTTGATGGATTGTAAAACCTATCTATTTATTTTACGCTTAAAAATTACAAGTGAACGAGTCGTGACTTGTAGTTAAAAAGAGCGGATATCGATCCCATAGGGATTGATGCCTAGACACCACTTAATTTAGAAAAGACTTTGCTTAAGAAATAAAATTGTTTAATGCAATTAATCAAGAAAATTAAATTAAAATTAAAAAGACTAATGTAAAACAATGGATAATACTGTAATTGCAGAAAGTTTGAATTCAAAGATCGAAATGCTAGAGATTACTTTTTCCTTATTCTGTCTCCCTCATGTTTTATTGATTGAATTGTATCTTATCCTAGATTTTTGAATGTACCAATTACCCTCTCTCAAGATATAACTATTTATTCCTAATTGAATGTACGGGAATCGATTGAATGATCTCTCAACCTACCCAATGACTCTACCGATTCAACTAGTTATTACACTATTCTATGGACGATCAATTGACTAATTGAGATCTCTCTTCTAATTATTCAATTGACATAAAAATTGCTAGTCTATAGGTCGCCAACTCTCGTTGTACAATCCTATATGATTTTCATCTCACTCACTCTCTCGATTTACTGTAAGATGATAATTAAGAACAACAATTATCAAAGACACTTCATTCAATTCAATAAAACATAAGTTTTAACAAAATAATGAAAAAGCAATCCCTAATATGAAATTAGCCTAACATAGTCTCCATAACACTATCAACATCCAAATAATCCATCTTTGCAGAGAAATGAAGAGATTAAAATGATAGAAAGTGAATAAGAAAACTCCTTCTTTTCTTTGTCAAAATCTGGAATTTTGGTGTTGCTATGCTATTTTGCCCAATCTTGATGATGATCCTAATTTTCAATCCTTCCTTGATGCTCTAAATATGTGTTCTTCACCCAAGGATGGTCTCTCTACAGGTATGTGTTGTTTCTCTTGAAGATGGAGGCTTAGTTCTCTTTATATAGTCCAAAAAACTAGGTTTAATGGAGCATCACAGATTGTCCAGATTTTAATTCCCACGTCTGTGGGAATTTGCATGATTCCCACGAGTGTGGGAATTAAAGGAAAAAAATTTCTGTCTTGATTTCCCACCTTCGTGAGAATTTTCCCAATTCCTATGAACATAGGAATTGATCTCAGAAGTGATCCTCTTATCTTCTCTTCTATGCTCTCTTGTTCATCCTCTAGCTTGCTTCGTCTCCTTTCCTGCATAAAAATAAGCAATTCTTACCCTTAATTAGCATCAAACACACAAGAACAACAATGGAAATCAAAATTAATGAAAACATACAAAATGAATCATAAACTATAACAATAAACAACAATTAAGCTAGAAAACACATGCCAGTTACCTATAAAAACATATCCTAATTCACACCTATCAGTGATCTAGGTTAACCATATTCGATTTTATAGAAGCAAGATCCTCCCATAATTTTTCTTTTTGATAAGCAAAATTAAAAGCATAAATTATTTTCAATTCAAAGGAATTTGGGGAATCTAATCTCTTTCACTCTAAATGAATGAACTTATTAGAGTAGTTGAGTTTTGTAACACATAACTTTTCCTTATCATTGGCAAAAACAATTATACAATTATAGTGATGCTGATAATTGGATTCGAGGATCCTTTTACACCCCAAAAACTTCATAGATTCTTGAAATTTAGCTTTAATTCTAATATATGGTAATCCTAAGATAGAAGGATTTTATCTAAAAGTTGGTCTTTTATTGCTTGTCTCTTAAGAGGTTCATTTATGCTCAAATATTCTAAAAAATTATGACTAATTTGGACTAAAGAAATTACCAACCCCCTTTGGTCTTTTTCTTCTTACTGCTATATTTTCTATTTGAAGTTGGATTGGAATTCTCCCACGACTTCTCCATTTGGATATGAGTTTCCCAAATTATTGCCTCCTCCTCTTCTGGTTCTTGTTTTATAGAAATCTTAGGTAACTTATGATAGCCTTCACTTGTTTCAGCTTCTTCCAGAATTTTCTCACCAAGAATAAATTCTCGAACCATCACTATTTCTATTGGTTTAGAGGTTTTAATGGCTTTAGCATTAGGTCTGGCTTCAAAAGGAGTATCTAGGTTTTGAATAACATTTTCCATTCCCTTTTTATTTTTTGTATCCCTAATCCTTATAAGTTCTTGGTAGACTCTGTTTTGAACAATTTGCCTATTTCTTTCTAAACTTTCTTACTAAACTTTGGTTTCCAATGGTAGGAAAGTTTGATTTTGATTCTAACAAGTTCACATGCTTCATTAATGGGAGGACCTTAGGTAATTCATCACTTATCTTAACAATAACACATATTCTAGTATAATAACTCCTTTATAACATTGCAATGGGAGAATCAAAAGCTAATGGTTTGCCTACCGAGCTAGCAAGGAAGCTTAAACTATCCAATGTTTAATACTCAAGAGGGACATTATGGAAATTGATCTATATGTAAAAAACTTTATTCCATTTTTATCCAATCTTATACTTGGAATCCATTTCTAGACAAACATAGGTTATCAACCGATGTGCCAAGGTAAAATTTCCATAAGCAAGGAGAGATTATTTTCATCTCTAGATTTTTTTGAAAATGAACGACTCCTTTTTAGTAAAAAGAACTCTTTCCAGGACCTTTCCACCCCATCTAGAATGTGCCCAAGCTTGAAATTTTAAGGAAGGAAGGTCTTTTGTTCAAAAAGAACCTAACTAGGCTGCAAGACCAAGATCTAGTTCCAAACTGTAAAACCTCCAAAAGCAAGGAAGTAACCCCATTCATGAGGGTAGAGTGGAAAATCTTAGGTTTCTATGAGGAGGACTCTTATGAAACAACACTCCTTCATTTTCTAATAACAGCCATAATCAATACTATGGACTTCTCATTCCCTTGATTCTCCAAGGGCTCTCAAATATATAGGAAATTTTAATCCATTCTTCTTGGTTTTTGTAAGACCTCCTATGTAGTCTGCAAGCTACATCCTATGGGACCCTCCATATGCCTTGCACAGAGGGAAGCAACCCATGAGACACTAGCAACCTACTGAAAATTTACCGTTTATGACATTGTAGCTTAATTGTAATTAATTTATAGTGTAATTCATCCTCCTTAGCTCCTAGGATATCATTAAAATTACCTCACGCCTTACCTAAAGCACCTTATAGTTTCACTCTCGCCAAGCACTTGAGTGGAGCTATGAGAATTCAAGATTGTTTTCCTAAAAGAGGGTTTGCAATATTGCATGATCATGGTTTTCTTTTATTTTTATTTTCTCAATTTAATTTGACTTTAAAATTAAACAAACATATAGAAGAATTTGAGCAAAAAAGGAGAGAAGAGATGGTTGCACTATAAGATAATTTAGTTGTGGATATAAAGCAATAGCTAGAAAGGATGCACATAAGAGATATCTAATTGCTAGTAATTGATGTCAGTAACATAATCGAATGACAAAAAACTACGCGCTAAAAAAATTATAGCTGGACATGCTTTTGACATTTAGTATATCACTAGAAAAGGAGACAATAATGATTTTTATTTAGTGATCTAAATACTTCGGCTTAATGGCCTGACAAAAGATGAGCTTAGGATGAGATTTTTTAATACTGCATATAAGATTATGCTAAGACATGGTTGATCTCAATAAAAGTGGCTTCTTTTGAGGAGTGGGTTTAGGTGTATGATAAATTTATATCGAAAATTTTTCTACCATAAAAGAACACTAACTCATATAGAAGGAAGTGAAATGTTTAATATATATTAATACTCTCATGACTAGTACTCCTTGCAGCCAGTGGTGCGATTTTTTTATAAGGGCCTAACATTGATATGTTAAACTTTTGTAGACATTATAACACAAAGAACTATCTAAAAAAAATTACTAAAGAGGTTAAAAAGAGCATAAGACCTTGACAAGAAATTCTTCTATCAAAGTAGCAAAGGGAAAATCAAAGATGAACCTTTGTTAGGTTGAATGTTCTTCAGACTTTGCAACATAAATACTAGATCTTTCAAGTCGAATAAAGATGCTTATGAAATGTGGCATAGGTAACAAAGAGGTGTGTTGCCAGTTTGGCATATATGGGTACCTAACCCACGTGAATATGAATTTAAAACTAGCCTTATACTATAATAAGGAAGCAAATTACATAGCTGCCTATGGATGAAAGTATGGCAATGTGAAATGACCCCTTCTCTAACACATACAATTTGAGATAGAGGAGTCACCTAAAATTTTAATGGAATAATTAATGAGCAGCTAGAGAGGTAGACCATTAGGACCACCTAGGTTCTAAAATAGGCCTCAATTTTAATATTAACCACCACTATGAAAATTCTCAACCTTAGTTACCTCTTTGATTGATCTTATCATCTTAGTGGTTTATTAAAGATGTTAATGACATGTTTATGTGTAAAGGGAATGAACTTTTTGAGATTTTCCATTATTTTTTGTATTAACTAAAATTATTTCTTCGTTAAGTTTTCTATTTGATTTGTTTAGAGTATTCTTTTTGCATTTTTATCAGTTAAAACTATACATATATATCACTATTCATAAGCTAAAGGTCGTAGGGGAGGAAACATGATGGAAAGAAGAAGGAAAATTTGCATTCAAGCATATATTATAGATTATAAAGCATAACTAATGTTAGCTGAGTAAAAAGGACAGGCATCAATCTTAAAATAATGTAAACAAATTTGGAGACAAAACAAAAGTGATGCTAATTGTGAATTGTTTCCAATATCAATCTTAAGAGCAAAAGAAAATTTTATAGTTTCAAAACAAAACTCACGTCACTTATCAAGTGTTTCTGACATCGTCTTATCTTGAACCCTAACATTATAAAAGGTAAAGTTGTGAATTTTCTAGATTAAAACATAAGGCCCCTTTCCTTTTCACCTTTGTATTCATATTGTTTTTTTTAAATAACTTGACTTTCCACACTAATTTCAACCTTTAAAATACAAATCTTTTCTTTAAACACAAAACCCATCTCCTTAATCATACCTTGAGCCTAAAAAAATCATATAAGGTTAGTAAGATAAAACTGGGGTTTTTAATTTCAAGATATTCGGGAAGCTATTCTATCTTATCTTTTGCATTTTATAGTGTTTAAGAAAATTGTTATACCTATTTTCTTAGTAGTGTTACACTGAGTTTGAATATTAAATTGGATTGAAAAATATTTAGATTGATTATATTGCTAATATGAATCTTTTGAGCTCTTAACTTAGAATTATGAAATATTGAGTTATGTGAAGGGTTGTGGTATTTTTTGTGTGAAGGGAGGTTATGATTGAGTTGAGTGTTGGCTTATGTTTGATTTTGTGTTAAAACATTGCCTCTAAGATATAGGAGGATAGTAATGAGGAGCAAGATTTTTACTTTACCTTCAATAACATCATCTCTAGAAGAGATTCCTTGATTTACAAAGATAGAGAATAAGGAACAATCATATGGTCATAGAGATGATCAAAGTAAATGATATTGATTACATCTGTAGTATTTGAGATATGATAAGGAGTTCTAATTAGGACCATCTATTGACTTTTATGACAACTACTACCTGAAGTTGGTAAGGAAATTTTATGCTAACATCAAGGATAAAGCCAAACCAAATCCTATGGCCCTTACCTCCTACATATATGGCACTATAGTTTCGATAGGAGCACTTTAAGCTGTTAATAGAGAAGAGACATTTGAGCTTTTAAGTGAATAGTCAGTGGGGTATTATTAGTGGAGTCAGATGGATGCTCTATAATATTCGGGATAGGGATTAAGTGTTATATAGGGCATATGCATTTTTTGATATAAGCACTTAGCCATCTAACCCCAATTAGTGCCTTACACCTTGAGCCATAATGTCCAGCCTCAATCTAGCCAGTTGAACTAAATTCATATCACTAATCTTTATCTTATAGATCTCCTCTTTAATAATTTAGGCAAAACTTTAACACTATGATTGTCATCCATAATGTTACAATCCATATATAACATGATTTGATATGGGTCAACAAACAAGAACTTTGTATTTTTGGTGATTATTAGTTTATTTCCGGTAAAGCAAGGGATGGACCTCTTCAGATTTAGGGTTATGAACACTAGTGAAGTCATTGATAAATGCATAATTGATTATAATTTTACCTTCTATTTAATGTGTTTTTGCTTGATATTTTATACTTTTGTTGTATATTAGGAACTTAATTTGTTCTAAGTCTATATTCAGATTATAATTGCCTTTATGGACTTAAAGGAGAAAATTTTATATGAAAACATGGCATAAAATAAGGATTTGACACACAAAAGTTATGCAAGGTCATGCATCTGTCTGTGCACATCTCCCAAGCAGTGTAGTTTCATGATATTCAGAGAATTTGGTACATGCATCAGATCGTGCATTGGCCAAAACACTAAAATTTAAGATAAAAGATGCTTTTTGGAGACAAATCAAACAGATAGATGAGAGGAGGCATTCTAAACCTCTCAGAAGTGACTCTAGGTGCAATTATGAGCTAGAAAAGTGGGAAACATGAAGAACTTATCGATAAATCCATCAAAATACAAGATTAGACCTCTACATCACAAGAATACTCGATAGAAGACAATCAAGGAAATTTAGAATTATGATTTCATCTTTCTATTTATGTATGTTTGATTTCATATTGGCCAATATGTAACTAAATATTTCATTAGTATTTAGGTTAGATGAACCCTATATTGATACCTTAATATGATTTAATTCTTTTGTTAATGTAATTGCTTAATTGATTTGTTACGATCCAATTATTTTTTATTTATGTTCTAGTAGTCTGGAATATTAGATCATAATCTAATTTAATATATAGAGATTGAGAAATCCTATTTATCAATAAGACTACAGTAAATGGAAGGAGTTGATTGCATCCATAGAGTTAGGATGATGTAAATCTTCTGGATTAACCTAATAAAAGGACTCATAAATCGGTAACGCAATCGTATAAACTTTAACTTGAGGAATTCAGTTGAAAACCTTAGGATTAGTTGCTAGTAGAATCAAAGTCATCTATTAGCATACTATAGGAGTCTTCATGGTCCAATAAATTAACAAAATAAAAGATCAATCTGTTAAAGGTTTAGGGGGACTCGAAACCTAGATACTAATTATTTGATATTGGTAATTAACTAAGTGCTTTCATAATTCTCTGAATTAATTTTACCGCTCATTTATTTTATTTGCTTAATTTACTTTTTTAATTCAAAAACCACAACCCACTAGTAAACTAGATAATAGAATAACAATAACTACTAGTACTCGCTATCCTCATGGGATTGAATCGTATTTATCTGTACTAACTATAATTATGTCGTGCATTTATGATATGATATAATTGACACACTCATAAATAGTTAAACAAGTTTTTTGACATCATTGTTGGGGAAGGTGATATTAGGAACACCTTAGTTTTATTACTCTAGTCATTACTTTAGTTCGTTTATTTTGTTTTGTTTTTGCTTTTTCTTTACATTATTTTATTTGTTTAGTTTATTTCTTTACCTCAGACTTAGACTCCTAGTTTGTTTATAACCCAGAGTACATCAAAGCGCTTACTAGAACTAGTTCTTGAAATAGAAAAAACAATGATAAGGAATCTTCATAGGACTAATCTTAGAGAGTTTGAACTAGACTATCAGATAGAAGAATTAAAAGGTCATATAGACACAAAAGAATCTCATAACATAGTGGACCATCTATGCATGATGTTTGACTATGCTAGGCCAGACCTAACTAGTTTGGAATCCAATATAGTGAGTTCAGGTGAATAACTTTGAGATCAAGCTGAGCATCATTTATATAGTGCAACAGTTATTCTAATATGATGGACTTCGAGATAAATACCCCAATGCACATATCTCTAACTTTTTAGAGATATGCTATACTTTTAAGATCAATGGGGGTGAACAATGAAACCGTTAGACTATGTCTCAATATCCACAAGTATATAGGTCATAACTTGTAGTATTAAAGGTCTCGATCCCACAAGAAAATAGCTAGATTAAGTGAACCTAACTTTATCTAAGGAGGTAAAAGATGATTTCAATAAAATAATAATACAAAATTAAATCATTAAATAGCTAATATCAAGTGAGTTACCAATTTAAATTAAGGTTGATTAAGCTTTAATAACTTATGATTTATTATGATATTATTTTGTTCCTTTAACCTCTATTGATTTGATATGTGTTAATTCTAGTTCTTCTAATGGATTGAATACCCTCTCTTAAGACCTAATCAAATAGTCCTAATTGATTAACCCAAATTGAATTTGAAAATATCATAATTGTAATCTCACAATTCACAACTCTTTCCTTAATGTTTTCAAATAGTTCTGACGTGATCTATCGAATAACGAAGTTCTCACATTAGATCTCTCTTTGAATGGTGGTTGATTTGTTAATTGTGTGAAATATTAAATCACTAACTCTTGTTGCACAATTTAATCATATTACTTTTGATTTACTCTCTCGATTTATTGCCAAAGTACATACATGCACCATTATCACATGACAAATTATGTATTGAATCAATCGAAAGCAAAGGTATAAAATAATTCAAAAACCAACCCTAATCTAGAATTTAGAAAATTCTGTATGTAACAAACATTTGAAAATCTAGTTTACACATCAAGTTTAATGAACATAAAAAAAGGAAAGAAAGAAAAACTTGATTCGGAGCTTGATCTAGAAATATGGAAATTCTAGATGTCTCTCTCGATCTTCATTGTTTGATCTACTTTTACATGATGTTAGCTACCTTCTTTGGAGTCTTTCACATTCTTCAATAGTTTTGAGTTCTTTTAGTTCCAAAAATAGCCCCAAAATATTAAAAGACTGAAATAACTAGCATAGTGGAAAAGTTAAAACTTATTGGAATTGTTGGCTGGGAGATACAAAATATGTATCAAACCATGTATAACTCAAAAGTCTCCAAAATTGTGATTCTATACAAGCTAAGAGACATACACGATCGTGCATCCATAATTTGCTTCAAATCTTCCTTGTTCTTCAAGTATCTGATTTCCAACACCCACAAACATATCACACCTCATGAAACATAAATTAAGATCCAAATCATACTTTAAACATAAAAACACTTATAACATTGAAAAACGTTAACAGTAATATAATTCTAAGCCTATAAACATAATAATCATCTAATAAACACTTATAAACACACTAAAAAATCTATCAAAACATAGTATAAACTACACCTATCATTTATTTCCTTTCTCCTTAAGAGGAAAGGCTAAGTAGTGGCTAAACTCTATGCCATATTCGTCACTTACCACCTGGGATTAAATGGTGGAAAAATGTTTTCTTAAGTACTTTCCTCCCTTAAAGATTATGAAGTTGAGAAATGACATCTCTTCATACTCCTAAACTGAGGGAGTCACTATAAGACTCTTAGGAGGGATTCAAAGAGATGCTTAGACGATGCCTATATCACAAACTACTTTTGTGGATGCAAATCCAAAATTTCTATAATGGGCTAAGTTAAAGTACGAGGAAGTCGATAGATGCAACAGCTGAAGGGATGCTAATCAATAAGACACCTAAAGTGATGCAAAAGCTAATCAAAGATATGGCAATGAACAACTACCAGTGGTTTTTAGTTAGAGCATGAACCAATAAGCTACTAGGAGTTTATGAGGTAGATGTGGTGGCACAATTGGCAAGCCAAATGGAATCCCTAAGAAAGAAAATAAACAGAATCACTATGGGTTAACAAGGAAGGGTGATGCAATATGAAACATATGGGCTAGATCACCAAGGATAAGAGTGCTAATCAGTTTAGTCTAAATATATAGATTATTTGGGGAATGCTCTGAGACCCTAAAATAATCCATATAATCCTAATTGGAGGAATTTCCCTAACTTCTCATAGGAAAATCAGGGAAAACAAAGAAGCAAACCTTTACCTAGATTCCAACCATAAGCATCACAACTAAGGAAACTTGGTATAGATGAGCTGATTATGGAATTTATTCAAGAATTTTAGATAAAAAATTAGAAAATAGATGCATCCATGTCAAATTTGGAAATCAAAATGGACCAACTGGCCAAATTAATGATATAGAGATCTAAAGGGAGTTTATTGAGCACAATTGAAACAAATCAAAAGAAAGGGGCTATTAAGAGTTTCATAAAGAGTAGATGTAGTTTTCATCTGAAGAGAGTCAAAGAGTATCCACCTAAAATCCCGTATCCTATCCTAGAATAGAGAAAGTCATTAGAAGTAGAGTTAGCTAATGTCCTTGATCTCTTAAGAAAATTGAAGACCAAAATTGCCCTTATTGAATCATTAAAAGAAAGATTTCTAAAAAGGAGGAATTAAGAAATTCCGAGACCAGAGTGTTGAGCGAGGAGAGCTCCGATAAGTAAATTAAACTACCAAAGAAGCAAGTTGACCCAGGGAATTTTTATATTCCTTGTACTATCAGAGGTTTAAAGGTGGATAAGATTATGGCCAATTTAGGAACTGAGATAAATATGATGCCTTACACCTTATTTCAAAAAATGGGAATAGGAAAACTTAAACCTACTAGGATGTGCATTCAACTGATTGATAAATCCTTAAGATGTCCTAAGGGAATCATAGAAAATGTACCTTTTAAAGTTGATAAGTTCACGTTCCATACTGACTTTACAATTTTGGATGTAGAGGAAGATTCATAAATACCTTTACTCCTTGGGCAACCATTCCTAATGACTGCCAAGTCACTCATAGATGTTGATGGAGGCAAGTTAACGTTGAGAGTAGGGAAGGAAAAGGTTACATTTAGGAACCTTGATGTCAGTAATAGTTCACTTGAATTGCTGGATGTTATTAAAGTAACAAGTCTTATGAAGGTGTTTCACAGGACTACACGCAAAGATCCACCTGAGAAGTTACAAATTCAAGTGCATAAACTAAAGGAGAAAAGTGGTGGAAAGCACAGAAAGGTAGCTTACTTATAGGTTATGGAACCCATAGTATGTCTACAATCTCACGATTCATTTGAGCCACCTTAAGTGAAAAAGTATTTCAAGCTAGCAACGGTAAAGAAGCACTATATACGAGGCAACCCATAAGTTTGATAATATTTTGTTGTTTTAGCTTATATTTTAAATTAGGTTTTAAATTTTGTTTTAGAATGTTTTAAGATAACAGGTAATGCCAGATTTTTTGAGCCCTTTTGTATCAGTTTGTTCTTAGAGATACTATTGTTTACTGACATATACATGGTTGTATATGAGTTCAAAATTGTATTTGAATCCTTTTGGTATTTATGTCAGTGATATATAATGTGATATGCCCTTATACAAACTTAGAGTTCATCGGTATGTAAAATCTTGGAGATTTCTAACATATAAGCTTCTAAATGTGTAAAATCGAGTCCATTGGATGGATATAGTCATGGTGGCTAAGTTAAATTTGTTCTAATGCCTTATAGGTGATTAGACATGATTTATAGACTTATTCGACATCTAGAAAGATTAATGTGAAAAGTTGATGACATAGGGGCTTATTTACAACCTGTTAAAAGTTAAGAGACTTAAATGTAATTTTTCAATTCTTGGAGGACCAATATGTAATTTTATAAATTTAAGGGTCTTAATTATAATGTTCAAAAGACTGGGGATCAAAGTGAAAATAAAAGTTTTAGTCATTCTCAAATCTTGGGCTTAATTGCAAATTTAGGAAAAGTTTGAAGGGTATAGTGGTAATTTCATATAAGTTAAGGGCAAAAAAGTAAATTCACCATGTTTGGTCAAAGAAGAGTCAAATTCTAGACCCCTCTCCTTATGTGGCCATGCATCGCGCTATAAAACATTAAAAACACTTTGTTTTTAATTAAAAGAAAGGAAAAGAAAGGAGAAGAGAGGAGAAGAAGAAGAATTTTCGGTCATCATCAAATTTCCACCATTCTTTTGATTCTCCAACCCAAACC
>JAOTAY010000004.1:23535432-23550044 GCA_025629805.1 Erythroxylum baracoense
TCTGATATGTAATATGAAGATGTGTACCAACTCTGTTTTGTTGAGAATTGATAGCAAAAGTTGCAAAAATTCTCTTTATATATGTTTAGGATTTCTCTTCTGTTAAGATGATATTGTGTTGGTAATAAAATTGTTGGATGTTGGAAGACCTTTAGATAGATTTTTCTGAGAAAATTGTACAAGTTGGGAATTTTATATGTATGTTTTTGATTGTTGGGTGGTCTTTTGTTATAATTAGCATATATATATATATATTGACAGTAGAAAGAAAAGAGGAAAAAGGGGAAAATGTGATCTGAAACTTAAAGGAAAAAACTATATTGATCTAGGTAGAATTTGACAAAATTGTCTTCATAAAAGTTGTAGATGTTTTTCTTAGCTTTCCAATGATATAAAGTTTGTAATTTTTAGATTTCTAGATTGAAAGTTATGAAGTTTTGAAGTTAGAATGTGTGACTAGATAAAGTTTGCAATTTTTGGAATTCTAGATTGAAAGTTATGAAGTTTTGAAGTTAAAATGTGCGACTAGATAAAGTTTGTAATTTTTGGATTTCTAGATTGAAAGTTATGAAGTTTTGAAGTTAGAATGCGAGACTGGAACTTGATTTTTTGCTACTATTCAGTGAAAGTCATGATCGTGCTTAAACACGATCGCGACGAACCTCAAATTTTTGCCACCATTCGCCATTTGTTACAATCTTGTTCAAGCACGATCGTGACTTTTGTATTTTTATAAGAATGTCATGATTGTACATAATCACAATCACGACTCCCCCTTTTATCGTATCTCTCACAGGCGTGAGAAATTTTTCTCACGGCCGTGACTCTTCCTTTCCTACTTCTTCTTTTTATTTCGTTAATTCATAAGAGGATTTACTTGTTTTACTCCCCATTTTTGACTTCTCATTAAGTTATTTTATTTTATTATTATTTGTTTAAATAAAAAAGGGTCCCTTTATGACTTCTTTTAATTTATTTTCATGTCAATTTTATTCTAGGTTATTTATTTTAATTGTTTATGTATTTATTTTTGCTCCCACCAAGGAATTAAATTCTTTTTATCTTGATATTAATTTTATATAAAATTATTTTTATTTTAAAAATACCCCAATTTTGGTGCGTTGACGACACGATATAGGATCTGAGACTCAGGGCCAACATCTTAATGTTGAATTGCTTGATGTGATCATGAATGTATGAGTTCTAAAGGCTTATATATTATGAATTGAATATGGATGTATGTGAATTGGGAATTTCTGTGATTATCTTGTGATAATTCCAGACCATCAGTTGTCCGAAGAGTTTGATAGTTAGGATTGCGTTAGAAGTGCTTTCTATTTGTGTGAATATAAACAATTTGTGAAGACTCAATACCTCTGTTGATGTATTATTGCACATACTTGTAATTGCATGATATGTTAGTTTGTTTGAAAATCAGTGATTATGTCAAGTTGAAAAAAATGGAATAAAGTGGTATATGTTGCCATATGTTCCCCTTATGAGAATTCTGAATTGAACCTATTTTGTTTTTAAACTATTAAGTCCTACAAGTGGGTAAATAGGCATGCCTAGAAGGGTTAGCATCTGCTTCTGTAATTAGACACTAAGGTGTCTTCTGTAACTAGACGCTAAGGTGTCTTCTGTAACTAGACGCTAAGGTGTCTTCTGTACTAGGCCCTCCGGTGTCTTCTAATTTTAGACACTTATGTGTCTTTTGTTTCAGAGACTTAAGTCTCTTCTGTTTCAAATACCAAACGTGGTATCTTCTGTTCTAATCCCGTTACCCACTTCTGTAAAAGGATTGGCAAGCTAACTTGTTTTGTATTCTGATATATGTCTAATTCTAAAATAAGATAAATTCTGATTTGATATAAGTTAAGTTTAGTTCTGATACAGCTAAATGCTGATATGATATAAACAAGATTTGCTCAAATACTTTAAAGTTTTATTTTGTGATTCTGATTCTGTTCAGATACTTATAAATGTGAAGCAAGTATATATTTTGTTCTGATATGTTATATTCTGTTTTGAAGCTAATGTTATTGAATGTTCAGTAATTTGAATAATTAAAGATTATGTGAGATTTGATATGATTCATTGTCTATGAATGATAGACGTTTGATAGAAATAATCTTCGGATTATATATTGTTTAGTTATTCCCCACTAAGCCATATTCTTAGCACGGTGGTTTAGCCCCCATGTAGGTTCTGATTGGAGGACTTGAGACTGGGACAAAGACAACCGTAGTGGCCATGGAGATTGTGTTTTGTTCAGGAAATGTTTAGTTTATTTTGAGTTGTTCTTCAATGTAATGAGATATGTTGTATTTTGTGTTTTGCTTAATGGTTTGTAAAAACCTTAATACAGTTTGGAATTGGATTTAAGGCTTATATGTAATAAGTATAGTGTGTATGTTATGTTCTAAGTATGACCTAACCAATGTTGAATAAAATGTATGCTCCTTGGGTTTCTAGAAATGCTTAGTATGTGTTGGATTACTTTGGTTCTATTTTGAGTAGCATCTGCATATCCTCCCAAGGGGTATGTGGGTGTTACAGTTAGATCCCCCTCTCATTATAGTCACTCCTCTTAGAGAGCAAGTAGCTTGTGATGAAGCATATACGACCTGTGAGTTAAAGGTCAATGATGTCGTATTAGAGGTAGATCTTATTCCCCTCAATCTCTAGGATTTTGAGGTGATATTAGGGATTGACTGGTTAGAGAGACATCACGTTAGAGTTGAATGTTAAAGAAAGAGGTGGAGTTTGACACTTAAGTTGGAGTCCCAATTACATTTACTGGTGACCAACATATGTTCTTAAGTTTTTTTATATCGATGGTCAAGGCTAAGAAGTTAATTCGTTGGGGATGCCAGGCATACCTTGCTCATGTGATTGACACTTCGGCATAGAGAATTGAACTTGGGGATGTTCCTATATATGCGAGTTCCCTGATGTCTTTCCTGAGGAGTTACTTATATTGCCACCTGATCGGGAGTTCGATTTTGTGATTGAGTTAGTCCTGGGGATAATACCGATATCTTTACGGCCGTATCGCATGGCACCAGCTGAATTGAAAGAGTTGAAGGTTCAGTTCCAAGAGTTATTGGACAAGGGCTTCATTAGACCAAGTCATTCACCGTGGAGAGCACCAGTACTATTTATCAAGAAGAATGATGGGACCTTCCATATAGGTGTTGATTATCGGCAGTTAAATAGGGTTACCATAAAAAATAAATATCCACTCTCCAGGATCGATGACTTATTTAATCAGTTGAGAGGAGCTACAGTATTCTCAAAGATGGATCTGAGGTATGGGTACCATTAGTTAAAGATTGTTGAAAGTGATGTGCACAAGGCTATTTTCCAAATGAGTTATGGACACTATGAAGTTTTGGTGATGCCGTTTGGATTGACAAATGCACCTACAGCATTTATGGATCTTATGAACAAGGTGTTCCATTTGTATTTAGATCAGTTTGTCATAGTCTTCATTAGTGACTTTAAAGATATTCAATTAGCCTTGCATATTCAGGTTTAGGGTACCGTGAGTATCCTTAGCCTAGGTATGCGGTAGTTGTCAAATACTCGATGTAGTTCCGGGTCGTGACATAACAAATTAAGCATCTCAAAGAAAATTGTGCATAATTGTGATTTAAGGGAAGTGTGTTATGTGTTTTAATGATAATGTGCAAAGATTGTTATGTTTGAGGATTAAATTTTAAAGTTACACACTCTATGAACACATTAATATGGTTCTACACGTTTAGATGCATTTATGTGCACTGGAATGTGCAAAATCGCAATTTGTTGTGATCCAATGAAGTGCACAGTTTCAGTCACATTTAAAGACACCCAAATAATTTTCCTTCTTGCTTTAACTTATTTATGCATGATTTCTTGGATGTTACATGCTATATAAGGATGCTAATTACATGATTTTAGGATGTTTGGAGATTTTGTATGTTTATATTGTTTCTTATTATCTAATGGTTAGATTTCATCCTTACCTAAGTGATTTTATCATTTAATTTAATCAATTGCATGTGAATTGGGTTTCAATTTGACTTTAATTGTGATATTTTTATGTTTAATTAGGTTAATTAGTCAATCCCGATGTTGATTAAGAAAAAGTAGACAAAGAAGAGAAATTTTGTATACACTTGTTTTTAATTGCATGGGTCCCTTGCTTAGTTACGTCAATTTTGTGTAATTTTGACTTTAGGGTTTTTTATTTCAATTTTAAGGTTAGAATTGTAATTTAACAATTAAGTACTTTAATTTGTTAACTACGCAATTTTAATTTTGGGATTAATTAGTTGTCAAGTGATTTTTTTATTAATTTTGTTTAAGTGTTCATTTCTTGATTCGTTTTAGTTTCTTAATTATTTCATTGTTTAATTTTTCATAATTAGTTTGTTTTCACAATTAATAAGTATTGAACATGATCGAAATTAAGTGAGGGGAAAAGGTGTATCTTAAAGATAATATGTCAGTTTCCTCATACTTGTTTAAAAGTTTCAGGCAAAAATGACACGATCATAACAAGAGAAAGAGACTCCAAAAAAGAGGCGTTGAAGTTAGTCTTCTACGCCAGCCCAGCCCCAGAGAGACCACAGATGCTTATATTCAATGCTGGGGCTCAAAAAGCATAGTACCAAAGGTTAAAAGATAAGAAGTTTAGAGCCAATCGGTAAATCAGCTGGGAGGCCTTAGAGCAGGTTGGGTTAGCCCAACAAGTAAGGGATCTAGTGGAGGTAAGAGCATGGTCTCGATTCTTTGAAATTGAGGAACCATTATACAAAAAGCTGACACTGGAGTTCCTCTCCATATTTTCTGTGGAGAAGGGATGTTACGATGGGGATCATCCCAATATAGTCCAGTTTTAAATAATAGGGGAGAGGTATCAAATGAGTATTACTTAGTTCTCTATCACCATATGATTGTACAACTGGGAGTATGTGGAGACACCAGAGTGCAGAGAATTATGGATGGATTTGCCATACGGTTGTCTCCACAACACTTCTGGAGCAAGCTCAGCATAAAAGATGAATACAATTTGCATATGTCAAAGGCCTCAACGTTACGCAGTCTAGCACTCAGATACATCCTTAGTATTCTGAGTCATAATTTGAGGGGTCGAGGTGACAGCTAGGGAGTCGTCAGCAATATGGATGTCTTTTACCTCTGGAGTATGAGTGAGCAAGCATCTATACATCTGGTATATGCATCTGTCTAATTTATCCAGCACCAGAATGAGGGTATGAAGATCGGCAAGATTTGGACCTTATGTGACCAGGCTAGCACAACTGATGGGAATGTTTAATTGACTACCATCGATGTAGGAGATAACAAATATGGAAGCACTCAACTTAATAGTAATGCATCATATGCACATGATTCGTTAACATCGAGGACACATAAGAGTAATGTACAAACTTGTTGGGGAACTAGTGAGCCATCAGTTCTTGCCATCCCAGACAGGAGGAAGAACATTGAAGGAGTTTCATCCAGACCAGCTGACTATAAAGCGGCTGGAGAGACAGCAGGAGAAACTTATGGAATGGATGAGTATGCTAGAGACTTCAATGGAATAGATGAGAGAGCTGATGGAATCAATAATGAGTTATCTAGGTGTTGCTTTTTAGACTCCACCATCCCGCTACAACACTTCATCCGTAGTTCCTCCATTTAGCCAAGATCATCACCAGGAGCATCCATCTTCGTTGGATCAGCCAGGATTACACAATGTATGAGTGTTTATATTTATATCTTCTTTCTTTTTCTTCATCTTTTGTGTATATTTTTAATCTTCTTTCCATTAATTATTTTATCCTTTCTAACATTATAATTAATGATGCTTTTATTGTTATTTTCTTCAATGTTATTTTTATTTCTTTTGTTTCTTTTTATTTTTTTATATTTTACAAGGATGTTGTTTAACATTGGATGGATCTGACATCAGAAAATTGTCACAATCAGGAAAATAGCAACAACTCTCTCTCTTTCATATATACTTGTATTTTGTACATTGAGGACAATGTACAATTTTACATGTAGACGTGGGTTTAATAAATCTTTAATTGATTTCTTTAAGCTTATTATAATCCTGATTATAAATCTTATCAACTAAAACTCTAAATTGGTTGAATATGTCCATTAATACTCTACTTTATTGTGAATATTGATTGAATTAGTATGTACAAGAATGATGGTTAGAATAAAATTAGTTTTCTGAGTCATATTTTTCGTAATCAATAAAATATTTAAGTTGAATGAAACTGCATATTATTTACACACATACATAACCATCTTTTTCCCGAGCTTTCAAGTCTAAAGAGCAAATTTCTAAATTTCTAAAGCTCTTGTTATTCTTTCATGTGTGTGATATCATGAATAGTAGGATAATTTTAGAACTTGCTTTTATTATGTACATTGAGATCATATTTTTTAAATTATAAGCATTGACATGATGAAGGAACTTAGATTCAACAACTGGCTTTAGCCTATTTCTTTGAAAATTAACATACCATAAAATTTACCTTTGGGAATAACTAATTTGAGCCTTATCCATTTTCATTGATTAAACCCACATATTAACCTTTATCTTATTTTTCTTGAAAGACCTGTTTATTATTTTGAACTTTGATGGTTACTTATATTATTTACTTGTTAAGACTTGAAATTGTGAAAGATCTATTATTTCTTTAATTGTGGTGCTTAATGCTCGAATTTATTTATGTTGGTTAGTTGAAAAAAAACGTATGGAAAAAAGAAAAGCATATGATACCAATAAAGTTGTAATGAAAGGACCTATGTGTTTTGTAAACAAGTCTTATTTTATTATCTCAATCATATTGTACCTAAATCCCATTACAACTTGTACAAAAACCTTTTGAATTTTATTTATAGTTTATAAATAAGTGCTGGAGATGTGATTTTATTACAAGTATATGGAAAGAATCCTATTATGCATTGACTGAGAGTTTTGATACTTTTCACCCAAAACACTTGAGTACATTTAGTGAAATCTTGGTGAGGGTGTAAAGATATATGCTTTTGATTTCAATGCAATTATTGATGTGATTATTATTAAAATTGCTTAGGAAGTTAATTTTATGACATCTTTACTCTAACTGTATGTTAATTTGATTTAATAAGACATGATGGTGTATAGTATAAATGGACAAGTTGAAATTGACGACCAATTGATGTTATAAGATTGATAATTTTGATTATGGTTTGTTTGAGGACAAGCAAAAGTTTAAGTGTGGGATTTTTGATAGATGCATATTTGATTATAATTTTACCTCATATTTGATGTGTTTTTGCTTGATATTTTATGCTTTTGTTATATAGTTGGTACTTAATTCACTCTAAGTGTGTATACATATTATAATTGCCTTCATGGAATTAAAAGAGAAGGATTCAGACGAAAACATAGTGTAAAACAAAGATTTGACACACAGAAGGGATGCATGACTGTGCATCTGCCCGTGCACATCTCCCAGATCATTCATTTTGGCAATATTCATAGAATTTGGTTATACATGGTCCGTTGCACGGTATAACCTTAGAATTCAATATTAAAGTTACTTTTCGAAGGCAAATCAAGGAGATAGATGAGAGGAGGTGTTCTAAACCTCTCAAAGGTGACTCTAGGTGCGATTGTGTGCCATAGAAGAGGGAAATATGAAGAACTTATTGATAAATCCATTGGAATACCATATTAGACCTCTACATTACAAGAATACTCAATAGAAGATAATCAGGGAGATTTAGAATTATCATTCCATTGTTTTCAATTCGTCTTTCTATTTATGTAAGTTTGATTTCATATTTGCAAATGTATAACTAAATACTTTTTTAGTATTTAGGTTAGAATTTTGATACCTTAATATGATTTGATTCTTTTGTTAATGCAATTGGTTGATTGATTTGTTACGATCTAATTACTTGTTTTTTTATGTTCTAGTAATCTGAAGTATTAGATCATAATCTGATTTATGTATAGAGATTGATAAATCCTATTGATGAATATATCTACACTAATTGGAAGGATTTAATTGCAACCTTATAATTAGGATGACATAAATCTTCTGGATTAGGGTCAAACTTAACAGAGGGACTCATAAATCGGTAATGCAACCTTATAAACTTTAACCTAGGTAATTTCGTTGGAAGCCTTAGGATTAGTTGCTAGTAAAGTCAAGGTTAGCTATTACCATAGGAGTCTCCATGGTCCAATAAATCAACAAAATAATTACATAATAAAAGATCAATATGTTAAGGGTTTAGTGGGATTCGAAAGCTATATACTAATTATTTGATATCGGTCATTAAATAAGTGCTTTCGTAATTCTCTGCTTTAATTGTGCTACTCATTTATTTTATTTGCTTAATTTTACTTTTTTAATTCAAAAACTACAACCTTTCTTAGACTAGATAATAAAATAATGGTAACTATTAGTACTCGTTATCCTCATAGGATTCACTCTTATTCGTCAGTATTAGCTACAGCTACGTCACGCACTTACAGTATTACATAATTGACTCACTCACAAATAGTCAATCATCTAGTTATATTAATGATGATAAGATGAAGTTATTTCGTATACTTAGGATAACAACAAGTAGGTTAATCCATATAGACTCGATAAAAAATACCCAAATAATCTGGGGTAAGAAGCAAAGAGGAATGAAAATGATGAAGATGTTGAGGGTCAAGGAGGAAGCATAGGATATCTGAGAGGCCTCTAAGGATTTTGATTCAGTAGCTAGCACCATCTATTGGTGGACTTTGGTGAGAAATGACAATGATGAATGCCAAACTAGATCAAATGTGAGCCTATCTATAATAATTTCTACCACCTTTACGACCTAGTGATCTTGAGCTCACCATTAAAATTTTCCTATTTTGATTTTATTTCTAACTAAATTTTAAGTTTATCTTTGTTTTTTTAATTAAGATATATTATGAATATTGGAAATTTAAATGCAACTTTAGTGTTGTTTAGTTATGATGCTCCACAGTTTATCAAAACTTATGAAGTTTATAAGTATGGTTGATTTTATTATACCAAAAAGGTTCTATTATAATAGTCCAACTATTCACGGATTTTTTATTCTTTTCCCTTATTTATTTTTCCTACAAAATATTTAGGATAATATTATCCTAAGTATACAATGATTTTTAATTATTTTATAATTGCATTGAAAATTTTAAATTTTTTTACAATTTTTGTGTTTTTAATTTGTAAATTTTTTAGTTTTAGGTATATCTAAGTTATTTTTTTAAGCTTTTATTAGTAGCTTTGGGTTAATGACATAAGTTTATGCATGATTCTAGTTAAGACTAATTGGAAATATTAGACGAATAATGTGATTAAGTAATTGCTATGCAAATTTTGACTTTGTGAATGCTAAGAAATTGAATTTTTTGAGTGTTAATACCTTGATTTGATTTAAGCAATCCTATAAGGAATTTGAGCCTTCATGCAACATTTTATTTTTTATGTGGATACCTTCTTTGATTTTAAATTTCTATAACTTGAATTTCATCTTTTTGAGATTACATATTAAGATCTATGTACGCATTAAAATGATAAAAGAACTTAGAATTTGTGTTTAAGCCAAATTGCCTACTCTTTATATTATTCAATTAGTGATCCCTTTAAAACCTTATATAATTTAAATATTTTCTTGATAACCCTATTCTAGAAAGCCATGGGCCTAAAAGAAAAATAAATATTTACTCTCTAATTTATGATTGCTAAAGCTTGTACTTATGATTTGATGTAGTTTTTATAAATGAGATATAAGGAAATAAGTGTGAGGGAGATGAAAAAGTGTATGGAAATAGTAATGAAAAGAGGAATCTCATGTCAATTACAAAGAAAAATGAAAAATGAAAAAAATATAAATAAAGAAAATAAGAAAATAAAGTTTCGAAAATTGATGACATGGACATTAAAAAAGTATGAAGGAAAATGAGTAAGTGTAAGAATATGAAGAGTGAATGGAATAATAACGATTGATTTGTTATTGCTCTACTAGTTATGAATATTTTTGTTTTTCTTCATTCCCTTTCTTTTGTTAGCCTATTTAACTCTTTCTCCCTATTACAACCTTAACCAAAGTCCTTTTTGATTTTTACTTGTACTTATCTATTTTAGTAATGGATATTAAATGGTTTTCAAGCCTATGGTAAGTTCATTTTTGATAAGATAATAATAGTAACTCACCAAATTTTTAACTTTTTTCTTAATGAGTGATATCTTGTTATGAATTGGTAATTCATGGTATTTGAACTTGAAAATGGAGGTAAAGTAGTGTTTACTATTTCATGATATTATGTGTTAAATATTTATAATTTTTTTAAACTTGAATTTGTGTAACTTGTGTTGTTAATTTTAAATTTAACTCAAAATTTATGGGTAATATCTCAAAAAACCCACAGGAGATTATAACTCCTTCACTAGGAACACCTAAAGGTTTTCATGCTTATGATATGTGCTAAATGTCATTGTACCCCTATAAAAGTGGAATTCATTCTTATTTTAGTAGTTAGGGTTTATTTTTTGTGATTGCTTAAAGACAAGCAATGAGTTAAGTACAGGGAAATTTGATAGGTCAATATTTTAAATGTTATTTAGGGTTAATTTACTTGGTATTTTGACACCTTTGTAGAATGTATTGGAAAAATTATGTTATATTTTCTATGTTTAGTTTATTTATCTTGTAGGTAATGAATTTGAGGAATAAATAAGAGATTTATTATAAGATTCTCCATAGTTGTCCAATCAAAGTGATTTTAGATTTATAGAAAAGTTAACTCGATGGATAGAAACTTTGTAGAAGACACAAGGAGCTAATTCTAACTTAAAGATGTCTAAAAATGGAGAAGTTTTAGAAATAAAGTATACTAGGTATGCCTATCTTTCACTAGGATTTAAAAGCTTAGATACAACATAAGATTAGCATCGAAGTTGATCAAAGACTAACATTAGACACGTTTTTAAAGTTACATAAGAGAGAAGTAGAAGAAGATTGGCATCGATTATGAAAGGTGTTAGGTGTTAGTGTTTAGGCAAGTAAAAATAAGGACTTATTATTCTTCAAGTAGTCATATAGAACTCTATTTTCACAACCTTAGAAATAAATACTTGTATTAGAAGTAATCTAGGTGAACTTTAGCAATTCAAGTAGTCATATAGAACTCTATTTTCACAACCTTAGAAATAAATACTTGTATTAGAATTAATCTAGGTGAACTTTAGCAAACTGCTTTCACTCTTCCAGTTTAGTATTGTACATTATTCAATTTCTTTACCATTAGATTAAAATTTGAAGTAAGGAATGAAGAAGCTAGTGATAGCTTATATCACTCTTTATTCTACTCTTCTTTCCCATGTTAAGATTGATGCATTTTGTTTAGTTTTCTTTATGTTTAATGGCTAGAAACATTAATTAGGGTTAGGGATATAACTTGTAAGAATTTATTCAATTATTTATATATGTTTTTATTATTTCATTAATGGAATTTATTCTTTTTTATCTTAATTATATTTATTATTGTCCATCATAAATTCAATCTTAGGGATTGTATAAAGGATTGACAAGTAAAGTATGACTTGTATACTAGGAGAATAAACACTTCAAAGTTAGAGAATGATGGTATCCTTGACTTTAGTGATAACTATATAGATTAACTATGCTTAACGAGTTTAATTAAGTTAACTTATGTATTGACACATGATAATTACCTAATTAGATATACATGTGTACCTCGACATAAAGCACAACTATATGTGGTTAACTAGTATTTCAACCTAGATATTCACTTATGTATAAAACTTAGAAATTCATATAAGTAAGCCTTAAATCCCTAACAATTGTTTTATTCATTTCTGTCATTAGATATTTGTTTTGTTTATATCAGGTCATAAGTTTAGTAATCTTGAACAACTCTCTAATTTTATTTGATTTAACTAAGATTAATGGAATAAATAAATAGGTCTTTATAGGATTGATACTCTAAAATCACTCTAATTGTTTTTAGCTATCTACAATTAACTATATGCACTTGTAAATAAAAAGTATATCACTTTCCTTAATTAAATGACAATTCTCATATAGAACTTGATTTGTTTGGCATCCCTACTAGAAAGAAAAACCTATTTAACTTCAATAAATGCTTTCTTAATGTACCTGATTATAAAGGAGCAATAAGGAGGGGTAGTAAACAATGATGTAAGAGGCTTTGAGTGTTCAAATGTATGAGGAAACTAAAGTCTGTCAAAAAGAATTCATTGCTTTGGACAAGAGCAAATTATCCAGCTTAGAAATTTCCAAGAATTAAGCTCTTAAATTCCTTACCTCTATTCAAGAGCACATATATATGTGTGTGTGTGTGTATACATACATACATATATATATGTATATATATATATATATACATATATATATATACATATATATATGTATGTATGTATATATATATATGACAGATCAGGCTATACAATAGGTCTATAAAGGAAAATTAAGAAAAAGGACCAGGCTCAATTTCTACCAGTCCTTCTGCCCTTTTGTATGTCATTTAATAAGAAGACTTTTTATTGAGGTTCTTCTTCCTCTTTCTTCCCTCTCTAAACATACTCTATTGTTGGACTTCTATTCTTCATTCACAAGATATAAGTCGAGGAACCTTTGATTAAAAGAAGGAGATAGCATCACTAAGTTTTTCCATAACTCCCTTTTGGTAAGAAGAAAATTCAACAAAATCTCTTACCTTACAAACATATAAGCACTGAAAGACCTTGCATATAATTTCTTCAATTAATATTTATTTCTCTATGTAAGAATTAAAGCCTCTGTTTCCTTAACTAATCACTATAGGCGAAGCCTCAAAATTTAATAAACTTATCACTAGCTAGGAAATCAAGAATGTCAATTTTAGCATTGTTGCTAATAAAGTGCCTCGCCTAATATCTTTAATGTAAAATTCTTCCAAAAATCTTATATTCTTATTAGGGACACAATCACAGAAGTTGTTATGGAACTTTCAATAAGGTACATTGTTTAAAAAGATAAATAAGACACACATGCATTTGATTTCAAAATTCTTAATGCCTTAGGCTTAACTAACATAGGCCAATCTCATATTGTAATATGGTGTATAAAATCATCTTTAAGCTATTGGCTTCAAGGCTCAAACTAATCATAAAAGAGGTTATTTACCCTTATCAAGGTACTTTTGTCTCTAGGAGAAATATTAAGAAGAATATCCTCATAGCTCATGAAATTTTCAACAATTATCATATGAAAAAAGGAATCCAAATTTGTACCTTAAAGATCAAATTCTATAAAGATTTTAACTTGGTTAGTTAGAAGTTTTTGTTATGTATCTTAGAGGGTTAGGGATTTCCTTCACCATTCAAAAGATGGATTAATCAATGCATCTCTACACCATTTTGTGGCATTTTAATCAAAAGGAAACCTGTTGGAACCCCTCCCTAGCGAGTCACGGGCCCGACGTCCTACGTGACATCTGGACGCGCGTCCCACGAGGGAGGAATTCCCCACCAAGTCAAACTTAAAACAAAACAAACTCATTTAACTTACCTCCGATCCCATCACTTTGATTTAATCCATAAATTTCAAAAATAATATCCAAAAATTTCAATTGCATAGAAAAGTAGAAAAATGCGTTAGAAGGCCAACGCTTTGAAAATCAGGTCGATCGGAGGTCGGAAGAAGAAGTTATGGCCAAAAGAACATAAAAACAAAATAAATAAATAATAAAAAAAAGAAATCAGAAATCTTATAACAGCAGCGTCGCGATCGCGAGCGTCTCGCGATCGCGAGCGTCTCGCGACCGCGAGCGCTCATGATCGTGCGCCCTCACTATCGTCAGGAGCGCGCTGAATGCACCCGCTCGGGATCGCGAGCACTCGCGATCGTGAGTCCTCACGATTGTGAGGCGAGCGCTAAATGCGCGCGCTCGCAACCGCGAGCAGTCGCGCTCGCGAGGAGCCGCGAGGCCACCCCTGCTTGCTCTCGTGACCATCTCACGATCGCGAGGCGTGCACTGAATGCGCGCACTCGCGAGTGGCGGTGAATCTAGCCCCTCAAAACAGCAGAAATCTTCAAAAATTCATATTTTCTTACTCAGAACTCCAAAATTTGCAAATTTGGTATCAATAAAAAGCTAAAAGGAAAATCTAAAATTTTCCTGAAGGATTTAAAAACCAATTTGGTCTCTAAGGGAGTTAAAAATCACTGCAAAAAGTCTGCCTGCAAAAATGTGTCCTAAACAGTAACAGAATTTCCAAACATCATAACTTTCCACTCTATGGGCCAAAAATCACATACTTCATATCATCAGAAAGAGAAAAAGAAAATCCACAACTTCCATGAAGACCCTAAGAACAATTTCAAACTCTATGAGGATCAAAAATTCATTCAAAGTTTCTGCCCAGAAATTTGAAATTTTGGCAGCACCTACCCCAAAATTCAACAATCCACTTCTTTCAACTCTCACATCTAAAACCAGTACATGATACCTCATTGGAAAGCTATGAAAATGCTCTATATCTTTCCAGAAGACCACA
>JAOTAY010000004.1:23552429-23577893 GCA_025629805.1 Erythroxylum baracoense
AATTCCTATAAGAATATTCAACAAAATACTAAGATATATAATATTCATATCATTATATATTTTTTAAAATCATGTCTTTATAAATCATTTTACATATAAACAACTAATACTAAACAGCTAATTTTACCAAACATCAAATAACAAACAGCTAATGCAATCAGCTGATAGAATCAGCTATCAGCTAACAGCTAATAGAATCAGCTGTCAGCTGATATAATCAGCTGGTTGCCAAACAGGGCCATAATCTTTTAACTATAATTGCTCATCGTTGCTATGGGAGACTGTTTTCTTTGTGTAACGTTTAACACAATGCAAACAATTAAACTAAAATAATTGGACAGGTTTATGGAAGTCAGGGTTTAAAGAAAGACGATACGTCAATATTTGAACTAACATTTAGCTTTACGATTTATTCACTATGAAAAGAAAAGAACATCATAACCTTTAAGAATGTCAATATGAATGAAAAATCTCTCTACTTAATGCTACAAATTGGATCAAAGAAATGTCTATAGCAATAAACATGGTCACTAGAATGAGTATAGAACTAACTCAAAAGCAGATATGAGCCGTGGAGAATCCGGACATTTTCAAACCAAACTTTCCCTCAAGTTCAAGCCAAATTTTGGGGCTCACATGTAATCATTGTCTTCCTTTCGCTAACTTATAGATCCAACAGTTGCATTGCCTGTAACTGTTCTTAGCCAACGATATGCTCCCTTTGTGAATTCTTCCCAAAAAGGAAACTAAAAAACAAAATTAAGGTGCCGTAAGAAAACAGAGAAGTATTTACAGCTCCTCAACTTCTACACTTTTTCTCAATTGGATCTTTAAACTATTCCCCTTTTCAGTTGAGTCCTATTTCTTTTATCTGCAACCGAACCCCACCACGTTTTTAACCATCTTCATTAGTTATTTGAAACTATCACATGGCTGCCGTTACTGGACATCATCTTCTCCAACCACCGTCACCCTTTTTCACCAAAATCAAAACATCCCACTCTATCACCAAACTTGCATTCTCAGCAACTCATTCCAAATTACCCTCCAAAGTTTTTCCCCATTTCACGCCCAGCTCCACAGTCCCTTTCTGTTCTTCCTCCTCCGCCCAAACCAGTCTCCCTGAGGTTATTTCACCTTTTCGTTTTTTTCTCCTTCTATATTTCAATTTCTTGAACGCTGCTACCTGTTAAATGTTCTGTCTTTTGTGTAGAAATCGACAGTCTTGGGTCTTCTCGACTATCTCAACGAGTCTTGGACCCAGTTTCACGCTACTGGTACTTACCTTTTGATACTCATGTTTTTATAAGTACGTGCTTCCCATTTACGCTTTGAGTTTGCTGGGACGCCGGCGTTTGTTTCCATATTTAGATATTAGTGTTTTTTGTGGGTCTGCAGCTGAAGCAAAAAGACAATTGATTGGAGCGGGTTTTGAGCTGCTAAATGAGAAAGATGAATGGCAGCTTAAACCAGGTGGCCGCTACTTCTTTACTCGAAACATGTCTTCTTTGGTTGCTTTTGCCATTGGTGACATGTGAGTCAATGCCCACTTTCTCATCCCTATTTTTACTTCTTTTTTTTGTGGTATATATAACTCAACTTTTCTCAATCTAATTGGAAATTCATTGGAGGATTGAGAAAACAAAAAGGTTCTTTTAGTTTTGTAGGTATGCTCCTGGGAATGGTTTTCATGTGATAGCTGCACACACAGACAGCCCGTGCTTGAAACTCAAACCAAAATCTGCATCTGCCAAGTCTCAATATCTGATGGTAAATGTACAAACTTATGGAGGGGGTTTATGGCACACTTGGTTTGATAGAGACTTGAGTGTTGCAGGAAGAGTCATAATTAGAGATCGTGAAAATTCTTTTCTGCACAAGCTTGTCAAAGTTCAAAGACCTTTACTGCGTATACCATCGTTGGCCATTCATTTTGATCGGTACATCCTTCTGCCTTATCTCTTAATGTTGTTGCTTATGAATTTTTAGTTGTTCCATTCCTATTTATATTAATATAAATAATCAATTAATTTGGATGGGACTCTTCTTTTGTAACATGTGCATATGTTAGAGGTGGTTTCACAAGTTTATGTTGCAATTATCTTTTATCTGAAGATTGCAAATTGTTGTTAAATATTATAGCACCAGCACCATTCCACTTAAAATATTCATTAAGAAGTAGACACCACACTTCATATAAGATAAAACCAAACCTAAAATCTTGTCAAAGTCCCTTTATTTATTGGTTAAAATGACCAACAATATGATTCATTTAACCATTTAAAAAATAATAAATGTTTTATTTCGTTGCAAGTTACTATTTTGTGTAGAGGCAGCAAATTCAAGCATGAATCCGGAATATCAAGAAAATAACTTTTGATTAGAATATGCAAATCCACTTGTAAAGTTCCATGAGATGACAGCAAGTAGACATCAATGAAACCTAGTTCTGCAAGAGATTCATATGCTGGCTTTTAACATTTTTTGCTTTTCCTTTGATTTATCAGCAAAGTGAACACAGAAGGATTTAAACCCAACCTAGAGACTCACCTCATCCCATTACTTGCAACAAAGATTCAGGAAATGTCTCCAGATCCAAATGAGAAAAATACTACTACTTCTTCAAAAGCAGCTCACCATTCACTACTCATGCAGGTATGTCCATTTTTCTTCAGTATCTGAGATAACTTGTGTCAAAGATACACATGGACTATGATAAATTGAGGTTGTGGAATGAGACTTGAGAGCATCCTTTCTATGCATTGTTCAATATGCACCTTTAAGGAAATTAACTTTTACAAAAGTTTCATTAGAATTATCTTTTCTGATAAAAAATGTTGCAAAAAATAGTTGCTTGATTTTACAGTTGCTCTTCTGTTAATTAGAAAAACAAATGGGTGGTTGCCTAACCATAAATTTGAGACAACATTCTAGTTTGTTCTTTTATCAATTGATGTACGTTTAAGAAGTATAAAGGAGATGAAAATTCAATAGGGGAGAAGAGAGATGATAGACTCTACAGCTCTAGATAAAACCAAAAAAAATGCTTTTTGAGATAAGAAAGTCTAAAGGCAAAACATGTGATCCGCAAATTAATGTACATTAAAATGATTATTGAAAGTTATTAAGATCACAATGATAATGGAAATAAGGGCGAAGTCAAATAATATGCTAGTGTGTTTAATTGTTACCATAATTGAATTTAAGTTAGTAATGACGTACTAATAAGATTCGCAATAGTAATGATGTACTAATAAGATTCGCAAGTGCGCTTATTTTCTTCAAAACTAATCTTGCCTTATTGCAGGTCTTGTCAGAGGAATTAAGTTGCAATATTGAGGATATAGTGAGTGTTGAGTTGAATGTTTGTGATACACAACCAAGCTGCCTTGGGGGTGGAAACAACGAGTTCATATTTTCTGGAAGATTAGATAACCTTGCTTCAAGTTATTGCGCATTAAGAGCTCTTATTGATTCATGTCAATCGTCCAATGATTTGTCAAGTGAACTTGCTATTCGCATGGTAGCTTTATTTGACAATGAAGAGGTAATTGCTTTTTGCTTTAGTTTCTCAAGGAATGTCAAATTAACTTTTTATTCCCATTATAGTAACAGTTAAAGTAAGTTGCATTAATTTATTCCCATTATAGTAATGGGTAAAGTAAGTTGCATTAATTTACTAAAAAATAATACTATGTTCCATCACATTAAAACTTAAAATAATATTTTGCTTTTTACCAAGTCCATAGAATATGAAAGGCAACTTTATAGCGTATAGTGGAGGACTAATCGGTGGATACTCATGGTTTGGTTGTCCTTAGGTTGTCATAATGTACTATTTTTCAATGTTAGTTTCTAGGTGACTTGGCATGTATTCATTAGTCCTCAATGTAGCTTTAACCACAAGTAATATGTTTATGCACTTCATTTCAACTCTTGCCAGCTCATAAATTTTATTTTCAACTACTATTATTTAGGTTGGTTCAGGTTCAGTTCAGGGTGCTGGTGCACCAACAATGTTTGAGGCTATGAGACGTATTATCAGGTGCTTAGGGCATAACAAGGTTGAAGAAGGTGCAATTGAGCGTGCTATTCGACAATCTTTTCTTGGTATATTAACCTTTCTGAGATAGCATATTCAAGTTTAGGCCTTGATCTTAGTTTTATAAGAAGGTGGTTTTTTTATTCACATATTTTGGTTTATAACCAAGAATCTGTTAAGAGTTTAGTTGTTTCTAATTAATCAACTATTCAATTTGCATATTGAAAATCTCTTCTGAGACTTGACATTTAGACCAATTTTATGATCAAAAAGTTGGCTCATAGAATCTTTTCTGTGTGTAGTGTCTGCAGACATGGCTCATGGAGTTCATCCAAATTTTATGGACAAGCATGAAGAGCATCATCGACCTGAAATGAGAAAGGGACTAGTTATAAAGCACAATGCCAACCAGCGCTATGCTACCAGTGGAATCACTGCTTTTCTTTTTAAAGAAGTTGGCAAACTGCACAACCTTCCTACTCAGGTAATTGCATACTATTAGTAAGTTAATCCACCTTTTCCTTATTTATCATGTTTTGTTATTGGCACATTGGATGCTTTAGCTTCCATGACTGGCAAATAATTTTACTTGAATACTCATCATACCATCATCTGTGTGCTTTGTCACATTAGTGATTAGTAGAGACTCTACGACTGAGGTGGCAAGGTTTTTAGGATGCCAAGGGTATATTTGGTGGGTCAGAAAGTAGGAAGGGTATATGCAGAGAATGTATTAAGCAGAAGTGTGAGTGGAGGAGAGTGGTGCCTCTCAAGTGCTGCCTCTGGTTGTTTTTTCTTCTTTTATTTCTATTTCAATGAAAGACCTGCCATTCTAACAACTATTTTTCTCTACTCTCCTATAACGCTTCTCTATTTCTTTCTTAAATCTTATCTTTTGTTTTCTAACTTCAATCTTCTGTTTCTTGGGGGACCATACCAAATTGGTAGTAGAGCCAGTTTTGAAGCTTGGGGCTTGCTAGTGACTAGGATGGAGGCCAGGGTGGAAAACATAGAAAACAAGTTACCCGTGATTGAGAGTCACCTTTCCCATCTTGACTCCTATGTTTCTTCTCCATCTCAAAAGTTGGATAAGGTTTTGAACGCCATCCACAAGGGCTCCCTAGCCACAAGGAAGAGCATAGGTAGGGACAAAACTCCTAACTTGGCAGCAAGTCTAGTGATGAAATCAACACGTTTAACTGACGGATCAAATACCCACATTCTAGTCTACCATAACAGGTACGATAGGAAGTTGGAGATGCCTATTTTTTAAGGAGAGGGTGACCCCACTTCATGGGTTTGCAGATGGCGAGATTTCTTGGTGAAGCAGCGAAGAAAAGCAAAAAAGTTGGAGGTAGCAGGAGTGTGCCTTTGTAACGCTGCCCAGTCATGGTTGCAGTGGGAAGAAAACCAACGACCCATCTTGACTTAGGACGAGCTAAAGAATCAATTGTTGAGAAGGTATTTACCCAAGCGCTTAGGAACCCAACACCGACTGTTGTCATTACGACAAACATCTACAGTTATTTAGTATCGGAAGGAGTTTGAGTTACTGACCATTTTGTTAAAGCATCTAGACGATGATATGTTGGTGACTGTGTTCCTTAATAGGCTAAAAGAGGGGATCAAAGGTGAGCTAATGAAAATGAATTGCATTTGAATATTGGATTTAATGGAGTCAGTTGAACTTGTAGAAGAGGAAAATTCAATTTTGTGCCCAGCCCAAGTCGATGATCCTGCCAACAAATAGAATAAAGACCAAGTCATTAGCAATCCGATTGCTACTTATAACCAACCTTGATACTCAACCTAGATGTCAAAACCCAACACAACACAAGTGCACTTAACTTTCAGCTTACTATGACAACAAACTCACCTTCGAAGCCTACCACTCACACCCCAAGTAATCCTAATTCACTCTACAAACGTATTTCAGTAGCTGAGATTCAATCCAAGAGGGATAAATAGTTTTGTTTCAGGTGTGATGAAAAATAACACATTGGGCATAGTGTAAAAATGGTGAACGAAAAGTTTTAGCAGTCGTTGATGAAGAGAATAAGGGAGAGCTAGTAATGGAGGAAGGGTAGGGGGACGTTGAGGAATTACCGCAGGTGGGGGAAAGTCTAACTAACTATATACTTAATCATCGGATTCTCCTCCCTACTCTCCATGAAGCTTCGCGGGCAAGTAGCTGGCCAAGAGGTGATCATCCTCATCAATTGTAGAGGCTACTCACAAATTTATGAGTGAAGGTATGGTATCAAAATTGGGTATTCTCATCATGGAAAAAAAAAGCTATGGTGTCGCAATGGATACAAGAGCGCCGGTCCCGAATAAGGGAATTTGCAAAAGGGGTAGTGTTATAACTCCAAGGACTAACAGTGGAGGAGGATTTCTTGCCATTCAAATTGTGGGGTTTGGATGTGATTTTAGGGCTCAAATGGCTTTTTGCAGTTAGACATACGAACTTTGATTGGCACTGTTTTACAATGAAGATATTAGTGGGGGAAGATGATGGTGCTACAAACCCAGGCTTAAGCAAATTAGCTACCTCCCTCAAAACCATGGTTAAAACAATTTGACAGGAGGGACAAGGTATTATGGTTGAGTTGGGTAAGATGTCTGTAGAGGAAGATAAGCAAGGGAGTCGGATCCCTAAGATGGTGAGGGAACTTTTGGAAGAATTCACGGAAGTTTTACAGTGGCCAAATGAGCTACCCCCTTGGCAGGAGAAGAGCCACACCACGAAATGAATTTGCAACCTGGGACAAATCCTGTCAATGTGCGCCTTTACAGGTATCTACATGCTCAAAAAGATGAGATGAAGAAGTTGGTGAGGGAGATGTTGACTGTCCGGATCATCCAACCAAGTATAAGTCCTTTTTCAAGTTTGGTACTCTTAATGAAGAAGAAGTATGGTAGTTGGAGATTTTGTGATCATTATCGAGCTCTTAATAAGGTTATAGTCCCGACTGATTTCAATCCCAACTGTAGATGAACTATTCGATGAGTTGAAAGGGGTCAGGCTATTTTGGAAGTTAGACTTAAAATTAGAGTACCATGAAATTCAAATGAAGGCTGAGGATGCCCCAAAAACTGCTTTCTGCACCAATGAGGGGCACTATGAATTTTTAGTTATGTCATTTGACTTAATTAACTCCTCGGCTATTTTTCAATCTATAATGAACACTATCTTCAAGCCAATGTTAAGGAAGGGAGTTTTTGTCTTTTTCAACGACATTCTAGCCTATAGCCACTCAATAGGAAGACCACCTGCAAAAACTATGGAAAGTCCTTTCTACTCTCAAGACTCATCACCCATTTACGTATCTAAAAAAATGCACTTTTTGCAAAGGTTGAATTGAGTATCTAAGCCATATCATAAATGAAGAGGGGATGTTTGCTAATCCTGACAACGTACGATCAAGAGAACAGTGGCCTTTGTGGAAGGATTTGAGAGAGCTGAGAGACTTTTTGGCGTTAACGGGTTATTACTAAAGATTTGTCAAGGATTATGGAAAAATAGTTGCTCCTTTAGCGGACTTGCTACAAAAAGGAACACATTTAAGTGGAATGAGGCAGCCACCGAAGCAATTTATAAACTAAAACAAGCTATGGTTCAATTGTCAATCCTAGCTCTCTCTGATTTTAATGAAATGTTTGTAATTGAAATCGATGGTTCTAGATTGGGACTTGGGGTTCTCTTGATGCAAGGGAGCAAACTGTTGGATTTTTGGGGTCAAGCTTTAAAAGGGTGAGCACAATTGAAATCAATATATAAACGAGAACTTATGGCCATTGTATTTTCCATCCAATAATGGCAGCATTACTTGTTAGGCAAGGTTTCTGGTCCGAATTGACCAGCAAAGTTTGAAGCACCTACTTGAGCAAAGACTTGTTATTGAGGAGGTCCAACACTAGCTGACAAAACTGCTTGATTTCAAATTTGTCATAGAATAAATGCCAGGGGGAAAGAAAAAAGCATCAAATGCCCTTTCTCGAATGCCTGAGATTTTGAGTATTACAGTTCCCCAATGCATTGATGTAGCAGCCTCCAAGAAGAGGTAGATAAGGATCCTATATTTGTAAAAATAAAGCTAGAACTGCAGGCTGATCCAAATTGCAAACCAAGGTGGTGCTTGGTGCAAGGCCATCTTCGTTACAAAGATCGGTGCTCCAAAACTTCAAAACCATTTCCACATTTTAGCTAAGTTTCATGGCAGCTTAGTGGGGGGACATTCTGGTTTTAGACTTGTAAGTGGATTATGGACGAGTTATATTGGGATGAGATGAAGGCTGAAATCAAGAAACATGTGAACAGCTATGGGATTTGCCAATAAAATAAGTCAATGTCACGATCTCTGGCAAGAATACTACAATCTCTACCTATTCTTGAGTAGGTGTCGGGGGATGTTTCAATGGATTTTGTAGAAGGCTTGCCTAAATCAATTGGGTTTGATGCAATCATGGTGGCGGTGAACATGTTGAACAAATATGTCCATTTTATTGCTCTTAAACATCCATCCTCGGCTCCAGTAAATATAAAATTGTTTGTCCAGCGCATAGTCAAGCTCCATGGGATTCCACGATCGAGACAAAATCTTAATTAGTAATTTTTGGAATGAGCTATTTTGTCTTCAACGAACTCAGTTACGTCAAAGCACTACCTACCACCTCCAAACAGATGGGCAAACGAAGTTGATTAACTTCTGCCTAAATAATTATCTGCGTTACTTTGCCAATAAGCAACCCAAAACTTGGAGTAGGTGGTTGTTATTACACCCTTAAGTCCTAATTACATAATCGTGCAAGCATTAGGGATCCTTGACTAATGTTTGACACTCGAGGTGATAAAAGAAGGAAAAGACTTGTGAGTAGGTAAAGAAAATGGGCATTGTCGATGAGTTGGCATGCATTGGTGCACATTGGTGGAAATCTTTGATAAAATGCAATATTCGGATATAAGACCAAAAGATAGCTTGAGATGAACCTTGAGTTAAAGGTTAGCTAGATTATATGCATAACGGAGGCATGTGGGAGGTCTAAGGACTTAATGTATGCTCAAATAGACGGACATGACTAATGGACTTAACATGGTTAAGCATTGAATCGAACCAATATATTATGAAAGGCTTTGAGCTTGGATGACTCATCAGTAATGTATAGGGATCAAGGAGAGATCTTGGATGATGTGGCAGATAGGATCATAGTAGATATATATCAGTTCTAAAAGATAAAAGCCATATGGGAGGATCATCTGAAGATAGTAGAGTTCTTCATGGATATAGATGTATCATTTCTAGTTAAATTTAATCTCTTATCTTGTTAGTTGTGATATAGCTAAATCCTATTAGATAGAGACCCATTTACATTGGTCTGTTAGCCAATTGATTATTGTGATATAATCTAATTGAGATGAACTAGTTAATTAAGTTCAATTAGGATTTTGAATTGTAAAGTCAAAGGTGTCTATAAATAGCCTATTTGAGTTGTACTCCTAGTGAAGGGAGAGATAGGTGGGAAGGGAACACATTAAGAGGGAGTATTCCTTTTTATATTATTGGGAAAGTAATAAACGAACAGTTGGCAACAACACAAGGAGTAAGGAAGCAGGCAGGTTCACACTAACCAGAAGTTCAATTTTAGGCAGGTGATTTAGTTTATTTGAAACTTTGCCCTTATTGTGGTAGGTAATTGGCAAGGAAGGAAAATGAGAAGTTTGTCTCATCGTTAGTTTGGCCCTTACCCTATTCTACAAAAAATTAGTTAGGTTGCCTACAAGCTAGGACTACTAGATTCTGCCCTTATTCATCCTGTTTTCCATGGGCGGTGTGGAAATCAGAGGAAAGGCACATTTGGGTCTACCCTCCATGTTGACTATTTGCCTATATTTCTTCTTTGTTTGTTTTGTGATTTATTACAGTTCTAAATGACTGAGATGGGAAGGTTGCTAAGATGTTAAGAGGTATATTTGGTGGGCAGAAAGTAGGAAGGAAATAGATAGAGAATGAATTAAGAAAAAGTGTGAGTTGAGTGGCACCTCTCGGATGTTGCCTTTGGTTATTTTTTCTTCTTTTCATTTCAATGAAAGACCTGCCATTCTAACAACTATTTTTCTCTCCTCTCCTATATCACTTCTTTGTTTCTATATTAAATCTTATCCTTTGTTCTCTAACTTTGATCTTTTGTTTCCTGGGGGAGCATACCTGTTATGCGACCAAGGCTCTATAAAAGATACAATCGGTTCAGTCATGGGATGTTCAAAAGAAGCGGTAACAAGACCACTTAAAGGGCCGATTAATTGTCAGTTGACTTTATTTTATTATATTTAATTTCATATTGTAATTTCTTTTTAGTCCAACTCAGTTCCTGTTTTTTAACAAGTAGTGGATAGTCCAAGTCAGTTCCTATCTTTTTTAGTAAGTAGTGGAGTAGTAGTTTTTCTGTTACGTAGGTGTCAGTTGTGTTTTCGAAAAGGCTTTATGAAGTCAAGTCTATACAGAAATGGATTATGCAGTAAAAAATTTCAACTTGAGTTTCACTCAAACAAAGGTCCTCCGGTTCCCTTTACGGGCTGGCAATCATAGGCAAACATAAGAAAACTTCCTCGTTGCCAATAAATAAGCCCCGAACCAGATCCTACAGTAACATTTTGGTATCAAAGCCAGGGGTTATGGGGGATTCGATTCAGCAACAATTAGAGCATATTCTTATGATGTTATATCAAGAGAGAGAGGCCAACTGAGCACGAGACACCAAAATTGAAGAATTGTTGAAGGAATTGGCTGCTTCAAAATTGGAAGCTTCAATGGTGGGGGAACACAGTAATCGAGGAAAAGAAAAGGAAGGGGAGGAGAGTTCTCGTGCAAGAAATCAAACTGAAGGGTCGATGGACAAAAAGGTGACATAATTAAGCTTTCCCAAATATGGAGGTCAAGAGGACCCATTGGGTTGGCTGAATAGATGTGAGTATTTCTTTCGCCATCAAAATACACCAGAAGAAGAAAAGTTGGAATTGACCGTGTTTCATATGGAGGGTGATGCACAAATTTGGTATATGCAATTGGAAGAGGATATTACAAGTCTAACATGGGTTTAGTTCAAACGCCACTACAATCTGAGGTTTAGGCCTCCAATTAATAGCAGGAAATTGGGAGAGTTGGTGAAACTCGAGCAACTTGGTACGATGGCTGAGTTTTGTAGAGCGTTTGAACAGTTAGTCTCGAGGGCGGGGGCAGTTAATCAGGAGCAGAAAGTTGAAATTTTTATCAGTGGATTAAAGGAAGATATAGCCATTGATGTTGAAACTTCAGTGCCCAAGGGAATTATCATCCGCCATGAGTCTTGCGAGGCTCTACAAACGTCGAAATCAATTCTCCAAATATCCTGAGCCGCAACGGATGAAATTACTAGATATTTCCACCACGCCAATTGCTAAAAATCGGAACATTATGAGACTAACCAGAGGGGAAATGGAGGAGAGGCGGAAAAAAGGATTGTGTTTTAATTGTGATGAGATGTTTGTGAGAGGACATCAATGCAAACGTTTATTCTAGATTACATTCTTAGAAGACAAAGACGAGAATGAGAATGATTCAGACCTCGTTTATCATGACAACAAGCACCCTCAAATTTCACTCGACATCATAACGGGCATCAATGGACCACAAACCATGAAAATTGTAGGCAAGGTGAAAGGAAAAATAGTAATTGCCTTAGTCGATTCAGGTAGCACTCGTACTTTTATTGACATGTCACTCTTGAGCAAGTGTGAATTGAAATTGGATCTTACTGAAGGGTCACAACCAAAGTTGCAAATGGTGAGCTGATTGACTGTGTGGAAAAGTGCAAAGAAGTTGCAATTGAATTGAATGCAATCACGGTAACGGTGTCTCCGTGGGTCATCAATCTAAGTGGAGTAGATGTAGTTTTGGGGGTCAATTGGCTTCGGACCCTAGGGCCAATTTTGTGGAATTTTGAGGAATTGTGGATGGCCTTTAAAGTGAGGGCCCAGCCCATCACATTGCATGTTATTAATGAAAGAAAACCACATCATTCTATGGAGATGAAGGCTTTGTCTGTGGAAACAAGCAACATTCAGCAAATTCAAACCCTCCTCTTTGACTTTGTCAAAATTTTTGGCGAACCCAAAAGCTTACCACCCAATCGTCGTTGCGATCATCGAATTCCCTTGGAACTAGGTGCAAAGCTAGTGGTGGTGCAACCCTATTGCTACCCAGTTGCCTAAAAGGAAGAAATTGAAAGGCAGTGCAACAAAATGCTGCAACAGGGTATTATTCGGCACAACAATTAACCTTATTCATCGCCTGTAATTCTGATCCCTAAATCATATGGTTAGTGGCGTATGTGTGTTGATTACCGTGAGCTGAATGCTAAAACTATGAAGGACGAATTTCCTATTCCAGTGAGTGATGAATTGTTGGAGGAACTCCATGGTGTAAAACACTTCACTAAACTGGACTTGGCTTCGGGATATCACCAAGTTTTAATGTGGGAACCAGATGTGGAGAAAACAACTTTTCAACCCACCATGGCCATTTTGAATTTTTTTAACCAATGCGCCGTCCACTTTCCAGTCACTTATGAACGAGATTTTTTCTCCATACCTTCGCAAACTTGTGCTTGTGTTTTTTGACGATATTTTGGTGAATAGCAGGATAGAGGTTGGACATGTTGATCACTTGCGAATGGTGTTTAATCTGTTGGAGAAAAATCAGTTGTTCTTCAAACAGTCCAAGTGCTCATTCGGGCAACTACTGGTTATGTATTTGGGTCATGTAATTTCGGGGAATGGCGTGAAAGCTGATCCAATGAAGATTGAAGCAATGATGGCATAGTTGAAGCCTCCTACAATGAAAGGACTCCTTGGGTTCCTTGGATTGACGGGGTACTACCGTAAGTTCGTACAACAGTATGGTGTCATTGCTGCACCATTGACAACCATGCTTCGAAAGAATTCATTCAAATGTACCATAGAAGCTTCTGAAGCTTTTCAGAAGTTGAAATTGGCTATGACATGTACTCCAATGTTGGCACTTCCAGATTTCTCTCAAGAATTCATAACCGAATGTGATGCATGTGAAGCAAGAATTGGAGCTGTTCTGTTACAAGCTCAACACCCAGTAGCTTTTTCCAGTTGAGGTCCTGCTTAATTAAATCGACATCTGCCTATTTACAAGAAAGAATTAATAGGCCTGGTTCAAGCTATTAAGCATTGGCGACCTTACGTATGGGGAAACATTTTCTGGTGAGAACCAACCACTACAGCTTAAAATTCCTACTCGAACAACGGCTTCTAACACCTTCTCAACAGCATTGGGTCAGTAAACTTTTGGGGTATAATTTTTCTGTTGAATATAAAGTTGGTAAAACTAATGTGGTGGCTGATGCATTTTCCTGTCGCGACGAAGAATATGGTGAACTAATGGTAGTTTCTATGCCCCAATTAAGTTTCTTCGACGTCTTATTTAATAAACATGGTTCAGGTGATGTCCAAAAATTAATTCAGGCAGTTCAAGATGAAAAGTGTGTGGGCAATGGTCCATAAAAAATGGCTTCCTGATGTACAAGAATAGGATCAACATACCACCCAAATCGGCCTCAATGGCTGCCATTTTAGCAAATGTCCACTACCAAGGACATGAGGGCTATCAAAAATCTCTTTTTCGAATTGCTAAAGATTTCCATTGGATAGGTATGAAGAAAGATGTTCGGGAATTTGTGAAGTCTTGTGGAGTCTGTCAGCGTCCCAAGGTTGAGCATCTTCACCCGGCAGGGTTATTACAGCCACTCCCGTGCCCCTGCACATATGGGTAGATGTTTCACTCGATTTCATTCGCTGGGCAAAAATGTTATTCTGGTAGTTGTAGACAGGCTGTCCAAACACTGTTATTTGATTGCAATTTATCATCCTTATTCTGCTATCAGTGTGGCTAAAGTGTTCTTTGATAATGTGGTAAAGTGACATGGGCTGCTGGAGTCTATAGTTAGAGACAGGGATGTTACATTCACTAGCTCATTTTGGAAAGAGTTATTTCGTCTAAGTGGGACCAAACTTTGCTTTAGTTCAGCCTATCATCCATAATTAGACGGGCAGAAAGAGGTGGTAAACAGGATTGTGGAAGTCTATTTGCGTTGTTTTACTAGTTCACAACCAACTAAATGGGCAACTTGGCTTGCTTGGGTTGAGTACACTTACAACACTAGCTACCATTCAGTAATGAAAACTGCACCTTTTGAAGCGATGTATGGGAGGCCTCTGCCTAAGCTGTTGCCTTATTGTCCAGGGATGGCTAAACTAGAAGCTGTTGATCAAGCATTAAAAGAAAGATATGAAGTTTTGCAATCCTTAAGAAACAATTTAGAACAAGCTCAGCACAGAATGAAGAAATTCTATGATTCTAAGCATAGGCTGCTCGAGTTTCATGTTGGGGATATGGTTTTGTTGAAGTTGCAACCGTATAGGCAAGTGACATTAGCTCAATGCAAACAAAAAAAGCTTCTACCAAAGTTTTATGGGCTATTTCGGATACTGCAGAAAATGGAACGGTGGCTTACAAATTAGAACTGCCTCTCGAGTCCAAGATTCATCCAGTGTTCCATGTTTCAAGTTTAAAACCATATGAAGCCGAGGAGTTAGATCAACCAGTACCTCTACCTGAATTTTCCAGCAAGGTTGAACCAACGCCAACACCAGCCGCTGTTATTGCGCGTCGGACTAGGAATAATTGTCCGGAGATTTAGGTCCATTGGCATGGAATATCTCCAGCAGAAGCCTCTTGGGAACCAGTTGCTGATTTCAAAGAGCAATTCCCAGATTTTCCACTTGAGGACAAGCTGGATTTCGAGGGGGGAAGTAATGTTATGCGACCAAGGCTCTATAAAAGATACAACCGGGTCAATCATGGGAAGTTCAAAAGAAGCAGTAACAAGACCACCTGAAGGGCCGATTAATTGTCAGTTGACTTTATTTTGTTGTATTTAATTTCATATTGTAATTTCTTTTTAGTCCAAGTCAGTTCTTATTTTTTAGCAAGTAGTGGATAGTCCAAGTCAGTTCCTGTTTTTTTTAGTAAGTAGTGGAGTAGTACTTGTTGTTCTGTTACATAGGTGTCAGTTGTGTTTTCGAAAAGGCTTTATGAAGCCAAGTCTGTGCAGAAGTGGATTATGCAGTAAAAATTTTCAACTTGAGTTTCACTCAAACAACGGTCCTCCGGTTCCCTTTACGAGCTGGTAATCATAGGCAAACATAAGAAAACTTCTTCGTTGTCGATAAATAGGCCCCTAACCAGATCCTACAGTAACAATACCACAATAACTTTTTGTAATAATGAAGATCTGTTCTTTTATTTGATCATTTGGACTATTATCCTAGAATCTTATTTGATCCTCTTATGGGCTTTGAATAAAATGATGATAATTTATGTTTAGGGCATATCATTAGCGATGATACAGAGCCACTTTATTGAACTTCCTGGGAATAGATTTACTCTCGTCTGATTTCTTTTCACAAACTACCTCTATGTTTTCTTAATCCCTCATCCTTTAATTAGTTAAGCTCAGCAAGTAATTTCTTAACCTATTTGAAAAGATACTTTTATATTTAAATAGTTGACAGTGTTAGGAGCTTTGTGTGGCATGCTATATCCTATTTGAAGTGAATTACGTCTTCAATTGTTTGTTTCTTTATGATTCGCTCTATGCACTTAGTAAAAACTACACATGACTTGGTAACTGTCAGGAATTTGCAATGAGGAATGATATGGGATGTGGGTCCACGATTGGCCCCATTCTTGCTTCAGGTGTCGGTATACGTACTGTAGATTGTGGCATTGCTCAACTTTCAATGCATAGGTAAGATATTGACCACTTTGTTGGATGTTATGGGGTTTGTTCATTGTTTGGGAAGTCAGAATCTAAAGAAAGTCAACCAAGTGCAAAAGCTTTGAAAGACAAAACAATTATCTATTTTGACTTAGATATTAATTACTTTCATTGCGCAATTTTTAATAGATGCATGAAATACCAAATACTTCCTTTGAGAATCAAAAATTGCCAGTTGCTTTTGCATTCTAATTGAATTTGTTTTCGTCCAATCTAATTGAACTGTTTTCACAAAGCAATATTCATTGGTAGCAATGTCACAAATTTGCATTCTTGGGTAAAATTATGTGGTTTAATGATCTTTTGTACACTTTATAATCCCAAACATCACTTAAAATAATTCATACTTGCCTTAATTGTAGCCTTAGGTGAAATGAGGAAAAATTGTCCATTTAATATTTAATAGTATATGAACATCTATAAAATGTTGTATAGTTCAAGGTGGTGCATGTTTCTAATAGAGCATCCTGGAGAACAAGATTACCATATTGGCCTTGTTGCTCAGTAGAGAAGTTTTAGCATTGATACAATAACAACTCAATGAAAGTTCTGTTGATACTTGTGCTCTGATAAGGTTCAGTAGTATGCAACTATACCCTTAATTGGTATAAAGGTTGTTTCCGATATATCTTCATAAAATATATATATATGTCCGTATACAATACAAATTTAAAAATAAGTAATAAAATAAATAATACAATAAATATAGAACAAGATAAAAGAGTATAAATAAAAAATAAAATAAGTAAATAAATATACAAACAAGAAATAAGGTAAGTATAAATAAAATAAATGTCATTACAAGAAAATATTCAGGTTAAATAAGAAAATGCTTCAGCTAAATAACTTAGAGGGAAGTACTACATATTAAATATTTAGGCTAAATACAAGAAATAAGATTCGAAAGAAAATGCTTAAAAGACCTATAAGAATGAGGACATCTCAATATGAGATTCGTTATCTGTATTCTAATATGCTAAAGTTTGCTATTGAAGGTCTCCTCCAGTATTTTTTAGGCTTTCATTTTTTTCTCTTACAGTTTTAAAGTATAATCTCTTTGCATCTTCTAATTGGAGCATTATGGTGTCTCGTCTTAATATATTTGAATCACCTAAACCTTGTCGTTCATAAATTTTCACTAATATTAGTCACTTTTAATTTGTCTCTTGCCGTCACATTCTTAACTTATCTCTTCTAGTAAAGTTGCACATCCAACGGAACATCCTCATCTCTGCCACCGTTAGTTTATGACTATACACCTGTTTCATAAGATAACATTCTGCTCCATAGAATATAATTGGCCTAATCGTTAAACGATATAATTTACCTTTACACTGAGTAGTATCTTTTTGTCACATAAAGTTTTTGATGTATTTCTCCATTTACGTAACCTTGATCTGATACACATCAATCTTGTCCTTGCTTTGGATGATAGATCTTAAATATTTAAAACAATCTTTTTATGGTATAACTGCTGAACCAATTTTTACTTCGACATTGGAAATCACCTTATGACCTGAAAAGTTATATTCTAAGTATTTAGTTTTAGTTTTGCTCAATTTAAAGCTTTTCGACTCTTACGTATCCCTCCAAAATTTTAACTTAATATTGATACCTCTTTTGTTTCACTAATTAAAATAATATCATCAAGAAACAATATACACTAAGGAACATTTCTTTGGATATTCTTGATGAATTCATTCAATACTACTGTAAACAAAAAGGAGCTTTATGAGGAGCCTTAGAAAAAATGTTTTGTATCTTCTCCTATTGTTCTCACTCTAATATTTATACTTTCATACAATCTCTAATAACCCGTATATAGGTCATAAGAATTTTTTAATTTTTGAACACCTCTACATGATTTCTCTATTTAACATGTCATATATCTGCTCTAAATCAACAAAAACCATGATTAAGTTACGCTTTTTTTACTTGTAATATTTATAAATCTTCTAAAGAGATATAAATCTTCTGTCGTCAATCTTTTTAGTATAAAACTAAACTTCTCCAAGATAGGAGCATCATTTCTCACTCACCTTCTCTTGTAACTTCATGATGTGGCTAACAGTTTTGTTTCCTGCAAATTATAAGAGAAAGCAACTTATGTAAGTTTTGAATTGATTATCTGCTTCAAACTCAGCACCAATGAGAAACAAATTTCTTAATGCTATTCAAAATCCTTAAGATTATCTCTACTAATATGATCTCTTTGTCCTTCCTCGTATGCGAAACTTTTAAAAAAGCATTTTCAAGCATATAATTATTTATTTGTTTACTTGTAACTCTTCTATGAATGTGCATACTCAATTTCTACTAACAAACTATCAACTTTGAGAATGATAATTTATTTCGCCGTCTTTCCCATGGGAAATGATAATATATTTCATTTTTCATTCAACTGAGCTACGACAGAACAGTTGCATCCTTTTAAGTGTTAGCAATGATGCTTGCAAGTGATTTTCTCATTGCTTTACAGTTGGCATAATCTTGTTTTTTCTTGAACTGCAGCGTCAGAGAAATATGCGCGAAGGAAGATATAGACATTGCTTACAAGCATTTCAAGGCATTCTACCAAGATTTTTCAAGGATAGACAAGAAGCTTCAAGTTGATTGAATGTACCTGACACTAGTGCTTTATGAATTTTGTTAGGAAGAAACAAATATATAGCAGAAGATTTCATTTATTTCTTCATCAGTCACTAGTTGCTTTACAAGCATGTTCTGGTCGCCTGGAACAAAGATTTTTATATTCAAGGCACATAAGTAGAGAATATTGATGGGCTATGCGGTGTTGACTCTTGGCATACACAAGAAATAGAGGATTATGGAGGAACTAAATATCTTTATATATTCAGAGTTTGTTTGTCTCGTTAGTTGAGGTCAAAATTGAGCTGCCATCAAGCTCTATCTCTGATTTTGTCTTGGATAATTTCTGCTGCAGCTCGGACCGTAGAGCCTGATTTTCTTGGTTTAGACGTTGTGCTTTCTTCCTTAGCATCTTATTTTGCTGGCTTATATAGAAGTTCTGCAGATATAGCTGTGAATTTATCTTCTCCATGTTGAGCTGCTACTGTTGCCTGTAAAACGCGAACGAAGACCATAACCTTAATAGCTCACAGGGTGGATCCTAACTCCAAAGGAAAACTAATATTCTACACAATATTAAAGGGATTACTAGTCCATATGTTTGCCTTGTGTTGACGTAACGCAACATCTGGACATCAGAGTGAAAGAAAAGATTTAAGATATTGGACTAAAAATAGAGTAATAATTGGGTGAAACAAACCTGTCTCATAGGAAAGAAGAATTGGAAGAAACTACGCATCCAAAATATTTGTGGACACTTGTGTATATATAGAGTCGAATGAAACAAAGGAAGGGTGGTTTGGGCTAAATGGATAGTTTACTAAAAAACATACGAAAACCATCATGTCTACCTTTTTCCTGAAAGAGTTGATTATGCACAAGGACTTTAACCGTTTGGGGTGCACGGGTCATCACTTCCATTCAACAGAAAGAGTAACTTTTGATGGAGTTGTTAAAGCGGAGCACGTAGAAGGAATGAGAGGATAGGGGCGGCGAAGGTGTACATAAACAAGTAAATGCGCTTTTATAAGGCATGCATGTTGCAGGTAGGACACAAAATCAGAAAATTGTCTAGTAGTAATCTTTGGCCGCTACATTGATCACATACTGAGATGATGAACCGTATTCATATTTTGCACTATAGGAGTAAAGGAAAACAATAGTTTTTTACAGCTCATTCTTCCTTTTCTTCGGCAAAACAACGGTAAAGAGCTACTATATATGCATACACAACATAAAGAGATATCGGAAGACTTGATGCGGTTGAGTCAATTTCATCACCAACTAGTAAACACAATCCCATAATAAATTAACAGTAGAAATATATTAATGGCTAAATATATTTAATATCCATATGATACATAATCATTTACTTATTCCGCCTGACCAAGGACCTCGCAAACCATGTGCGAGCTCCCAAAAGCAGCCTGCCACACATCTATCCTCATTCGAACACGCCAAGCTTTAGCAAAGTCTTGGTTCCATGATTGTGCTCTTTTCAGAAGGACGACAAGCAAATACTATGCATGAAATCAGAAATTTAGGTCCAAGCCTGAAAGTAAGATGTAAAACAACCTAGAGGGCAGAGAGACAAAATGAAAAGTACCTCCATTCAGCCTGAGGACATGCGTGCCCAGCTCGGGCAATCCTTTCCTGCACTTCTTTCTTCGTCATCACCAAGCAGTGCTTATCTGCAATGCCATTGTGCTTCTTTATCCCACATCATGAATGAAGAAGCTACAAACAGAACCGAGGCTGATGAAATGGTTCCACACTGATGTTCGTCTAAGTTTTTCCACTCCAACCAACCTCAGTTCTCTATGCCTGCACCCTGCCAGTTGAGATAGTAGCTGCACAAGCCTACCAATATTTGAAATCCAAGTTCCAGATGACAGGGCACAGGCATGGCCCAAGCCCCTTACCGGGGCCGGGCTAAACCAAAACTCGCCTCAGGTTGCTGCTGATGAGACTTCACAAGACAACATTGATATTCAAAACAACAATCAATACATATCGCAATATGATGTTTTATTCTCTGAAAAAGACAATTTGGTTAATGTTTTTGGTTCGATTACAATGCCAAAATTTGAAGATTATACGATAAAATTAAAAAATGTGAGAGAAAAGATTATCAGACAGTAAATTAATAGTCAACAATAAATAAATCACTTAGGTGTAACAATAATAAAAAAAACTGAAAATTAATAGTCAACAGTAAATCACTTAACAATACTGAAAAACCCCTTCCCATTATACTTGATAACTCAAATTTAATGTGAAAAGAACAATAACTGCCATACCTGCGAAAAAGGTTGAACATGTTCATGAGGATGAACATAAGGTATTCCTGGTCGTTGACAAGGATACTGAGGTGAATGCAAATAAATGGCGGATGTGGATCGTGCACCAACATGATTTGGATTAAATGGTGGTATCATTGTTTCTGGATGACTAAAACCAATTCCAGAAGGTGCTGATGGTGTACCCCAGGGCCCAGGTAAATGTTGAGGAGCTCGTGGTTGTTGTTCTATGGAGCTCTGTGGCCTATGGCTAGACCCAAGTTGAGGAAATTCAGTGTTGTAATTCAATGCAGGGGTGTACATGGGCTGGATGCCATAAGGACCACTACTGAACCCAAATCCAGGATCAAATCTTTGCATGTACCTGGATAGAATTACTATGTAAGGCGAATTTCACAGGAATATAACAGCAGTTGAAGTTATTATCAGTTTTCTAGCAGTTATAGCATAAGCATCCAAGAGATACTTTCAATGTGGAACAGATGACGTAATGAACCTTATAACTGTTCACTCATTAGTGAAAATGAATTATTCTAGTAATGTTGACAGCATACTGCAAGGCTAGAGTCTTAGATGTGCGTGCTCTACCTAGAATGATGAGATGCAAAAGTCACATACAATTTTTTCTTCTTCAGTGAAGAATCAAGTGCATCAAGAACAGATTAGTTAATTTTCTTTTAATGTTTCATTAGTTACTTCTAAAATAGACATTCTATTCTTCATCACATTAACATCATAGTACCTAACAAGTCTGTAAGGACAAGAAGTTGAAATTCTGATATATTAAACAAAATACAAATTAAACTTTACCCATGGACTAACATTTGATGCGTTGCATAGGTGGGTCAATGAACCTAATCTAAAGATGCACATTGACTCGGGTGCAGGCTTGCAATTAGGCATGGGCACCTAGAGCCCTTGGAGCTCATAAAGCTGTTTAAGAACACAGCACATAAAAAAATGCTATTAAGCTCTTCCTTCATCACAAGAAGTAACCTCCAACTTATAAAGAAAAATACCAAATAATGCTATTAAAATCATAAACTAGCAACCAGGATAGCCCACACGGACAACAACAAAAAATCCTTAGCTCCTTTTATTCTGTTCTTCAATACCTCACTGACCTTTTCTTACAGTCCTTAGATAATGTAACCATCTCCTTTTCGATTTCCTTTGGAGAATTACAACAGATAATAAGCCTTTTTTTAGTAATAACCATCTCCTTTTCGATTTCCTTTGGAGAATTACAACAGATACTAAGCCTTTTTTTAGAAATTTTTTTATTGGGGTGTGAAGCCACCTTAAAAAGCTTTAATCCACACCAACTAAAGAATGAAGGTTATTACACCTCACTCATTAGAATGGGAGTCAGCTACTCAAAATGAAGTAATCAAAAAAGCACATCAAGAGGAAGAAAATTTACAAAATACCTATCATAGCTTCGGTCATAATCAGGATCTTTTCGATCAACTTCACGGTCCCGAAAGATGGCCACTCGGTTGTTTGACCTCCCTCTACCAATTGGCTCCTTCTCTGTGCTAGTTCTAACTGATCGACTGCTACTTGTAGAAGGTTCAATCAGATCCCTCCCCAGACTTATATCTGAAATTAAAGAAGGAGATTTATCTTCCATTTTAGGTACACCTAACGAGACATGCAGGGAACCATCTCGCAACCTTGGTTCAACATCTGGTTTCATATTAGCACCACTGCCAGAACAACTAGCATTAAATATCCGTGCACGAGCCCTATTGTACTCCTCTTTTCTTTCCTCAACACTTTTGGAGTTATTAGACTTAAAGGAATTTGAGTTTCCACTGTTGACATGTTGAGGACGTTTCTGTGGCCTCTGCTTAATTGCAACTTTGAGAACAGCACTATCTTCTGATGGGAAACTTACAGGGATGTCTGCCAGGCGAATCAAAGGAGGTTTACATTCAGGAGTTTTGCGCACTATAATTCTAGAGCCAGAACCGTCAGCCAAATTGTTATCCAACAAAACCATAGACTGCAGTGAATAATGCTGGGCTACACGATGTGCAGCCAACCGCAGATATGAAGTAGGTAACTGTTGAAATTCTAATTGCTGCTGCATTGGATTGCGAATGAACTTTTCAACATCTTGTTCCATCCGCAGAACTGATTAAAAAAAAGCAATGGTTTAATCATATTCTTCTATCACAGAGATCATTACGTTATGATCACACAAAGGCTTACATTGTCAAATTCTGATAAAGAATGCAAATCCTTTTTTTTTTTTTAATAAGACAATGAGAACAAGCAATTTGTTAAGAGAATTTTTTAAAAACTTAATGCTTAGAACATTGCAAGATGAAAGTCATAGTTTAATAGAACATTGCAAGACGAAAGTCATAGTTTAAGTGAACGAATGCTCTATGTAAAATAACAATAGGATAAAAGATTGAAAGAATATCAATCCAGCATATCTTATAAGAAAAAAAGAGAAACACAGATGCGTCCGTCCATATACAAGTATGTACCTACGTTTGCAAAATAAAGACCAATAAAAGGGAGCCGGTTGGGTTCAGCTATTCATATACAAATCTCCGCATCCTATTGGCTCATTACAACAAAACTCTAGAAGGCAGTCCATAAGCTAGGTCTCACGTGTAAGACATAACCAAGATTATGCATTCAAAAGCATCGTAACTTATCAACCACTTAAGTATCAGCACGGACACCCTCAACTTCAACATTGCAAATAATCAAAAACAAGAAATCAACAACCTATTCCGCGACCAAATATAGTCGAAATTGTCTCAAGAACTTACTCGAAAGGCGTTCGCGAGGGTTTTGCAAGGCCTCGCGAAGGAACTGATCCACCTGATCGAGAACATCGTCCGACACTTTGCTACCGCTACCTGAAGAACCCGACATAGACTGACCCAAAAACGAAGCAGCTGGTGCATCAGGAGGAGGAGAATGATGATTGGAGTCCTCCTTAAGCATCAAACGACTCATCGTGTCGTCCAAATCGGCAACCTCCCAAGACTCTGGGGCTCCAAGATCCTCCACCAAAGAGCCCTCCATGAATAAAAACGGAAAGGACTGCAAAGAAAGATAAAATTGACGGAGTAAGCGAGGGATAGCAAGCATCAAATTACAGTTCGTTTGGGTTTGGACACGGATTTCATGAGAGAATTATGCGTTCTACAAAAGAATTTAGGGTTAGGGCTCGGGAAAAGTTGGGAACGACGATTGGGAGAAAAAGTAAGAAGGATAGGATTTGACGATATCTGATGTTGATGTATAATAAAATATAAAAGACATGCTCCAATCTTATAAATTCCTCTCCAGTACGGGATTATGTACAGACGTAATTGCTTATATGCATGTGTGTCCCACTCCTCTTTTCCTGTTCCTAATGGAAAACTCAACTTAGTGGGACTATCCGAGTCGTTATTTTTATATTTAATTTTAAATTTTAAATTATTTTATTTCATTTTATTAATGCTATTTCAAGTAAAAAAAACGTTTTATTGTAATTCTTTGATTGTATTTTTACCATAAAAATCATTCATAATTATTTAAAAGTTAATAATTTATTGAATCATTGAAAATTAATTTTGATGAATTATTTACAAAATATAAAATATTTTGATTAATTATTTTGTAAAATAAATCATATAATAACTAAAATATGAGTAAAAACTTTATCATTATCACCACACATATAACCTTTTTAATCTTATCCTTAGTTATTACATACCAAGTACGAACAATTAAGAATCTCATTCTTTTTTTAATTATGATTCTTTCATTTTTAATTACCAAATAAGGCTTAAGGATAATGAATGTATAGTTTAACAACTACCTTTATGTGGACAATTTTAGCTAAACCATATTTTGGAATTATAATTGTCAAGTATTCTCTATCATGTATATCAAAAATTTAGCGCATGTTTATTTTCTTTAATTGAAGCCTTTTTACACACCCCTATTTATTCTATTCTTCATCTTCATTTTACTTTACGAAGGAATCTATTTTGCCCATTAACACTTGACAAAAAGTCTAAAAAGGCCCTAACAATTTCTAAAATGGATTAATTTGTCCAAAAAGACTCACTTCTTCTCATCTCCGTTAACTAAACATTCTGTCATTGATTTGTTGGTACACGTGGCATGCCGAAAAAACTTAAAAGGCCAATATGGCTACTGACATGTAATATATTGATTAATTTTAGTTTTTCAAAGGAATTATTATTAGTTATTTAAAAATTGAGAACATAAAAGCTTATTTCCCTTTGATTTCCATTAGCTCATCCTAGAGATATCAATATTGGTCCGGCCCGAGCTAGAGTGGATAGGCAGCATGGGCCACAAGCTGGGGTGGACAGGCAGCATGCCGTCTCGTGGCCTGTGGAACCGTGGATGAGTTGGACCGCGGCCCGATCCGACCGTGATCTACCCACTACCCAAATATATTTTAATAAATATTTTAATTATTTATTAAAATAATTTAAGTAAACTAAAAATTTGTAATTAATGTAATTCATAATTTTACCAATAACTTTTAACTTATTAACTTTTTATATAAATTTCTAATTAATTGAATTAAATGTCCTAATTAATCATACCATTACATACATCTCAATAACTTTATTATAT
>JAOTAY010000004.1:23585808-23607669 GCA_025629805.1 Erythroxylum baracoense
CTTTAGTTCACCCTCTAAGTTGCTCCTTCCTTCTTCCTACATAAAAATAGTCAATTCTTGCCCTCAATTAACATCAATCACACAAGAACAACAATGAAAATCGAACTTAATAAAAATATACAAAATGAATCCTAAACTAGAACAATAATCAACAATTATACTAGAAAACACATGCCAATTACCTATAAACACATATCCTAATGCACACGTATCATAGACCCACGCACTTTCAACTATGCGGTGCGTGTAGTGTATGCACCACACGCACACCAACACGCCTTATAGTCTGGCCCGTTCCATTCACGCATTGACACGTGGTGCACTGCTGACCATCCACGCGTGTTCTTCTCCTCGTCAGAAAAAGAGAATTTTCGCGTCAGATTGCACTACAAGACTCATTTTCAACCTGTTTCTCAAGGCTAAACACGTTTATACCGATTTTATGCGTCAAAAAGCAAGAAAAAATTTGAGAAACGGAAGTTAACTCTCTAAGAACCTTGTGGAGAAAAATTTAAAAATCTTCATTTTTTAACTACCCGATCACGTTACCTCTTTGATACCACGTGTAATACATAACAAGACCTTAGTTATGTATCTTGGATCGAACGTGAAATGGAAATAAATGAAGAAATGTAAAAAATACCTAATTTTGATTCCATAACTTCAAACGAGCTTTCTGAAACTGAAACAAGCACGAATCTACTACCGCCTTCCTAGGAACTGCTCACTGGGACACGATTAAGCCTTTCTATAGTTTTCTCAAAACGTAAGTTCTCTTAACGGCTCATAGAATCCTGATGCTTACGAATGACATGAGTAACTACAAGAGACCTTAACCTTTATATATAGCATCCATATCAGGCTTTCCTATCACAGACCCGATATGGGTTCGGTCTACACTAATCGAGATCTATTTTCCTCCTTGATTTTGGCTCATAGAATTAGATTATTTATTGGGCCACTTTATTATCTTTATCCAGATTAAATTACGTAACTTAATAGGTAAGTTATTGAAAAATCAAAAAATGCAATTAAATATTGTCTAACTTTATAGGAAAAGTAAGAAATATCCAACAATCCACCCCTTCTAGTGAAACATAAACACATGCATTGAGGGATTACTATTTTTTTTTGTACGTCGAGACTAGACAGAAGCTAGTGGTAAGCTAGCTGACGATTGATCTCCAATGACAAGCAACTGGAATGCTATTGCTGGAAGTTTGCAATGGCGTGAGTAAAGGAGACTCATCTCCTCGCTGTGGATTAGTTGGTGGTAGATTGCTAGCAGAGTAGGTGGGGCGTCAAAAGACTGTGGCGTATGAAGCTTGTGTTGGAAGCTAAACTTGTTTATTTAATTTAGTTTTAATTTAATTTTGCTTATTAGAAGTTAAATAGTTTGTTTTGCTTTAACTGGATCATGAAGTATGTTTTGATGGGTTGTTATATATATTAGTTTTCTATTTAATGGAATTTTATGAGTTAATTTTATCAATTCAAGTCTCCTCAACTCCCCTTTCTTCCTTTGTTTTTTTCTTCCTTTCCAATAAATTGGTATCAGAGCCTGGTTTAATCTGAACCATGAATAATAATATGCTTCCTTTCTAATTTCCTAAACTCATCAAAGAAAACTATGATAACTGGTGTATTCAAATTAAAGCATTGTTAGGCTCGTAAGATCCATGGGATGTTGTTGAAAAAGGCTATGAGCAGTTGAAGGATGAAGCCTCTTTGAGTCAGACACAAAAGGAAATATTGCGAAAGGCAAAGAAGAAAGATCAGCAGGCTCTTACTTTTATTCATATGTGTTTAGATGAGAGTATGTTTGAAAAGGTTGCAACTGCTGTAACGGTAAAGCAAGCATGGGAGATTCTTCATAATTCATTTCAAGGCATTGACAACGTTGTGAAAGTTTGCCTTCAAATTTTGAGACGTAAGTTTAAGTTCTTGAATATGAAAGAATTTGAATCAATATCAGATTCTTTTACAAGATTGTTAGCAACTGTCAATCAGATGAAGAGGTATGGAGAAAAATAGGGGATGTTTGTGTTGTCGAAAAAATTCTTCGTTCGCTAGATCTTAAATTGATCATATGGTGGTTGCAATAGAAGAATCAAAGGATTTAGATTTGATGACTGTAGATCAACTAATGGGACCATTGCAAGCTCATGAAAAGAGGATGAAGAAGAAACAAGAATCTATTGCTGAAGTTCTTCAAACAAAACTGAACTTACATGAGAAAGACGAATTAAGTTCAATTCGAGGAAGAGGAAGAGGTGGCCATCGCAGTCAAGGTTATGGTTGAAGGATATATGGCAATAGTCGAGGAAGAGGTAGAGGAGGGAGAGGCACTTCTAAAGATAATGAATCAAAATCACGACAACAAAATATAAGAGGACGTGGAAGAAGAAATTGGTGGATAAGAGGTGATAGCAGAAGTCCAAGAGTTCGTTGTTACAATTGTCAAAAGCCTGGTCATTATGCATTTGAATGTAGAACTAATGCAACAAGAGAGGAGGTCAACTATGCTAATGTCGAAGATGAAGAGGAATCATCCATATTGTTGACCTGTATGGGAGATAAAAATCAGAATTCATGATATCTCAATAATAGAGCAAGCAACCACATGACCGGTAACAAATTTTATTTTATAGACTTGATGAATCTGAGAGGGGAAATATTTCTTTTGGTGATGAAAATAAAGTACCAATAATAGGAAAAAGTGATATTCTTGTCAAATTAAGAACAGAGATTCTGATTTTATTTCTCAATTTTATTACGTTCTAAAGTTGAAATCTAATATTCTGAGTTTAGGACAACTTTTGGAGAAGGGATATAATATTAATATGAAGAATTATGAGTTGATTACGAAGGGAAAAGGAGGCAAGTTGATAGTGAAAATTCCAATGTCGAAGAACATAATGTTTAAACTTCAACTTAATACTGATACTACTACATACTTACAAGCATCTACAACAATGGAAGTTATGAATGGGTCATCTCAATTTTAGAGATTTGAAGTCGTTGTCTCAGCAGAAAATGATGATTGTATTACCTTACATAAATTTGTAGCATTAGATTTGTGAAGGTTGCATATATGGGAAACAATTCAGGAAAAGCTTTCCTAAGGAGTCATTCACTAGAACCACAAAACCACTAGAATTGGTGCATACAGACATTTGTGGGCCAATATTTACTTCTTCTTTTGGCAAGAATAGGTATTTTATGTTGATTATTGATGATTTCAATCGTAAAGCTTGGGTTTATTTCTTGAAGGAGAAATCAGAAGCTTTTGAAATATTTAAAAAATTCGAAGCACTGGTGGAGAATGAAAGTAGTTTGAAAATTAAAGCTATGAGAACTGATTGAGGAGGGGAATTCACCTCCAATCAATTTAACACTTCTATAAATCTCAAGGCATTCGACGTCTACTAATAGTTCCAAGATCACCTCAGCAAAATCGCGCAGTGGAGAGGAAAATAGAACAATTCTAAACATGGCATAAAGCATCTTGCGAAGTCAGTCAATGTCGAAAGAATTCTGGGCAGAAGCAGTGGTATGTGCAGTGTATTTATCTAATTGAAGTCCCACAAAAGGCTTATTGAAAGCTACTCCACAGGAGACATGGAATGGCAAGAAGCCAAGTATGGCTCATTTGCGAGTGTTTGGCAGCATTGCTTACACTCATGTTCCTGATGAAACAAGAACCAAATTGGATGATAAAAGCAAAAAGGTCATTTTTGTTAGTTATGATGTAAGTTCAAAAGGCTATAATCTTTATGATCCGATTGATAAAAGAAAAGTGATCGGTCTAGATGAGGTATTTGATGAAGAAAACTCTTAGTACTGGAATGTTAAAAATGAAGATTATAGTTTGCTTCCTTTCTTTGATGATTCAAATCAAGATGAGGTTCAAGGAGATACAACAGTTCAGCCATAAACTCCTCCTTCCACACAACCAACAGAACAATGAGTTTTTCCTCCTCAAAGTTTTGCTAAAAAATCTCCTTAGATGAGAAACTTGGTTGATATTTTTTCAAGAACAAAAGAAGTTGAAACAGATGAATTTACTTTATTTTGTTTGTATGCAGATTCTGAATCAGTAGTTTTTGAAGATGCAGTAAAAGATTAGAAGTGGAGGACTGCCATGGATGACGAAATTCGAGCAATTAAAAAAATCACACTTGGGAGCTAAAATCTCTTCCAAAGGAGAAGAAGGCCATTGGCGTAAAGTGGATTTATAAAGTTAAAAAAATTCACAACTGGAAGTGGAATGATATAAAGCTCAGCTTGTTGCAAAAGGTTTTATTCAAAGAGCGGGATTGATTATGAAAAAGTTTTTACTCCAGTTACTCGTTTGGAGACTATTAGATTGATTATTGCTTTAGCAACACAACAAATATAAAATTCATCAAATGGATGTGAATTCAACGTTTTAGAATGGAAATCTATAAGAAGAAGTGTACATAGAATAGCCATTAGTTACAAAGTTCAAGGCCATGAAGACAAGGTGTTGAAGTTGAAAAAAGCTTTATATGGTCTTAAGCAGGCCCCAAGGACCTGGGATACTCGGATTGATGAATATTTTCAACAAAACAGCTTTATGAAATGTCCTTATGAGCATGCTCTATATGTAAAAAGGAGTGGAGATAGAGAAGTGATGTTCGTTTGTTTGTATATAGATGATTTAATCTTTACAGGTACAAGTTCGAAGATGCTCAATAAATTCAAGAAGAAGATGGCACAGGAGTTTGAGATGACTGACTTGGGACTAATGACTTATTATTTGGGTATTGAGGTGAAGCAAGGAGATGAAGGTATTTTCATTTCTCAAAAGGCTTATGCTGAAAGAATTTTGAAAGAATTTAAAATGGAGTAATGCAATTCTCTTACTACACTAGTGGAGTGCGGACTAAAGCCCACGAAGTTTGATGGTAGTGAGACTGTAAATCTAACTTTATTTTGAAAACCCACTGGAAGTTTGAGGTTCTTGACCTGCACCAGACTTGATATCTTGTATGGAGTTGGAATTATAAGTTGTTTTATGGAAGCTCCAAGTTCAATTCATATGAAGGATGTAAAGAGGATTTTGCAATAAATCAAAGGAACTGCAGATTATGGGTTATTTTATGCTTTAGAAAGTGACTTCAGACTTGTTGGATATAGTGATAATGACTAGGGTGGAGATATTGATGATAGAAAGAGCACATCAAGTTTTGTATTTTTTATGGGAAATTCAGCTTTCACTTAGAGTTCGAAGAAGCAGCAGATTGTAGCTTTATCCACTTGTGAAGCAGAATATGTGGTAGTTACGTCTTGTGTTTCTCATGGAGTTTGGTTAAGGAGGTTGCTTAAAATGCTTGAAGTTACTCAAAAGGAGGTTACTGAGATCTTGGTTGATAACAAATCAGCAATTGCTTTGGGAAGAAATCATGTTTTCATAATAAGATCAATTATATTAATACGAGATATCATTTTATACGAGAGAGTGTCAACAAAGGAGAAGTGGTTCTCAAGCATATGAAGAGTGAAGATCAAATTGCAAATATTTATACTAAAGCCCTGAAGTCTAAAATCTTCTGCAAATTAAGAGCATATCTTGGAGTAACAAAGGAACAAGTTTAAGAATGGGTGTTGGAAGCTAAACTTGTTTATTTAATTCAATTTTGCTTATTAGAAGTTGAATAGTTTGTTTTGCTTTAATTAGATCGTGAACTATGTGTCGATGAGTTGTTATATGTATTAGTTTTCTGTATAATGGAATTTCATGAGTTAATTTTATCAATTCAAGTCTGCTCAACCACCTCTCTTCCTCTGTTTTTTCATACTTTCCAACAACTTGGTGGTGCCTCGTTGCATTTGACGGGTTTCAAAGAGAATTAAGTTGGTGACAACCGGAATGTGATTGGCCAATAGCTTCTAGTGACAACATAGTTGGAGGAAGCAGCAAGTGGTGACAACCTTAAAGAAGGTGGTAGCTAGGGTTTCTCGTCTTAGAGTTTAGGTTTCAGAAAGTGATGAAGAAGGGTGTTTGGAAACAAGTTTAGTAAAGAGTATGTTTGGAAATAAGGGCCAGACGAAGGTTGTTTGGCAACAAAGATAAGGATATCTAGGCCTTGAATATAGATTGTTTGGGCATTAGAATAATGTATTCCAAACTTATATTTGCGCTTGTTTGATTTTTTTGGTTAGGTATAATTCAATTCTAGAATAGCTCATAATCAAATATAATTTAAAAGAGTTTTTATTTTCAAAATTAAATCAATTATTTTTTAATATGATTAATATTAATGATTGGATTGATTCCTAAGTAAATTTAGAAAAGAAGTTTCTAAAACTTAAAATTAATTAGTTTCAATTAGATTGAAATTAATTAATTAAACTCCTTAAAATAAAGAAAATTATTTTCTTAAGTAATTAAGAAAGGTGTTTCTCAAAAAATTTATTTAATTCAATTTAGTTGAGATAAATTAAATTATTGCATTATTTTTAGAGAAGTATTAATTTATTTATTTAGAAATTGTTGCTTTATTTATGAATAATAAATTTATTGATTTATTAGAAAATATTTTTCTTGGTTAAATTTTGAAATGTGTTTTCATTTATTAATTAAGAAAAATGAGCTTTCTTAATATTTTTGAAAATAGTTTTCTAATTTATTAAAGAAATATTTTCTAATTAATTATGAAATCAATCTCTAAATAAATAATGTAAAGGAATTTCTTTATTAATTAAATGCTTTTGTTTAATTTTGAAAATAGTTTCGTTTTATTATTAGAAAATAGTTTTCTAATTAATGAAAATCAATTTCTAATTAGATTAGAAATAGTTTTCTAATTGTACTAGAACATATTACTTATAAAATTTTGAAAAAGGAGTTTTCCTAAAGTATAATAATTAAGATGTACAATTAATTGAAAATTTGTTTTCAACTAAATTTTATTGAAGGAGTCAAGATAATTGGAAATAGTTTTCAATTGAATTTGAAAATTATTTTCGAATCAAATTAAATTTCTAATCGGAATAGGAATTTAATTCATTTAGGAATCAATGAATTTTATATAATTTAATTATTCAAAGAGCTAGAAATGTTATTTTAAATTATGAATATCAACAATTAGAATTAAATGAAGCTTTTTATTTTATGCATATAATTTGATTACGAGTGCAAAAGTTGCATACTTTATTTATATGCTTTATATATTTATTGGATGCATGTTAAATACATGTTTTATATGTGATATTATTACATGTAATTTTATGTTTGACGAGATGAATAAAAGTAAGTCTCTTGTTAAAATATTAAGTACATGTTGAGAATGTGATTTTTACCCTCTATTGTTATAAAAATAAACTATAATTTTGTTTATTGTTAAGGCCACATTAACCCAAATATGTTTATTCATATAACAATGGGTCATATTTAACTAAATTTGTGTGATTTGGATAAGTAAACTCATGATCATATGAATTTAAAGGCAGGGTTAGGATTAACATATAAGATATGTTTTGGTAAAAGTTGTCACATAACGGATCTAAGAGATGTGATTGATAAAGTTGTTATGCCTTATTGCCAATCGGTTGGTTATAGTTTAGTGATAAAATAATTTTAAGGCATTCTTTATATTGTACATATTCAAATATATATGATCAAATGGGATAAATATATATTGTAAATGAAATTATGGCGAGATCATAATTGTGAGATTCATATTGCGTTCATGTATTATCTTAACTTGTTTCTAGTCATTGTTCTATTGAGAATGGACATTAATAGAGCATAAAAAGACTATTACACAATATATTTTTCTTACGAAGGAAGTAGTCAATCTTATAGGCTAAATTATGAAGATACTTAAATAAACGTGTAGGTGCTTATTAGAGAAAAAATTCACTAAATTGATCCCATGTGAGAAATCTGTTTGGAACATTATCTGTTTGTTTACGAAAATTCTTATTGTGATGACTATATAAGTGATTCTTTAACTCGAGATCTCCAAAGTTATCTTGTATAGGCATTGTTATATTTTGATACTGCTTATGACGTGATTTAGTCAATGATAGCTCAATAGCTAGTCACTGAATGTAGCATGAACTATATGGAGGTAGTTAAGTGATCAATATATGATTCATCATCCTAAAATAATTAAGGAGAATGTTTCAACGTTCTCGATTAGTATTGATTCAGGAAATCCTTGGTTAAGGTAAGAACGACACTTTGTAAAATAGTTTATAAATTTTATTAATTGAATCAAAAGTTAATGGTAATTGGACTCAAACTAAAGTAGATATTAATTACATGCTCTATGTCTAATCGAAACATTGTACGATTAAAGGATTGAATTATGCGAAAAAATCATATGCAAAAATGTTAGTCAATACTACTTTGACCTTCCTAAATATTTGAGTGATTATGATGTGTTGCTAGACGCCAATCTTAATATATAATATAAATTGTTTAATTAGATAATTAAATATAAATTAAAGGATTTTAATTTGTCTAATCCTAAATATTTATAATTTCTATTCATTGCCAATATATTTAGGAATCTAATGGGTCACACATAAAAAATGGGTTAAAGAAAGAAAAGACATTTTAATCAAGTTAGACTTGATTGGTAAGTTTGAGAAACTTTATGATTAAATATAAGATGTTTAATAAATAAGCATCAATATAAGATATTGGATCTTATTTGGGCATAATTGGTAATTATAATTTTTAATTCTAATTCAATTTTAATTGAAATTAAAATTTAATTTCAATTAAATTACTAAAATGTCCAAAACTTATTATAAATAAGCTTAAGATCTAAAGGAGTTAGCAATCCTTGGCTAACCCTCTTTGTAACAGTTGCAGAGTTCTCTCAACTTATTCTGAGGATACCATTAGAGGTTGGACACTTATACGATTATGATGGTTGAGATGACCTAATTTTAAAAACCAATCAAGGGATAGAACAAGAAAAGGATCAAACTTCGGAATAAGGTACGAATTAAGATTCATGATTATGATTTAATTGTTAATCATTTTATAAAATTTAAGTGAACTTGGCTTCTGGGTATTCAAATATGAAAAAGTATCGTAATTATTTTGTTGTGTATGAAATCAGATCGCAACCTAATTTCCTAACAAGGAGGACATTAATTATAATGAAAAAGAATGAAAATTTGTGGATCGTTATAGGCAAAGGAACTAGATGTTTGGATATCTTGGAGATATTAGACAGAGATAATTGTGGAATGATGATTAATGATTACTTTGGGTTAGATTGAGTAGTAATAATTAAGAGGAGAGATAAAATGTTTAAAACAATTAGATAATGTTTAGAAAGGAAAGTGAATAGAGATGGAGAGTAATGTCAAAAAATATATTATTTAGAGATTGGCAAATGAAAGACATAAGAGTTGTTTGAAGAGATAGGTGAATGGTGGATGTTCAAAGTTTGATAATGGTTTGGTAATGAGTAAATGCATAAGGATGGTTGAAAATATGTTACAAATGGAGAAATGATACATGTTGATGGGAGGACATTTTTAAGGGGTAACGTAGGAGTAGATGGTAATTGGTCTTAGAAGGAGAGATAAAAGTTAAATAAGGAAAGGGTTAAAATGTGGAAAATAAAAGGAATATATGTGGTTTACATGTTTACTGAGAAAGGTTTTTACAAATTGTACTAATTTGGTGTAATATAAGTGTGCAATGGATTGTTCAAGCATGATTAAGTTCTTAGAGTGTATTATTTTTTAGTTTAATTTGGGAGTTACAAGAATTGAATATGAAAAAGGTTTTAACATTAAGAATATGGATTTAAAACATTAAGAATATGGATTTAAGTATGAATGAATTTACAAGATAAACTGTGGCATATGGAATTTTTGTGTGTCTTATGGTTTAAATGAAATTGCAATCAACAAAAATTATTTCATAGATTTAAAGCTGAATATATGTTATTGTATAGTTATGACTTGCCAAAAAGCAAGTCAAGATTTGATGAATGTATTAGATAGCAATTTGGAAATGATTTGAAATCTTGTTTTATTATTGATTAATAATGCATTTTAAAGGTGATAAGGTAAATTTATGATATTTTGATTTGATTTTACAAGTTGCGGATTGTGAGATGAGTTAAATAAATTGACTTAAGGTTTTCAACCTATTTTATTGTAAGTAATTGTTTTAGGGTTTGAAGATACTTTGAGAATGTTTTAACAAGAAAGATAATTACAATACTTTGAATTAGATAAGATGTTATGTCATGATTTAAAAGGTGTTGACTAGATTTTATTTTCAATTACGTTAATAATGAAATAAATGTTTAGGCTTTTGAGTAAGAAAAAATGTTGTGTTTAGTATTTATAGTCAAATTCCTATTATTTGATATGATATCCTTAAGATGACTTTACCAGGATTTATTAAATAAATTATAGTTTTATCTATGCTTTTGTATATTTGAGATGATGATTTCGTAATTACCTTACAAAATGTTGCACTCACACTTTTTGAAAGTAATAATTTTGAATTTTGTGGAAGAAATTCTATTAAAAGGGTGAGAATTATTAAGCCCCAAATTTTTATTTAGTTTTCTCGATTATTATTTAATCCTATTAACTTATATTTTCCTATATAGTCTGCTTATTTCCAATTTTTTTATTCTTGAACTTGAACTTTTAAGTAGTTTGCATTTTGGTGCTTATAAAAGGAAAACTAGATTTTTGTTAGAATTAGCTTAATGAGGAGAGATTTTGAGATTAATTTTTAGAAATTAGGAATAAATTTTCTTACTTGCAATTTATAGAGAAATAATTAGGAATAATTGATATTAGTGAATAAATTGGAGGAAAATGCGTTAGAGATGAAATTAATTGCGATTATTGAAAAATATTTTAAGGTCATTAGTGTACTAATTAGAGTTAAAATAAGCAAATAAATACTTTAAATGAAAATAAAAGGTGGATAGACAAATAAAGACATAGAGTGAAATAAGTGGAAGAAGACTCATTAAGGGCATAGTTAGAATTTCACATTAGGGGCATGGATGAAATTTTTTAAAAATATGTTAATTAGGGTTTAAGAGATGCAATAGAGGGGGATTTGGGTTAGAAGGAGACACACTCCTAGAGGAGAAGAGGAAGGGAGAGTGACAAAAAAAAAAAAGAGAGAGAGATTTGCAAAAAGAAGATTTCTAACAAGAGTTGAGTGGAATTGTATCCATTCCTACACTCCACTTGAATCAAATTTTTGTATGATAACTTTGAGCAAAATTTTTTTGGAAAGACTAATCATTCATAGTTGTTTATATTTAGTCTAATTGGCTATAAAAGGGTTTAAGGACATATAGCCTAATTTGTGAGATGTAGGTTAATAAGTGTAGTTGTTCTGTTTAGGATATGGATGACTAAATTGTTTTTCTCTAATTATATCTGGGTCAATAATTGTGAATTTGACAAACTATTAAATATAAAAGTTATAAACATACATATCTATTTTATTTTCAAAAAAGAGAAAGTTCCTTTATTTTACAGGTTAAGAGATATGGTCAAATTTCCAAAAATCTATCTAGTAAGAATAAAGTTGAGTATGGAATTATAATCATGATGTAAGTGTCTATATAATTGATTTAGAAGTTGGTTGAAATATGAAAGTTGTATGCTTAGATGTTTGGTAATTGTTTGTAAAATTTTTTGGATAAATTTGTAATGGTTTGGGAGATATAGTGACTTACAATAAGCTCTTATGGTTGTTTTTGTTCTTAGGAGCTAATTTCAGGGATTGTAGGAAATGATTTTAGAAAGATATTCAACATAAAAATTATATGTGTTTGTGTGTGAATAATAATAATGAAAAATTTTGTGTTTTAGATATAAATAGTTTTCAAGTTATGCCTATTGAGAATTTGTACTATGAGTAAATTTTATGATTGTGGTGTTATTATGAATGTCCTATAAATGTGAACACTTATGAGAAATTCGTTAAGTTATCAATATTGTTATGTATGAATATTGCCTTAATTATTAGATCGTGTTGAAATTTTATAGCATATGCCTTAAACTCTTTGTTAGAGTGAAAATTGTTTATTTATTTGAAAATGTGTAGTCAAGCGAAGTGCACTCCATAAAAAATTTGACAATAAATGGATTGCTTAAATAAAATGAATAAAAGACCTAAGTGAGGTGACTTAGGCAAATTTTCTCAAACAAAGACCTAAATAAGGTGGCTTAGGTAAATGACCTAAGTGTGGTAACTTAAGAACATTTCCTTAAGCAAAGACCTAAGTGAGGCTTAGCCAAAAGACCTAAATATGGTGACATAAGTAGCAAAATAAAGATCTCTGGGTTAAAGAGTTAACAGAAATGAATAAAAACTTGATAAGGAGAATGTGTAATGAAATTGAGCTACATGGGTGCTTCATACTTGATATGGTGTTGCGTGTTTAAAGAAATGATATCTTGTTGAGTGGTTAATGATTGTGGTGATTAATGAACTTGTGTTTTAATGACTACAATGATGTTGATTTAAGAATATATGTCTTACTTAAACCTTGATATGAAATATGACAATTGACCTTATGCATTGATGTTGAAAATGCTTGTGTTGGAGTGCTTTTGATACATCATTAGGCATAGTTGTTTGTGAACATAGGTAGTGAACTTACTACTTATTTTTAATAACAAAACAAAATAGTTTTCAAAATAAAATGAAATTTCTGATGCATAACCACTTATTGATAAAAATGTTTTTCCCTTACTTAGTGTAATACTCACATTTTCGTTGCTTTTCCCCTTCCTTAGGAAAAAAAGGGAAAAAGTTATTGAGTCGACTAGTCACCAGCAGTAGTAGGAAGCGTGAGTAAGGTGTAGACAAAGTCAACCAAAGTTGTCTAATTGATCTCATTTTTATCATTTATTTGGAACATTATTTCTTTGTATGTTAATATCGACATGGGGGCATTAGTGTGGTAATGAACTTGTAAACTGATATTATTATTATGTTATTAATAAATAAGATTTAAACTTATATGGTTAATGATGATAAGATTACCCTTAGACTATTATAATGAATGAATGAATTAGGCCTATTTCGACTTAAAATATCTTGTTATATAAATGGTGACTAGATATATAGAATGTATGAATAGGCTAAGTCATGTGCGCTCATATGGTTAGCATGGCACCCCAATGTTAGGTTAACACTACTTATTCCACCTTAGAACTTGCTAAGGTGGAGGTGTGACATCCTTCAACTTGTTCTTATCCAAGCACATACCTCGTTTCCATTGATGAAGTATTAGTGGCTTGCCATTGACATTCTAGAGCCCTAACTCAAGTGCATTTAAAGCATTGGTCATTAGTGAATTTAAATAAGAAGGAATCTTCCTTTGAAATGAGATTCTTTCTAATATAAGGTTAATCCATTTTTCTTTTACCTATTTCTATATCACTAGATAAGATGGTCTTTTATCTATAAAGGACCCTACTAGGGTGTTACTCCATTTTGCATCTTTGGACTAAAGCACTTCCAAAGGAGGTGATACTATTAGTAGATCTTGAGGAGCTATATATTTTAGCTTAGTAATGGAAGAACTTTCTTATACAACTTGGGACCATATTTTCCTTATGGTATTATGGTTTGATACCCTTGCAGATTCTTTTGAGTCTGCAATTCTTCTAAAATGTTGCAAGTTCTTTTGAATGTTCTCCCCTTATTAGTTTACTGAGCAAGATTGTACACCAATGCTCTGAGGAGTTGATTGGATCTTGAGGTTTAGAACCGGACTGGAGTTGAATTTGGCGAAAGGCAAGATGTTTTTGTGGTGGCCATAAGGCTCAGGGATAAAGATGAAAGTGAAGGTGTAGTTGTTAGAGTTGGAATCTGAGCTTGCCATGAATTTTCTTTACAAGGCAATAAAAGTCCTACCTAGTTAGTTACAAAAAAAAAGGTAACAAAAGGTAACAAAATTTGAACCGAGGAAGCCTGTCAATAAGAAAAGGCCAAAATAAGGAAAAGTTTTTGTCAATTGAAGGATAGGCTAGTCAAAGGCATGGTAATGCTAAAGAGAGATTACATGATTTTTATAATTAGAGAGATCAATGAAGATATCATCCAAAACAATGGAGAGATCGATGAAGATATAATCCATTATATCATATCATGGTGACTTATATAGAGGAGGGTGTTAGGAGTTTTATGTGACAAGAGGATACCAATCAAGTTTAAAGGTAAATTCTATCACTTAGCAATTAGGTATAGGGTAGAGTGTACCCATCAAGCTAATAAATAACAGTGAGCTTTTGGTGACGAAGATGAGGATGCTTTGGTGGATGTGTAACCTTATTGGAAGAGATAAGGTCAAAAATTTAATGTTAAAGGAGAAATTAAAGGTGGTTGGTATCAATAACAAATTGCGAGAGACGGCTTCCGCGGTTCTAACATGGTAAGAGCAGACACCTGGATGCCCCAGTGAGAAGATGCGAGAAAATAATACTTAGAGACTGTAAGAGGAGGGAAGGCCAAAAAAGAACTGGAGGGAAGTGATCAAGAATTATATAGGTCAGTTAGATCTTACTGAAGACTTAGCCCATAATAGAAAACTTTGACGTATTAAGATATAGGTAAAAGATCTCTCTTAAAGAGGACATTTATGTTCTGGTGTGGTCGGAGTTACTGCTATACAGGTCTTTTCGGTTGAAATTTTTTATTTTACCTTATGGCCTAATCGACGTTACTCTTGTATGAGACTTTTCTATATGTATTCTCATCGTGCTTTTTACAATTAAGCTTTGACATGTTCATTATGTGCGTTATTTTATGTTGCCATACCCATTTTTTCAGTATTATGATTCTTCAATATCTTTGTTATTTATTTGTATTTCTACATTAATGTATTCAGTTATTTTTAATACCTTTTGTATGTGTATTTAATTAATTGGTTTCTTTATTTTATTTTTGTATTTGTTTGTACATTCATTTATAATTTTGTAGTATCTTCATGACACATTGTATATGGATCTATCGGAAACAACCTCTATATTAGGTAAGGGTAAGGTTATGTACGATTAGACCTTTCCAAATCTTGTGACTCAGTAGGATTTCAATTGAGTGTTGATGATAGTGATGATATTCTATATTATTCCTATACTAAAAATAATAATTTTTTCTTATACTCAAAACAAGAAACAATTTAAACTTTTTCTTATTTCATTTTCTAGTCCTTCAAATTATTAGTTGAAATGTAAGATGTGTTTTAATAATAATTTAACATTTCAAAATAAATAAGATAAAAATTTTAGCAATATCACATATGAAAAATATAAAAATTCAATGCATTTTTTAAAGATAAAAACATAAATAATTTTAAACTAAAATATTAAATATGTATTTCAGCGTTTATTTTTAACACTATATGTATATATATATATATATATACATAAATTATCATTTAGTTGTGCTAAGTTATCACTCTTCTAAAAGTTAATTATTTAAAAATTTGACCAAAAAATTTTGTACAGATTTTAAGAATAATTCAATGTATCTATATTAAAGTTTTAAACGATAAAATTATTTTTTATAATTTTAAGAGCATAAAATTGGAAAATTTATAAAAATAGAAAATATGTCTAGATTTTATAGAGCATTTCAAAAGACTGTTTTGAAGATAATGAATAAGTTTATTTAAATAACCTTCTAGATTTTATAGAGCATTTCAAAATACTGTTTTGAAGATAATGAATAAGTAACCTTAAATTTTCTCAAAAATAAAAATTACAGCATATAAAACACGGGTATAATTTATTTAATAAAATGTTTAAAAATCTACTCGAACCAAACCATCGAAGTATATAGAGCACGAGTCTATACCGTTATCTATTTAGGCCAGGAGGCACAGGGTTCTCTATCACTCAGCCATGGAAAGACTCTCTTCTTCATTCTCCATTTCCAAACCATCTGTCTTTGAACCTTTCACTTCGCTCAGTGTTAAATATGGCTATCCTATTATGCACAAGTGCCCCCTTAACCTCTCCTTACACTCTTCTCAATTTTCGCGCTTTTCTTCTGTATCTTTATCTCCATCTACAAGGTCACAGGCAACTAATTTAACGTCAGGTTCTTCACTTTCAACTTCCTCGTCTTTCTCTTCCACTAAATTTCACAACTTTCGCTGGATAGTCCTTATGGAGAGGCTTCCAGAAGGAGCCAACTCAAAGACTGAGATCCTGGACTACTATGTCATGACTTTGGAGGGAGTTCTGGGCAGGTGGGTGGGTATTCGTTCTCTGGCCCCCTTTTGTTTCTTGGTTTTCAGGCCTGAATTTATGTTTTTGCTTTTTGGGTTTTGATGTGCAGTAAAAAGGATGCTGAGATGCGTATATATGATACTTTTTGCGATACCAACTTTGGGTTTCGCTGCAGTATTGATGAAGAAGCCTCCCGTGAACTTGCCAGTATGTACTAGTTCGTTGTATCCACAATATTGCTTTAGTTGCTGTCTTCAGCAGTTCAAACCAAATATCTCTGCTTTTAATTGTTTGAATTCGTAATTTGGTTAACTTTTTAAGTTCTTACACGTTATAGGTTTACCTGGGGTTTTAGCCGTTTATCCTGATCCGGATTTCAATTCTGATAAAAAGGGTTATGGTTCAAGTATGGCATTAGATAATCTATCAATTCCACAATTTGGGAGAACTTTGTTGTTTCCTGACGGGAATACTAAACAATGGCTGGTTAGAATTGATAAACCAGGAGTTGGGGTTGTCACAAAGGCACAAATGGTGGATTATTATATTCAAATCCTCACCAAGGTTTTGGGGAAGTAAGTATTTCTGTTTGACCATCGATGCATCTATTTTCTCCACATCAGAGCTTGTTCGTGTTCTGAAATATTGATCTTTGCAGTGAAAAGGAGGCACAAATGTGTATATATCACGTTTCCTGGCAGACTAATTTTGGTTTCTGTTGTGAACTTGACGAGGAATGTGCACATGAACTAACTGGTTTGTGAGCTTCTTATGAGGTGCAATATGATTTTGAATGCATTGCAATTAAAGAAAATGGTTCCACATTTTGTAGGTGTCCCTGGTGTTTTATCTGTTCAGCTGGATAAAAATTTTGATTCTGAAAATAAGGATTACAGAGGTTTGTCCTCTTTTGATAGAATAGCTTGTTTTGAGATCCTTCATGTTTACAATTTTCTTCTGTATGCTGCCGTAGAGTTCAACAATAAACTATATTTTCCTTAATCAGATAATTGTTAATGGACTATTTATTTATATGTCACTAACGTGTAGAGTGATAAGAGTGGAACTCTCGTTTTTGCATTGCCAGTATAGCTACAGGCTGCTTGTCTAATCTATTGGTACTTCATTGACTGTTGCAATATGAGAGTACTGCTTGATATCAGAGAATATAAAACTCTCATCAGTATTCTGTATGCAGGAATTTCATATTATTAGACAGAGTACTTGGCAAGGTGTTCTTCAATGAATAGTTAAAACTTGAACTTTACTTTCTTATAGAGACAAATTTTATGTCATTGCTTATCAACTTGATATGAGAGATAAAACTTTGATTTTCTGCTTTCCTTTGGAGAATTTTTTATTCATTGTTTCTAGCATTGATTGTATTGATCATCTTTGTCTTTGGTTAGCTATGTTTCTTATCCTCCCCCTTCTCCCCTTTCCCCCAGCTTCCTTCAACACATACATAAACAAACAAAGGCATGCATGAAGCATGCCATTCATGGAATGACAATATTGACTTTTCCTACCATGACCCTTGCTTTCCGCATCAATTTTTTGTTGTGATAACTGCAAACATAGGATTCAGTAATAATTTTGATGATTACTTCTCTACTGGATTTTCCTTTCTTTGATCTTTTGAACAAGCCAATCAGCAGTACTTTTGGTTCAATATTGCAGAATATGTTGCATTGGTCACAATCTACCCTCATTGGTGTTAACATTATGCAACATTTTCAGGTGAGAATGCTGAAATGTTGATTAGTGTACTGAATTCTTCGACAACTAGTCAATCAACAGCAACTAAAACGAAGAAACTTTTTATAACTGGTAGGTTGCATCACCAAGTGATTACATTGATAGCCTTCTCTTTTGCCTTTTTGTTCTGTGGCTGAATTGGATACTGTTGTACAGTTTATCTACTATTATTTCTTAATTTCCATTTGAAACAGGTCTGTCGTTTTATACATCTGAGAAAACACTACGTGCGGCATTTGAGGGCTTTGGTGAGCTTGTTGAAGGTACATTTTGGATTTTCAAAATTGGCAACTTGACCGTTTTTCATGTCACAAAATTTGTTCGACTTTCATTAATCATTGAAGAGGCGGAAGTAATTTGCTTTGCTAATTTGCTGACAGTTAAAATTATAATGGATAAGATTTCAAAAAGGTCCAAAGGTTATGCATTCGTGGAGTACACTACAGAGGAGGCTGCATGTGCTGCACTTAAAGAGATGAATGGCAAGGTAGGCTAGGTGTAGACCCTGATCTCCTTGCTTTATCCCTGTACAGTGAAAATCCAAGAACTCCACATAAGAAGTTTAAGTGCCATTACTTGATGATGCTACTTGCAGATCATAAATGGCTGGATGATAGTTGTTGATGTTGCAAAGAGCAGCCCTCCAAAGTACGGCCTGGGTCGCCCAAGACCAAGACCAGCCGACTAAGAGTAGAGATTTGTCTCTGTTTTATAGGGCAGATTTCCGAGCCGCATTGGTGTACAGATCACTAAATGAAAACTAGAAAGTCCTCATCTAGTTTGATGAAAAATCAGGTCCTTGCCTAGCTCAAACATAACGCCGAATGATGTATCCTGGATTTTAATTGTGATCTATTTCATACTGATAATGACGAATCTGATAAGTGCGATCACACATTTTGGCCATAGAACCTCCTGGACGACAATGTTGTGTTAATCAAGTTGCGCGCGCCCCGGGCACCCGGCCTCGTCCACTCGCTCCTGTCCTTTTCCTATATGCTTCCATTAATGTCACCCAAAATGTTCGTATAATTTTTTCGAAAAATAAGATTAAAAAATCTTACAATTAGGGATAGCACTGTTCTTTTTATATTCTTCCAGTTTATTTGATACAAATGACGTCTGTAGTCCAATAATTTGAATCTTTAACCTCTTTATAGTAAGTTTGATTCATAAAAAATTAGATAAGGAATGAAATGGTGGTTCTTTAAGAATAAAATAGATGAAGAATATAATAAAATATGTATTTGAAAAATCGTAGGGGTTGGTGTTTTGCAAACTTTTAAATTTTATGTGATCGTCTATGACACAAATAAAAACAAAAATTATTCAAAAGAAAAATAACAAATGACACCAGAAGTGTGGTAACACAGCACGGAACTCTTTGCCTATATCTGCTGGGTTCTCACTCAAATTAATACTTTCACCGAAGTACAATAGATTTACCCAAGGCTTTACTGAGTCTACACCACTCAACTCTTGACACTATCTCTCAACCTCACTTCCCGTGAAAGATTTTCAAACTCAATAACACGATCGATTCGTGCTAACCTCAACAGAGGATTTTCTCAACTCTTTTTAACGAAAGAACAATAAATAAATGAATAAAGTGATCAACTATCTAAGAATGAAAACAGAAAACACTTAAGACAGAAACATAACTTTTCTATGAGTTCAGCTCCTCTGAAATAGATCAGAAAGTTGTCCATACAAAATAGACTGATTCATGCACATTTCATATCCAAGTTACAGCTATGGCAGAAGAACTTCATGCAAGATAGATTGAGCAAATAAACCTCCACACACTAATTTATTGAAGCATCACCGCAATGAGATACACACCCACGACAAACAAGACATTCACCACCTTCACTACGTCAGTTGCACAGCGTATGTATGTAGCAAAAAATCAAATCTCGCACAACCCATTAATTTAAAACACTCAGCCAAAACCTTCACCAAGTAAATAGATTTATTGTGCAAGAGTTGAGTCACACAAATATGAACACGCTTTCAACTCTTTTTCAAAATTCCAAATCACGCATACTGCACACTTGACCCAACTTCTACCGATTCACTTCTTGCAACAAAACCAGACTTACGCAATGCTTCCCTTGAAGAGCCACTCACGTGTACACCAAAACCAATTTACTTGATCCTCATCCCAAAAATCCAGCATATGTTTCACTATATGCACAAATTATGCAACCAAAACACATAAGACAACTACTGAAAATTATAGCTGCAAAAGGACTTCTAGTAGACAACGAAGACTGCTCACTGGGCTCTCCATCAACAACAACGACTGAAGGAAAAAGACAGCTGCAAAGATTTTCACGCAATCACCAAATTACCCAGCCACCTTAGTCACGTCATGCTTCAGAAAAATCAACAACCGATGGATTCATATGCTAACCCAATCAGCTGCCAAAAAATCAACAAAATCAACAACACAATGCAGCCCACAGCACACTCACGACATCATACTTTTTAGCAACACTTACATAGAAATTTCCATTGATCCCTTCAACCCACATAGTGATAATCAACCAAATCTCTAGTTAAGATAGAGTTCTATCACATCTAAAATACTATCCAAGATAACCTTTTTATTTTTGAATCCAAGTCAAATAAAGATACATGATTAGCTATCATCATCCAATTAATATCTTATAGGTCTAATTAATAATAAATATGCCAAAACAAAATAAGAAGATATATGCCATATATCTAACAACTTGGTTAGAGATATCTCATTCTTAACCATCTTTACAAGTGTGCTCGCAGGTTCTATGAAAACGTAGATGGAAAAGATGTTTCTCTTTCTATGAGTGATGCATAGTTGTAATGATTGTAAAGGTGTAAATCTTGCGTACTTAATTAAATTTGACTCAAATTATAAATTTTATTTATAAATTTATTATCTTGACAAGCTCAGTATGGATCAACCATTCAAGTGAAGAAGATGACAACGATTTCAAAGTGAGATGAAAAGAGTATTGATGAGGTATTAAATGCTAATAAAGTATAGAAAAGGAGTGTGTGGCAAGTTGAGGGTAATATAAACTTTAAAAAATTTATGGTTATATTTTAATAAATTGAATCGAAATAACTATAATTGATTAATATCTAGTAATTTTTGTTAGACAAAGAGGGTTGATTATAATGTCGATCACTCAATGAAACAATGAGGTAGTTGGAAAACTAAAAGGAAAGTGATAAAGGTTTCATGGGAGGAGTCAAGATCCTCTGTCTAAGATTATTGTGTCCTATTCTGTCTAATTGATAAATGACGTCATTTCTGCTTCAAAATTTTTAAGTTCACTCATTCACACGCTCGTGCACTTATGTGACTTTTTTTACTTTTTATTTTAATTTTAATTATACTTCTATTACATTACTAAAAATTAAATTAAATTATAATTATGTTATTAATAATTTTATAAAAAATTAAAATTAAAAAGAAAAAAATTTGTATGTACTAATCCACGGGCGTGTACTTAGTACACACCTGTGCACTTAAATTTTAAAATTTTTATTTTTAAATAAAATTAAAATGATAAAAAATTTGTCAATTTTTTTTCTATTATTTTAATTTTAATTTTTAAATAAAATTTTTAAGATTAAAATTTTAAATTTTAAAATTTTATTAATTTATTAAATCATGCAATATATTATATATATGGAACAATTTGTTTTGATTTCAACGACTTATTTTAATTGATTAATTTACTAAAATTGTTTATATAATTTATAAATTATAGAATTTTCTATATAAATAGCTAATTTTACTAAACATCTTGCTGAGTGTATCTGCTGGTTAAGTCAGGGCGCGCTTATAGTTCATCCTTTTAGCTTTCTAACGGTATATCA
>JAOTAY010000004.1:23628929-23643161 GCA_025629805.1 Erythroxylum baracoense
GAGAAATGGTCAAACTTGGGCAACGCCGAATGAGATCCAAGGCGACATCTTCAGGCATGGAAAACTATCAGTGACTGCACACGTAATATTTGTACACTAGAAATTGACTGAAGTACGTAGGCATAAGCGTGCAGCTGATCATGAACTTCCCAAATGGCTATCTTACCAAAAATCCCACTAACAAAGCAGGAGCATAACAGGGTGGATCCATGATTCCCAGTTTGTGGATAAAAGCAAGCAATGGGAGTGCGAGAGTAAAGATAGCGAGTAGTTTCATGGTGTGTTCCTCGAGATGCCTCGATGACCGGAAGTAGGCCTAGACGGTTTGTGATGAGAAGAAGCTTGTCGTTAAGTGAAAGAAGGCATTCGACTGTTCTAGTCATACCATTATAGGCAGCATAAGTGAGAGCAGTGGCACCATATGAATCTTGTACTTCGAGGTCAGTTATGTTCATTAATTTGGCCAACTGCTGCGTGATCTCTTCATTTCCGGTGTTTGCCGCAACATGAATCAGCATCTGACCAAGAGCTGACACTTTGGCAGTTAATGCCGCTGGGTTAGCATCAAGCAGCATCTTTAAATTCGCCCAGTTACCTTTGTAGATTGCCGAATACATGGCCGCAACTCTTTTGTTGTCAACATCAAAATGCCCTGTAATAAAATTATAAGTATGTTTGCATTTATATACACAAAATATGAGAAATCTAGAATAGAAGAGGGGCTACTTACATTCAGCGCCAAACGGAGTCATTCTAACCAAAGGCGGTTTAGTGAGCCTTGACAAGTCACCAAAGTTGACCCCAAATAATGCGATCGTGGAGGGATCAGCTAGATTCACTCCTTGTGTTTGGAGTTCAAACATTTTGGCCATCGTAGTCCATGCCATGTTGGCAGAGATGATATCGTAAATCATGGACAATGTTGGCGGATCGCATGTCATTCTAATTGCATCTAATGCCATTTTATTCTTAATCCTCCAAGCTTCACTGTCTTTTGGGACTGATTTTGGTACTATTGCTTCCCAGAGATCTTCGCCTACCAGATACTCTACCATTCTCTGGCGCCAGAATATATAATTCGTGGGCGCTGGTGGCGCCAGATTTAATCTGCCAAATTATACATCATACGAAAGATTTAGTGTGACGTAAAATTAGGATTTGAAAAAGCTTGAACGAAATGCAACATAATTCATATCTTTTTCTGTTGCACTGATAAATGTACGTAAATGCTCCATCAAATATTTATACTCAAACGCACGTCGATAAAAGGTCACGAGTACTTGTAGAAAATGAAGTGTTTGATTATGAGCTTACATGGGAACATTTGGGATTGGGGACCCTGGATAATCGCTTGGTGGATTCATATTCTTCTGCAGAATAACACAAAAAGGACAATTATCATTGTGTAAGATTCAAACAAGTCAAAGTACCATGGGAGAAAACTATGCAAGGTTTTGAATGATAAAAATGGCGCTACATGCATACTTACATGCAATTTACTTTTTCTGCTATATTGCAATAACTCTTTGCAAGTGAAAGTTGGATACAAATGAACGCTGGTCAGAAGCATTTATAGTGGATACATACATAAGTGTCTTGGTGTGTACTTGAAGAGGTTGGGTGGTTCTTTTCTTGGCTTCTTAGTTGAGTAAAGAAGTTATTCTCTACTTATTGGAATCGACCCTTTTCACTTTCATCTCTCGACTTGTGATTGATTACTGAAAACAATAAGCATTTAGCTTTGGCAAGCGTGTGTCACGTTGTGTTTTTTTATTCCACTTGTAATGCAAGAAATAGAACCTTTTATAGCCAATGAACAATGTCGCTGTCCATTGTATAACACTTCATCAGACGGATAATATCCTCTCTCATATCAAATTCACAATCATACATTTATTTCACCAGAAGCATTGTCGACTTTCGTTTTGCTTTGGTCACCCCACTCTGGAATAAATTCAAGTAAATCCTAAGCCATGATAAACAATGTGGAAAAAAAGGGGCCTTATTCCCACTTTATTTGTGAGAAATCTTTTAATGTTATTTTTCATGAACGAAGACACTACTGGATCCTTCTCCTTTGAATTGCACAATAAATAACTTTCTTTTGTTATTGCTATCCTCCTCTTTGTTTTCTAGCTTTATTTGTAGGGAGGCAACACTTGCATTTCCTTCCAAATTTTTATAACTTGGCTTCCCTATCAGTGGATTCACTTTTAATTTCTTTAGGTTCCATATGAACACTTGAATTTAAGTAGCGAATTTCAAAAGAGAAGTAGGAAATTAAGGCTTCAAGTTGGAATCATAAATGTTGAAAACAATGAAATCATGGGCCAATCTTTGAACATCAATTCATTAGAAGGAACAATGGTAGAGCAAAATTAATGGCCATTGCTGAAATCAAATAAGTGAGTGAAATTGAACTCCTTATCGTTATCGTCACTAGAAGACTCAACATCACCATCATCTTTAGTTTCAAATGTGATTAGCAAAGTGTGGAGTGTTGTCACTAGAAATAGTTCAAATATGAGTGATATATTTCTAAGAAAAATATTTTCTTGTGTTTTATGAAGACTAACTGATGTGAAATATGCAAATTATTAGTCTCTAATGACACTCAAGAGGGATGAATGAATTGGATGATGATAAAATTAAACAAAATATTTACTAACTTAGTGCGTTAATGAACATAATTTATAAAAGATGAAAATATTGTATAAAATAATAAATGTTAACAATACACTTAAGCAATAATGTAAAAAGAGTAAAGGAAGAGAAAAATGGATTTATAATGGTTTGTCAAATAATTCTTACCTACATCTTCTTCTAATATTCTTCTTGAAATTTCACTACAACTCTTACTTCATAGAAAAGAATAAATTTTGTACATTCTTTTCTTCGCAAAGAGAAACCCTCTTATAATCTTCCTTCACGGTGAAGAGAGACCTTAATATCATATGGAACACCTCTAAGGACAATATAAAGCACTAACAAATTCTTACAACTCAAAATATCTTACTTTATCACTTAAATAGTACCAAAGAGAATCATTACTCAAAATGAGATAAATGCTTAAATGATTGACAAACACATAAAAATATGTATATAAGGCACCTAAATACTTTTTAATATATGAATTAATGAGAAAACATGTATTTATAGGATTTTAGACTTCTACTAACCGTTACAATGGCTAGTTCCAACATATTGGTCATCTACTTGGTTATATTGGTCAACTAATGTTCATTTAATGCATAAAATATACTAATCATTACACATTGATTGACCACTCGATCATATCGATTAATTGATGTGTTCCTTGGAGGGACATTAGTCAACCAATGTGTCAACAAAGTCTCTTGTTACACATTAGTTTATATTGGTCAACCACTACTTAATATTAGTCGACCAATCTACCCCAAAACATAATTTTAACATTAAATTCTCAAATTTTATTATTTGATTGTAATTACAATTAAAAAAATCTCAAAGTATCATACAAGGAGTGTTCAAAAAATTAAGATGTTTTTTTGGTAAAGTAAAGAATTTGATATCTCTTGATGAAAGAAAATACTTATGCAATGAAATAAGATAAAAATGGTTATACATATAAGCCTTTAGGATTCTTAAAGCGACCAAATGAACCTAGTGCTTCTTGATCTTCTTTATTCTTTGATTAATCTTCACTTCGAGAATTGCAAACTTCAAATTTTCTTTATCATCTTTATGAAGTATCTTTTTGAGTTGTACTTGACTATATCTTGTTCTTATATATCATCTCATCAAGATAAAAAACTTATTAGTAGTACTTTTATTTGGTTATCATAAAATATTGATCTAAACCTCCCTTAATTCAACTACCTCTTCCTTTTTTTATAATGACAAAATATTTGTGATTTTAGAGAGAAATAATAAAAATCAAGTAAGTAAGCAATTGTCTATATCAAGATACTAATTAGCTCCCACTTAATTTATACAAGACTAATCATGAATAACTTTGCAACAAAAATGCATTTCCTCCTTGATAATTTTATTTAAACATATTTTCTTTCTTTTCTTTTCTTTTTCTTTTTTATTTTTATTTTTATTATTATTTTTTTATATAAAAATTGAAAGAAGCTACATCAACATTTGGAATTCATTGATAAGAGATAAAATGAAATTCTAACAATTATAACCAACCTACACATGTGCACACTCCCATACTTATACTCTTATGCATCCACAAACATCAATAATTATAATGCTCTACTAGCTTTAAGGCTTGGGTAGGACATGTGGCTAGGTTTAAGGCTTGTAATATGGTTATAACAAAAAGAAAAGGCAAATAAAGCTTAAGGAGACTTATCAAAAGGAAAAATCATATCAAAATGTAGGCTATTTGGCTAATGTAACTTGTGAAACAAAGAATGCCTATATTATTTTCATGTTAACACATGTGATAAAAATGTGGTCTTAAATAGAAAATCAAAGCAAAGTTAGGATAGACACGTCATAAAGGTCACATATAAATAAAAGACAATGAGATTGATAAACATATGTTAATTTATAAAGGTTCAAATCTTATTGGCTCGTGTCTACCTACTAGTTACTGCTCTTCTAAAGATAATGTATATTGACCAATCAAAAGAGTAAAAGTACATGCTTAAGTTTCCGTGAATTTTTTGAGCTAATTCTACTGTCTAATTATGACATTATAATCCCAAAAGCAATGGAAAAAGAGAAAATGTTTGTTTGTTTGTTTTATTTTTAAAAACATATAAGAAAAACATATATGCAAGAGGCTTAAAAACATGCATAAAAATGCAACAAATAAGCTTAAAAATATGCATAAAAACTAAGACCCCCTACCCTACACTTAAAACTTACATTGTGCCCAATGTAACATCAAATGTAAGAAATGGAACATTTAACAGAAACAACAAATGCAAGAATGTAAATGAAAAGGAACAAACGTCCCTTGGGTTGTCTCCCAAGCAGTGTCTTTGTTTCATGTTATTTCCATTTGCATCTTCAAGTATTACCACTTCCACATTCTTCCATTTGGAAGCCCTCATAGTACAACTTAAGGTGATGCCCACTCATTTTAAATGTCTTATATATTTTCAAACTTCATATCTCTACTGCACCAAAAGAAAAGACATAAGATACCACAAATAGACTATCCCAATGGGAACGCAACGTGCCTAGGAATAATTTGAGTCTGGGGTAATAGAGAAGCATTTTCTGACTCACAACAAAGATTTTCCTTGAAATCATCTCATTATGAAAAGCCTCGGCTTTTTCCTTATATATCATCACATTCTGATAGGACTCATTTAGCATCTCCTCTAGCTCTTGCAATCGCAATTTTGTATGCACTCCCATGTCATGAAAATTCATATTGCATCACTTTATGACCCAATACGTTTTATGTTACAGCTTTATTGGAATATGACATGACTTCCCAAGCACCTGTCTATATGGAGACATCCCGATTGGCATCTTATAAGTCATCCTATAAGGCCACAATGCATCTTGTAGCCTTTTGCTCTAATCCTTTCTATGAGGCTAAATTGTTTTCTCTATGTTGACTTAATTTCATGATTAGACACCTAAGCTTGGCCACTAGTATGGATGTAGCACCCCACTTCTACCGAGCACATATCCGTACATTCCGAGGACATTTGGACACACACCCTGTGAAAGCGGTGCTTTAAAGTAGTCAAACATAACTCATTGCAAATTGTTTTTTTTAAACATCACATGCATTTTTTGAAAAACCAATAATCATTAATGGCCCATCTTATTTATAACAATTTCAACCACAATTGTTACAAACAATATACACATTGTAGAATTTCAATAATCATTTGGGCCTTTTTCAAATTTGAAACATTTTCAGTCATAAATTCATTACTCATCAGAATTATTCACATACATTGATACAATATTTGCGGAATATATTCTTTAAGACAAAAATAACAGAAAACATATGCAGATGCCAACTAATATCGACCTCTATCTCTTACTCAAAAGCAGTGGTTAGACTCTAGTTGATTTAACTGGGTGTCTCCTTTGAGCCTGAAAAATATGTTGCAAATTGGGGTGAGCTTTGCAAACTCAGGTGAGTAACCATCCTCGATGGTTCACTCTTGTTATACAACACAACAATTCATGTTATCATATATTTCACATTATGTCATTTATCATCATGTGATATCACGAAACACCTTACTCACCAACGCCACATTCCAAAAACCATACAATTCATCATTTCATCTCGATCATGCCAATATGTTCATCGATAAGTATTCACACATTTCACATAATAAAAATCCTCAAAACATTGCAATCATTCAATTTATTTATGTCATATGTGTATGCAATGTTTATGAGACTTGAATTCATTTATTATGTTGTTGAGACCGAGTATCTTTTTTATTTTCCCGTATCTGTTGTGGATACCGAGCTCTATCATACTGTCCTTTATCCATTGGGGATATAAGGCTCTTTATACATTGAGTCTTAGGCTCTTACCACAAATTTCTAAGCTTTAAGCTCTTTTTCACTTTCGATTCTGGTCACAACTGCCTTTATATTTTATGCATTCTTGGAATAAATGCATTTCATATATTCAATCACCATGTTCAGTCTAATGCATTAGCATTCACTTTCTCATTCATATTAATCATCGGACTTAGTCCGACATTCAACATATAAGTTGAGAACACATTTATTCAATCACATTCATAATCAAGGAGCACTTCTAATGTATTATTCATGCATCAAACACCTCAGACATTTTATGTCTAGAAATCAGTACGCATACATCATATGTCAATTAAATTTAGAATTAAACAAACAATTAAGGTGAGACCATCTTAGGTTACTCACAGTATGCTCCATATTAGCATTAGCTTCCATGATCCAGAAATGACTGGATGCTGATCTTCTATCTTGTATATCAACATTATGCAATACATATATTGCTCACACATTATTAATTGCACAATCACATAAACATTCAATTATACATATATGTATCTGTGTAATGTATAATGCATGTTCGTATTAACAATCCCGGGTATATTTCCATTATTCACATCTCATAATCATTTAATAACATCTTTCAATCATTCTTTAATACCAATGTACTTTACTCATTTTACTAACCTCATTCATCATCAACTAGGTTGACTTAAGATCTCTTTCAAGTCTAATTATCTCATATGGAAACACCTTAGCATTGGTTGGTTCAAACTTCACTCAAAAGACAACTCTTTTTCTCTATAGGTCTGGCCAAGATAGTGATGCCCCTGCCACGATCGTGACAGAAACAATTTTTGGCTAGGTCATGATCGTGGGGGTCTTGTCACGATTGAGACAGAAACATTTTCTGGTAGGTCATGATCATAGGGTGAGGGCCACGACTGTGCCCTGCAATTGTCCTCCTCTATTCATTCGAATTTCAACATATATCTCAACACCAATTTCACACCAAATTTCCTCAAATTCACTACCTCGAATACAACTTCATTCCACACTAATTCAAATACCAATTTGATTGCATTAAACTCCCAACTTCTACTCATTTAATTTACCATTTCAAACTTAATCTCATCATTCTTGAAATCAAATCTCCTTCCATACTATGTCTTATTCATAATGCATCAATAATTCATTCGCTACGTTATGTCTTCATTTAACACTCTAAACATTTTCACATTTAGATACATTGCCATCAACAACATTTTCCTTAAAGTATAACATCAAGTTCAATCAAAACTTATCACACATTTAACCAACTTTTTCAACATCAAATTATGTTCATTATAAGCCCCAATTAAGTCTAAAAGCATCATAGATATATATCTCATCCTTAATTGGTTCAACCATTACATAATAAAAATATTACCATGAAAAATCACTGCCCACGATCATGGTAGGGGATCAATGCCCACGATCATGGCATCCTCTGTCACGATTGTGACAGAAACTAATCTCCCCTTTATTCTGCAATTTTCCAGTTTTTCTTAAGATAGTTTTTTAGGTCAGTTTTGTATGACCATTATGACCTAGAAAATGAGGTATTTAGACATCACCTTCTTCTAAACAATTGTTCCTATATGTCTTAAGTTTCTAATTACATCAAAAGCATGCATTTTGATTCAGTATTTTGCGAGTTATAACTAAAATACTACGGACTGTTCTCATACCATGGCAGCACATAGTTCTCAACTTCAAACCAAATTTCAAGACACTTAGGGACAGAATTCAAATTCAATTTCTCATGAAAATTGTAACCATATGTCTCTAATTTAACATAAATCAAAAAGCATCCCAGTTGGATATCTACAGATAAATATATTACCAAAATACAGAGGCGTGTTTAGTAAAAACACTCCATCTAACATATTCTAGGACACTTCCTTCAAATTTTCTAGCTCTTCAACTCGTACAAGTTACATCTAACATATCTTAAGCTTATTTTATCAATTGTACATCATTTCTTTGTTAATATCACCTTTATTTCCAATTCAAAACATCCATACAATAATTTACAAATCGTTGTTCATTTTATGAATAAAAATAGAACATCAAAGTATCTATACATTCATCAACATTTTTAATCGTTTTTAAACATCATTTATACCCTTAATTCATCCCTATATCAACTTGTGAATTATTTCTCATCATATGAACAAGAATATAGCATAACCCACTTAATTCGTCATCAACATAACATCATATTTCAACACCTTTGTCATGTTCATTTCATCCCAAACTATCATCACATATGCTTATATTTAAACAACCAGTAAAGGTTTAGGTGCTACTTACTTGATTAAGCTTCAAGATCTTAAAAAATCACCTAACCCTATCTTTCCCATGTATCACACGACCATCAATCTTTTTGTAGCAAGGTGAAGAAGACAAAGAAAAATAGGCGTAAATGATGGATGAAAGCAAGGTGTAACTTTAATGAAGTTTGGTGAAGAAAAAATGTGAAGAAGAAGAAGAAATGAAGAAGATGAATGAGAGAAACTTACGAAGAGAAAGAAGCAAATAGCAAGTGAAAGACTAAAAATGAGGGTTGGTCTTTCACTTAATAAAATTCGTGGGAAATAAGTGGTGTGGCAAGTTACACTTGTCAATTACCACATGTCACTTTCTCATGGTCCTCTTTTGGTCTTTTAAAATACCTAGTCCATTTGTCTCCAAATTCTAATCCAATTGGCTCCCAATTTTAAATAACATGTGTCATTAAATCCCAATGTCATTCATAAAAATTTCTACTGCCATCTGATACTTATTTCTGCTATTATTTATCAATTGTGTCGCCACTTGGCATTTTTTCTAGTCCAAGAATACCCTTAATTTCCAAAAAATTCTCAAAATTTCCAAAAAATTCTAAATAACTAATTAAACACACCAACTCAATTTTTAAGCAAAATAGTCATTATCTATATCATAATCACATTAAAACAATCATTTATACATGAAAAATGTCAAATGAATGCATGAACAAATTATTGTAATGTGTGCAATGATCAAATTCACGTGTGTGTATACTAACATTATGCATGAGTATGAAATACATTTTTCTAATCTATCAATAATATTTCTCATATACAATATTCCCAAGTTCTAACCCTTAATATGGGAACGAGATGTTACAATGGGGATGGTAGGAGGTGGAGACCTTGTGTATAATGTGATATTTCTTGAAAAACATTTCCATCACCCTATTACATAAATGGGTTCCTCTGTCGTTTATGATTGTCTTTAGCATCCTAAACCTAGAAAGGATGTTAGATTTGACAAAAGTTGTAACAAATTTAGCGTCACTAGTTTTGGTGGCTTTGGCTTCCACCTACTTAGAAACATAATCAACTGTAAGTAATATATAATTAAAACCAAAAGACGGAGGAAAAGGTCCCGTAAAATCAATGTCCTAAATATCAAAACTTTTATAGAAAAGAATGGGAGTTTGTGGCATTTAATTTGTACGGGACAAGTCATCTGATTGTTAGAACTTATCACACTACTTGTAAAAGATATATGCATGCTTGAATAATAAGGGCTAGTAGAAACCACTCTCAAAAACTTTATGGGTGATCCTCTTATCCCAAAGTTTCCTCCACAGGCATATGAATGGCATCTCGCTCTCAGGCACACACCTTCTTATAACTTGATCTGCACAGTGCCTCCATAGATACGAAACATCTCGAACGTAGTACTTAGCTTCATTCTTCAATTTATCCCTCTGATCCTTTGACAATCCGTGGAGGTGTCAAATTGGTAGAAAATAGTTATTCATTTGGTAGTGTTTCTCTTAGAGGGATATCATCTTCCTTTTTGACCAAGCGATTGAGGTGATCAACAATCATGTTTTTTCCACCCTTCTTATCTCTTATCTCCATGTTGAACTCTTGAAAGAGTAGAATCCATTTGGTTAACCTTAGTTTTCCTTTTTTTTTGTAAGCAAGTGCATCAAAACTACATGATCAAAATAAACAATAACCCTAGCACCTAGCATATATTATCAAAATTTTTCTAAAGCAAAAACCATAGATAAAAGTTCTTTTTCAGTTGTAGAATAATTTGATTGAGCTGGACTCAAAGTCTTCGAAGCATAATAGATGGCATATGAAGCTTTACCCACTCTTTGTCCTAGAATCGCCTCTAAGTGCATATTCACTCGCATCATACATAATCTTAAAGGGAAGGCTCCAGTTTGGAGGTTTAATTACTGATGGGGACATTAAGAGCTCCTTTAGTCTGTTAAAAGCCTCCTTACACTTGTCAAACTCGAAAGAGACATCTTGTTACATCAACTTATGTAAAGGTGAGAAATCCTTGATGAATCTGTGGTAAAACCTGCATGGACAAGAAAAAAATGAACTTCCTGCACATTTGTTAGGTAAGGTAAGGTAGAAATAAGATCAATTTTTTACCTATTTACTTCTATTCCCCTAGTAGATATAATATGCCGTAAAACTATACTTTGATCTACCATAAAATAATATTTTCCCAATTAAGTACAAAGTTAGTGTAAATATACCTTTCTAAGATAAGAGCAATATTTTCTAATTATTCATCAAAAGAAGAACCATAAAAACTAAATTCATCTATGAATACCTCTATGATTTTCTCAATGTACTAAGAGAAAATGCTTACCATACATCTTTAAAAGGCGACGAGTGCGTTTCAAGACCCGAATGACATACTTTGATAAACAAATGTACCAAATGGGCATGTAAAAGTGGTCTTTTCTTAATCCTCTAGTACAATTGGGATCTAAAGGTAACTTAAAAATCCATCTAGAAAATAGTAATACTCATATCCAACCAATCTTTTAAACATTTAATTAACAAAGGGGAGGGAAAAGTGGTCTTTACAAGTTACTGCATTCAATTTTTTATAGTTAATGCATACTTGATACTTGGTTTGCATGCTGGTGGAATCAACTCATCTTTTTGATTAGCCACTATCGTGATTCCAGATTTCTTTGGAACCACCTGAATCGAACTTACCCACTTACTGTCAAAGATTGGGTAAATGACCCCAACATTGAGAAGCTTCAACACTTCCTTCTTCACTACTTCCATCATCGAAGAATTCAACCTAGGTTGAGCTTACCTAATGGACTTGACATCCTCCTCTAACAAAATATGATGCATGTATATAAAATTGCTTATTCCTTGAATATTTACAATCATCCATCCAATGACCTTCTTATGTTTTGTTAACATTCAAACCATTTTGTCTTCTTGATCAGAAGTTAACATTGCTGAAATAATGACTGGTAGGGTCTGCTTGTCTCCTAAATATGCATACGTTAGGTGGGAGGGTAGTAGTTTCAAATCCACATCAAGTATCTGCACATCAGAAGGTAACGACCTCTAGTAAGATTCAGGTAATTTTATGGAAGCTAGTTCATATCTTGTGGGAGAGGTTTCCAATAACTATAAGGTAGCTGCCATCTCAATCAATTCTTCTCCCAACTTATCACCATTAGTGGCTTTTGATTCTAGGTGCTTGGTCAAGACTATTTTTAATTGATCTTTGCAACTTAATTTAAACATTTCCTCTACTAAAGGATCAATTGCATCAATAGAGAAAATAGAATGATCATCTAAAGGATATTTCATTGCATAAAAAATGTTAAAATGAATTACTTCCCTGTTAAATTCCATCATGAGGGTGCCCTCACGAACATTTATCTTAGTTTGGGTCATATTAGGAAATGGTCTCCCTAGTAAGATAGGTATTGGATTGTACAAAGTTTCATCATTCATGTCCACCACATAGAAATCTGCAAGAAATACCAACTTATTTACCTATATCAATATATCCTCAACTACTCCATTAGGGTAAGCATTAGTGTGGTTAGCTAATTATATGATAACACTTGTCTCTTTTAAAGGGTCTAAATTTAAGGAAGCATAATATTGATTGATGCTCTTAAATCTAGCATAACTTTATTAATCACAATGTTGCCAATTTTATAGAGAATAGTAAACATACCTGGATCCCAATGTGTCGAAGGTATCTTCTTCTAGAAGACTGCAAAAATGTTATCATCCATCATCACCTTCTAGTCACCTCTGAGCTTTCTTTTATTGGTACACAATTCCTTAAGGAATTTTACATACTTGTGTACTTGCTTGATTGTGTCTAACAAAGGTATTTTCAATTTTATCTTTCTGAAGGTATCTAATATCTCTTTATCTTTTTCCTCCTTATTCAATTTTGCTAATCTGCTATGAAAAGGTAGAGGATTAGTTTTAACTATATTAGGACTTTCAAAGCTTACCTTTGTACTAGTCAAGGGATTTCCTTCATTTCTTATCTCCTTTTCAATCTCGTCTTTGTTTGCTATCCTTGGGGTCTTTTTTAGATCCTTAAGCTCCTTTCCACTTCTTAAAGTTATCGCATTAACATTCCTTGGATTCACCTTGGGTTGAGATGATAATTTCCCTTCATTTTGTGATTCTAGGAGGTTAATAGCCACCAACATTTGACCTATATAGCTTTCCAAGTTTTGGATGCTTGATTTTGTATCTTACTATAATTATCTTACATCCTACTAAAATTCCAGAGTTTAAGTAGCAAGAGACTTAACTAAGTCTTCCATAGAAGTACCTAAATTGGAAAAGGAAGCTTGTGGCCTTAGTTGAAGTTGTTACGCTCCTTAGGGCCTATTCGGGACGTGATTCTACTACCTATTCCCATGATAACTCAAGTTGAGATGATCCCTCTAACCTAGGTTACAAGTTTGGGAATACGAGTTATACTAGTTAGGAAAATAACCTTCTACAACATTTATGTATTCTATACTTCCCTCTTGTAATGTTGGACACCCATTAGTTGGATGGCTTATATTTGCATATATTCCGCACACCTTTACCTATGCCTATCTGACTACAATTTGTTTAACAAAAGATGTTAGCTTATCCAAATGATGTTAAAGGGATGAAGTACTTACCTGGTTTACACGATGAACATCGTTACGAGTGCCAAATTGTTAAGTATTAACAACCATGTGTTCAATTAAAATCCTGGCCTCCATAAGAGTCTTCTCACACAATGTCCCACTACTCACTGCATCTACCAAACTCCTTTCTATAGGTAATAATCCTTAGTAGAAATATTGGATAAGAAGATGTTCTGATATGTTGTGGTAGGGACAGTTGGCACATAACGTATTAAAACACTCTCGATACTTGTAAAGGGACTCTCTATTTTGTTACTTTATCTCGCATATCTTTTTTCTTATACTGGTTGTCTTCGATGCTAGAAAATATTTCTCTAAAAATAGTCTCTTCATCTTAATCCATGTGTTCGCGATCCCAACAGGAAAATCCAATAACTAGTCCTTTGTTGCATGTTTCAGTGAGAATGGGAAAGCCTTTAACATTATCTGCTCGTCTAACAGGCTTGGACATTTCATACTCAAATTACCACATCAAGTTCCTTAAGATGCTTGTGTGCATCCTCACCTGCAAGTCCATGAAAGTTAGGCAGCAAATGGATTAATCTAAACTTAAGTTCAAAAGTGACATATTTAGCAAAATTAGGAAAAGTAATGCATAATGGTCTTTGAGCTAAGTTTGGTGCAACTAACTCTCTTAGTGCCTGTTTGGTTGAGCTTATATCAGTAGAGCTTTTATTAATAGAGCTTTTGTCAGTAGAGCTTTTCTGAGAAGAGCTTTTTTAAAAAGTCAGTTGACTGTTTGGCTGTCAATT
>JAOTAY010000004.1:23652462-23663195 GCA_025629805.1 Erythroxylum baracoense
TCCTCCCCCGTGGGCCACAAGTCCAGATGTCACATAGGACGTCGGGCCGTGGACCCGCCCGGGGAGGGGTTCCAGCACTATGGGAGTGTCTAAGGTTGCTGGTAGTACCTTTTACAATCAACTTGTTTAGCTTTCATAAAAAAGAAATTCCTAACTTCATAGTCATCAATGTTATACTTTCCCCTACACCAATCACATTATAATCCTTGTGAAAGTTTTGCTGATACACTCAATTTATCAATTTTCCTTTTGAAAGCCTCTACCTAAGCTACCAAAGTAGTCAAAGGATCCCCATTATGTATACCTTTTTTTTATATTTCCTTTTCCGTACTTGATTGCTAAATGATATGTGTCCCTTAACATCAACTTTAGAGTGGCTTCTAGAGTCTTAAGGTATAAGACTCCTCTAGCTGTTGCATTAATCATTTGTTATGTTACATAGTCTAGACTATTGTAAAAAGTATAAAATTACAACCAACTAGGTAACCTATAATCTAGAAACCTCCTCAACAAATTCTTATATCTCTTTTAGGTCTCATAGAGGGTTTGATGTTATATTATCTATAACAAGAAATATTGTTTATAGCCTTATAGAGTCTTACATGGTTATATGCTCTCTATTTATATCAATAGATTGGCCAAACTTATAATTAGCATAACATCAAGCATAGAAACAACAAGTTAAAATTAGATTTTTTTATTAAAATGTATAGAAAGAAATATAAGAATCTATATGAAAAGAAATGACTAGAATAACAATTCTTGAGTCTTCTAAACACCAATTGGGTCCCCAAAAATGGTGTTAGAAACTTGATGTGTGCATTTTCTGCAACTTAAATTTTCTTGATTACAAAATATATTACTGACAATATAAGACAAAGGTATCTATCACTTAGTAGTAATAAAATAGTAGATAGATTATCAATCCCACAAGGAAACAATAGGAATTTAGTCAACTCTCCTACTATTGCCTAGTTAATTAAAATAAATAGAATTTTTGGTATAGAGAAAAATTAAATCTAAAAGTAAACCTAAAGCTAGGCATAAACTCTAGCAGAGTAAAGAGTAAACAACCATTCAGGATAGAAAAAAAAATATAATTAAGTGAAGAAAGCATATATAAATGTCATCTAAATAGTAATTCCCCTTATTATTGATAGTTGTGTAATTGCATGTGTTTTAGGGTTGAAATTGTTATTTATTGAGTGTGAATTTGAGTGGTGTGTGTGCATTTAGGGTGTAATTATGTTAATTTGTGTGTTTTTGTGTTTTTTGTGGGTTAGATTAAGTATTTGAGCTTAAATGTTATATTTTTTAGGTGTTGTGATGTGTTTGTTAGTGTTTCAAGGTAAACGGGAAAGAACGACGAAGATTCAAGGAGTTTCGATCCAGAACCATAGGCCACGATCATGCACAACATGCCACGATTGTAACAAAGAACATCAAGTCAGGTCATGATTGTGTACATTAGGCCACGATCATGACAGAAAGGTTAAACAGTAGGCCACGATCATGGTAGGCAGGGTTATGATCGTGCCCTGCATCAGGATGACAAAAAACTCAATTTTCGTGAGATTTTGTCAACTGTTTCAACCCCAACTTTGATCTAGGGCTTCCACAAAATAAATAGAACATGATGTGACAGCCACCAAGAGTGTAGAGAGAGCTTAGAGAGTCATGAAAAAGAGCGAGATTTTGTTAAGTTCGAGAGTGACCTAGAGAGAGACCAAGAGATCGAGGAAGGAGACGAAGGAAGAGAGACACGGAGACATGCTAGACTCGAAGTACTTCCCTTTTCGAGATTCCATTCCTGACAGTATTTCCATTTATTTCAGTTTTATTTATGTATAGAATTGAAATAGGTGTTGAGATTTGTTGTGTTGAATGTTGAGTTTACGTTTATAATCACCTTCGAATTTTGACTTTTGAGATTAATAAAATTTATTCGATTGTGTTTTTTTATTGAGTTGATTGTGATTTCAATTTTGTTCTTTATAATTTGGTAACAAATTGAGAGGGTAAGCCAAGTAAAAATCATAGATTTGGGCTAATGAGAGTTAGGTGAATCAATAGGTAGAGAATTGAGTCAAATCAACAGAGTCGTGTAACGAGAGATCGAGCATAAATTCTCGATAGGTTAATAGGCAATTTTAGAACTGATTTAGGTTTTGGACCAATTTCAGATTGAGAGATCACAATTACCATAATTTGAATTAGGGATTACTAATTAGGGTTAAGAATTATAACTTGAGAGAGAGTATTTCACCCTAAGACCGCTTAGACCCGTTTATTCAATAATTGCATAATTGGTCAGGTTTTCTTAGTTTCCAGTTAAAATCCCCTTTCTCTCCTTTGGTAATTTCTAAGTGGATTTTGGGTTGAGCTATGATATTGCCATTTTGTTTACTCTTTGGCACTTTAATTTCTCATATTTGATTATTGATTAATTTAATTTCTACATTAGTTAATTTTTTAGAATCATTGTAGTTTAGGCCAACCTTAGATTTAGGACTAGTTAGTCTTCCTCGTGAGATGGACACCTTAGGTACTACTCGAATGACTCGAGTGCTTGCGGTAATTACCAAGGTTATAAATAGTAAAACTTAATGCGTATAACCTATAGCGAACAATGTGTAACCTTGCGAACAAGTTTTTGGTGTCGTTACCGGGGAAGGCGACATTTAGTCTATAATTGAAGGCGTTAGCTTAGATTTGAGTTTCTATTTTTTATTTTCATTTCATTTGTTTTATTTCAGAATCGTGCTCTTACATGAACACAAGAGTCATGACAGGTTCAAGTCATGCAGCTAAAATGATAGATTTAGATATAACGCGATTAGAACGAACCTTGAGGAAAGCTCTATAAGAGGAAGAAGAAGAGATTGAGAAAGCACAAATGGTCGAGGAATTTCAAAGAAATATGGATCAGGAAGTTAACCCTGGGAGGCAACAACAGAGGACCCTCATGGATTTTTTGAGCCCAGGATTTAACCCAGCGAATCAAAGAGCGGCTAGACCATCTGTTCAAGCAGTCTCATTCGAAATCAAGCCAACCCTCTTGAATATGCTTCAGCAGAATGTCTAATTTTATGGACTGGCGAATGAAGATCTGAATGCACACATCATTAGTTTCCTCGAGATCTGTGATACTTTTCGGTATCACCAGATGTCAGAGGAAGCCATCAGGATTTGGTTGTTCCCTTTTACACTTAGGGACAGAGCGAAGGCTTGGTACCATCACTAAGCCCCACTAACATCATGACGTCGGAGCAGCTTGTGCTTGCTTTTCTAGATAAGTACTTCCCTTTAACAAAGACTAAAAAGATCATAAAGGAAATTACCAATTTCCAATAAGGTGACGGGGAGTCGATTTATGAAGCGTGAGAGTGGTATAAAGACCTACAGAGGAGATACCCACACCATAACCTACCGAAGGAATTCCTCCTATAGACATTCTACAATGGAGTAAACCCACCTACCAGAGGCACGATCAATGTAGAGTCAGGAGGATCTTTGATGCATAAGATGGTCGATGAAGCAGAGGAGTTAATGGAAAAGATGACAAGTAATAGTTGTTTATGGGTGAGTGAGAGAAATAGGCAACCTACTACCTTTAGAGAGCATAAGGGAGCTGTTGTCATGGATCAGATGATGGAGATGCAAGTTAAGATCAACAATTTGAGGCAACAACTCAACAATATGAAGGCGTCATCTTCTGCTCCAGTTAAGGCCATATAAGCAATGCGTGAGTTATGTTGTCAAGTACATCATGACTCTGTGGACTGTTACCTGATGAGAGAGTTTAACCAGGAGCAAATGAATTACATGGAGGCACAATTTAGACAAAGAGAGGGTAATAACTCCTACTCCAACACATATAACCCCAGGTAGAAGAATCGCCCTAACTTTTCTTGGTGAACAATAATAATGGAGGGCAGTTCAAGTCTCAAGGGCAATCAAGCTTTCAGCAGGATAAGACAAGATAGGAGGTATGGAGGAGGCACATAGGAGGCTCGAGAGTAAATTTGAGCAAGTTACAAAGAATCATGCCTTGTCTATACATAATTTAGATGTCCAAGTGGGGCAGCTCGCAGAAGCAATGTCAACTCGAAATATTGGAACTCTTCCAAGCAACACCGAGTTGAACCCAAAGGAGCTTATCATGGTCATAACTCATATTCAGGATGGAGAAACCGCACAAGTGCAAAAAAGGTAGAAGATAGAGAAAAAAGTCAAGTGGTTGAAGAAGACTTTCCGATTGAGCCCGCAATGGATTCAATTCAAGTAACTAGATAGGTATTTCCATTCCTTATTACGTAGCAGCGAAAGTTATATGCAATGAGGGAAGCGGAACAATTACGAAAAATTGAGCATAATAAGATCGAGGAAGTGACAGACCGAATACAATCGAAGCTCAAACTACAGGAGTCTGTCAAGAAGAAGGTTAAGGAGCAACCACAGGAAGCAAAACCCAACATAGTGATGAAGAAAGATGACCTAGGAGACTTTTTCATCCCCTATCGTATCAACAACATTATTATAGACAGGACATTTGCAGACTTAGGCGTAAGTATAAAAATGATGCCCTACACTTTTAGTCTTAAATTGGGGTTAAAAGAGTTAGTGCCCACTAAATTTTTGGTTAATACGGCCGATAGGACCTCGCATAGACCGATGGGAATCATACAAGATGTGCCAGTAAAGGTCGATAAATTTATTTTTCCCACGAATTTCTATATGTTAGACATCATTGAAGATGAGGACACCCCGATAATTCTTGGGTGACTGTTCTTAGCCACTACACACTCAATTATTGATGTGGATAGGGAGAACTAAATCTGCGACTAAGGAAGGAGCATATAACCTTCAAGGTAACCATTAGACAGTACGAAGCTCCTTCACATCCAGTAGAGGTCAAAGAAACCGAACCTCAAGGAGGATGGGAGGACAACGAGGATCCTGCAAATGCTTCCCAAAAGAAGCGCTCATGAAGGAGAAGGCGAGGCAAAGAAAATCGCAAGGAAGGTGGTAGTAGCAATATGGTAGCGAAGGTTCAAACTCTGAGATTAATGGCGACGCTACCATCAAATCATTCATTCCAACCACCTTGAGTGTAAAATGAGAGTCGAGCTATTGACGTTAAAAAGAAGCACTGCATGGGAGGCAACATATGGAAAAATTAGTTTCTTGTTAAAATTGTTAGATTAGTTGAATTATGTAGTTAGGTTTATTTTTGTTTTGGTTTAATAAAAGCAAAAAAGGAATAGGATTTCGGAATCATAGGAAGATTGTGCAATATAAAAAGAGAAATGAAGAAGGCTATAGAAGAATTAAGAAGTGGTAGATAATAGATTGGCAAAGAGCAAACGAAGGAATTTGGTGTTAAAAGACAGTTGCTGGCCACGAACATGGCCTACAACTGCAAATGCTCATCGTGGTATGCCTATGCCATGATCGTGGCCCGCGACTATGAAGAAATAGGGTAGGGTGTATTTTTTAAAATGAAAATTTTACCTTTTCACTACCTATATATTCAATTCTTACTTCACTTTCACTTTCACTTCATTTTCATTTTATCTCTCTAGAATTCCAATCTCCGAACACTCTCACCTCTCACTAAAATCTTAACCTTCCTAAATTCTTCTACATCCTACCTCAAGCATGCCATGCATTGAGCAATTGGTCCAATGGGAGCCATATGGAAGAGAACAAGTTGTAGGTCAAGGTAGAAGGAACCGAGTGGCAAATTTTGGAGCACTATTCTGCATCTATACCGAGGAGGAAGTTATTCATTTCCGATACCTTTGCTCTAGGAAAATTGTAGCTCCTAGATACTTTGATATTGATACATTAGATAGGCTAGAACTATGTGAGCAAGTTGAGAACCTAGCCGAGGGAACCTAGTGGGACCAGTTCATACGATTCCAATTCCCAATTTTTGAAGAGCTTACACTAGAATTCTTCACATCCTTGACCTTTGACCAAAATAATATGAGAGAATTATGGTTTAGATTAGGATGCTGAGCTTATAAACTGAATGTTGAACTCATGTGTGAGATGTGTGGATTCCCTGAATCCACCATTATTGATCAATATGACGATTTTCGTGCTCAATATTTGCATGAGTTGACCAGAATTGAGCAATTTTACGCGAAGAATGCGCACAATAACATTATCTGATCCCATGAACACTTTCTACTACACAAATTTATGTATTAGCTAGTTTCTAACAAGTCAGAAACCAATAAGTGTTCCACCAAGGAACTTTTCATAATGTGGTGCATGGACCAAAGTATTCCAGTCTGCACTTCAACCCATGTCCTGAATGCCCTTACTATAGTTTCGTAGAAGCGGAGCAACCATCTTGGAATGGGATATATAGTGTCTACCGTTGCAGAACATTTTGGTGTGGAATGAAGGGGGTTGAGAGTTTACCTCCCTGACTTCCTCAACCATTATAATTTGTTTCGGGCAGAGATCATCCATGCCATAAATATTAGTCTGTGGGAGATCCATGAGACGACATATGTATGGACCAGGGCAGGTCAAGCGAGCTCGAGTTTAGCCCCGCCTCAATAGGAGGAATCAATGAGTGAGGAATCGAAACAAGAAGAAGAGGAAGAGCAAGGCTGGAAGAAGGTATTGGATGTAATCTTCAAATCCAACAGGAAGCTTGCAGAGAACACTAAGACACTTGCAAAGATGGTGTGCACACAACATCACTAGAGCTGAGATATCAGACGAATCCATCACTATTTTGAGTCTCAAGGTGTTCAATTACCACCTCCGACACTGTCACCACATCCATCCCCTTGAGATTTTTGTCTAACTCAAATTAATTTTTCTTTCCCACATTAGCCTTCAGTCCTATTTTGTCTTTATGTTTATTTTCATTTTTATTTTTAATTATTTTATTTTTATTGTTCATTTTATCTGTTCTTTGTTACTTTAAATTTTTTCTTCCCCCTTTGTTTATGTGCTTGTGTGTACCTCCTCACATTAAGGACAATATGTTGTTCATGTGTGCGGAGGGATTGTGTGTTTTATTTTGGGAATGTGATTTTGCATGTTATACGATAGTATTAGGTTACATTGTGTGAAGTGTGTGAATGTGTCAATGACTTAGATTAAATGAAATTCATTTAATTTTGAACATAGTCTATTAGGTTTTGAACGATCATTAACTTGCGAAATTAGTGAATTAGGAGGCCTTTGGATGACTATACAGCCTAATTAGGACTTAGTGTAAATTTAGCACCCTCTAGATTGTCACATTTATTCATAATGTGAGGTCTTTTAGGTTAGGTAGCTTAACTAGTATTTTTCATGAAAACGAATAGCCAAAATCAACAAGGTAGGTAATCAAAAAAATTTTTTTGTTTATTATCATTATTTTGCTAACCTTTGGGTTATGAATAGAGCTAGTAGTTAGTTAAAAACATGATGTAGTTGAGTAACCGGATCGACATGCATCACAAATGTGTGCCTTCACGTAAAAAGGCTATAATGATGTTTCAACCAAGTTGTTTAATAAATTGACTTAGTTAAGTAACTGGATCGACATTCATCACAAATGTTTTCCTCTAAGTAAAAGACTAAGTTCGGGAATAATTAAAAAAAGTTTTCTAATAAAAACCTATCGAACTTGTAATGCGCTTGAATTTTAATGAAAAATGTATTTAGGAATAGTTACAAAGTCTGAGGTACCGAAAAACCATTAATGTGTGTGTACAATTGAAAAGGCTAAATAAATTAACAGTTAGGTCTCGATTAAGTTATATATTTGATTCAAGCCCCTAGACACAAATATTTTGTTTGTTAATGGTTTAACATAATTGAAGGATTGTGGATTAAATTTATTTCATAAACTTAGAGCCATGGCCTCATTATTGCATTATGAGTTATGTGTTTTTATATGCTTTGTTATTTTTTTTGCTTGAGGATAAGCAAACGTTTAAGTGTGGGGATGTTGATAGTTGTGTAATTGCATGTGTTTTAAGGTTGAAATTGTTATTTATTTAGTGTGAATTTGAGTGGTGTGTGCGCATTTAGGGTATAATTATGTTAGTTTGTGTGTTTTAGAGTTTTTTATGGGTTAGATTAAGTCTTTGAGGTTAAATGTTATATTTTTGAAGTTCCTTGATGCATTTGTCAGTGTTTCAAGGTAAACGGGAAAGAACGGTAAAAATTCATGGAGTTTTGGTCCAGAACCATAAGCCACGATCGTGACAGAGAGCGTCAAGTCAGGCCATTATCGTGCACATTAGGCCACGATCGTGACAGAAAGGTTAAACAACAGGCCACGATCGTGGCAAGTAAGGCCACGATCATGCCCTATGTTGGTTTGATAGAAAAACTTGATTTTCGTGAGATGTTGTGGATCGTTTCGACCCTGACTTTAACCTAGGGCTTTCATAAAATAAACAGAACATGATGTGTCAGCCACCAGGAGTCTGGAGAGAGCTTAGAGATTCTTGCAAAAGAGCGATTTTGTCAAATCCGAGAGAGACCTAGAGAGAGATCAAGAGATCGAGGAAGGAGATGAAGAAGAGAGACACGGAGACATGCTAGACGTGAAGTACTTCTTGGAACAGGTAGTTTCCCGCCATTGTTGCTTTCGAAATTCCATTCCCAACAGTATTTCCATTTATTTCAGTTTTATTTATGTATAAAATTGAAATAGGTATTGAGATTCATTGTGATGAATGTTGAGATTACGTTTATACTCACCTTCGGATTTTGACTTTTGAGATTAATAAAAATTATTCGATTGTGTTTTTTTTATTGAGTTGATTGTGATTTCAATTCTGTTCTTAATAATTCGGTGACAAACTGAGAGGGTGAGCGTGGTAAAAATCATCGATTTGGGCTAATGAGAGTTAGGTGAATCGATAGGTAAAGAATTGAGTCAAATCGGTAGAGTCGTGTAACGAGAAATCGAGCATAGATTTGCGGTAGGATAATAGGCAATTTTAGAACTAATTTAGGCTTTGGACCAATTACGGATCGAGAGACTGCAATTCCCATAATTTGAATTAGGGATTACTAATTAGGATTAAGAATTATAACTCGAGAGAGAGTAATTCACCCCAAGACCGCCTAGGCCCATTAATTCAATAATTGCATAATTGGTTAGTTTTTCTTAATTTCAAGTTAAAAATCCCTTTCTCTCCCTTGGTAATTTCTAGGTCGATTTTAGGTTAGGCTATGATATTGCCATTTGTTTACTCTTTGGCACTTTAATTTCTCATATTTGATTATTGATTAATTTAATTTCTGCATTAGTTAATTGTTTAGAATCAGTGTAGCTTAAGCCGACCTTAGATTTAGGACTAGTTAGCCGTCCTCGTGGGATTGACACCTTAGGTACTACGCGAATGGCCTGTGTGCTTGTGGTAATTACCAAGGTTATAAATAGTAATACTTAGCGCGTATAACTGTTGATAGAAAAACCTATCTACTTGTTTTACGCTCAAAAACTGCAACTGAACGGGTCATGACTTGTAGTAAAAAGGGCAGATATCGATCCCACAGGAATTGATGCCTAGATACCGTTTAATTTAGACACAACTTTCTTTAAGAAACAAAATTATGAAATGAAAATAATCTGGAAAATTAAATTAAAATTAAAAGACTAATGTAAATAATGGACAATAATGAAATTGCAGAAAATCTGAATTTAGTAATCTAAATACTATAGATTACTTTTTTCCCTATTTTATCTCCCTTCTATTTTATCGATTGAATTATGTCTCAACCTAGATTTTCGAATGTACTAATTACCCTCTCTCAAGGTGTAACTATTTATCCCTAATCGATTTAACGGGAATCAATTAGACGATCTCTCAACCTACCCAATGACTTTACCGATTCAATTAATTATCGAACTATTCTATGGGTAATCAATTGACTAATCGAGATCTCTCTTCTACCTATTCAATTAACATGATGATTGCCAGTTTATAGGTCGCCAACTCTCGTTGTACAGTCCTACAAAAATTTCATCTCACTCACTCTCTCAGTTTGTTGCAAGATGACAATTAAGAATAACAATCAACAAAGACACTTGCATTCAATTCAATAAAATAGGAGTTTAACATAATAGTTCCAAAAGCAATCCATAAAATAAAATCAGCTTAACATGGTCTCTATAACATCATCAACATTCAAATAATCCATTTTTACAAAGAATATAAGAGATTAAAATGACAGAAAATTGAATAGAAAGACTCCTTTTCTTTGCCAAAATCTAGAATTTTAGTGTTGATGTGCTATTTTGCCCAGTCTTAATGATGATCCTTGTCTTTAATCTTTGCTCAATGCTCCAAATATGTGTTCTTCACTCAAGGATGGTGTTTCTACAGGTGGGTGTTGTCTCTTCTTAGATGGAGGCTTAATTCTCTTTTTATAGTCCAAAATCCTAAGTTTAATAAAGTCTCGCAGATTGCCTTGGATTATAATTCCCACATTCGTAGGAATTTGTATGATTCCCACAAGCGTGGGAATTTGTCACAGACACATCTCCCTTTTTCTTATATAATTCCCACGTGACGTGGGAATTTGAATGATTCCCACGAACGTAGGAATTTGTCACAGCTGCAGTCCTCATTTCTTCTCCTTATTGATCTTTAGATCACCCTCCAAGTTGCTCCTTCCTTCTTCCTACATAAAAATAGTCAATTCTTGCCCTTAATTAACATCAAACACACAAGAACAACAATGAAAATCAAACT
>JAOTAY010000004.1:23669263-23688586 GCA_025629805.1 Erythroxylum baracoense
CCTTTTTGCACCCAAAAGCATTATTCTTGGTACATTTTGGTATGGATAAATTTTAATATACCTTTCCTATAAATTTTCCTTGATTGAAAAATCATTTCTTCAATGAGTTAATTTTACGCCTATGTACGATCCCACCACGAAATTCTTAAATATTATGATTTCTTTTATTTTTGTCATCACAATGTTTCCAAAGGTGACAAGTAGTCACTCTCAACTATGTACGGGGACCCGGGGCCAACATGATCTACCTGGGTAACAGAGGTATTCATAACAAAGACCTTTGCATCAACAGATTAGGATGAGTTTTCAAATAAATCTTTAATGCTCCATAAAAACACCAAAAATAAGTGTTTCGATTTTTCTTATTTTGGTTATTAAGTGCTAGAGAGTGAGAGGTAATTACTCATTTATGTTCATTTTATCTATAGGGTTTAATTCTTTAAATTTGGTTATATTTCTTTTTAAGGATTGCTAATTTTATGTTAAATTAGATTGGAATTCAATGCAAGTATTTAGAGATATAAAAAGTTAATAAACAATATAACTAGGTGGATGATGAGGACTTTTGGTTATCTTAATTAATTTGCTTAACTTCCCTAGAATTGAAATTACTTCGGTTTACTCAATTTATGTTATGTTTTTAGGTAATTATAAAAATTTTGCCTTGGAATAAGCCTTCGCTGAATTGAAGAAGATTCTAAATGAAAACGTGAAGAAAACACGGTTCTTGGGTGATCAAATTTGTGTGCCGACTTATGCCCTTCTCTTACCACTTAAAGAGGGAAGTCATGATTATAGATATGGTCTAAAGGGAGATGGTATAACAGAGAGAATTTCTTAAAGGCAGTATGGCCTGGGACACGTCGTGTCTGAGCTCATGGCCATAGCCATATGCAGAGAAGTTACAAGAACTAGGGAACAGGCATTCTAGAGTCTATATGTCCCTCTCTAGAATGTTACAAAATATTGCATAGTCTATGAATTGATCATTTCCCATACCATTCCTTAAGCCAAAAAGCCAGATATATCATATAAAAACCCTAATTTAGAGGATCATTCTTTTCTATTATAAACCTAGGATTAGCCACTAGGTGGTATAAGAACCCTCAAGAGATCATTTTAATGTTTTTTTTTTGGTTATAAAGATGAGGATTGGAAATCTTCCCAACAGATTAAATCAGAGTAGGGAGATTTTATCTAGAATTCTTTCTGTCTTGATTTCTTTTATTGTATCACTTATATTTATTGGTGAAAACATGATTTGTGGATAGTTTATTTATATGTTAGAAAGGTAAACTCTAGTATTGTCTTTTTAAAGGATTGATTCAATATCATTTATGAAGTGAGATTTATTTATGTAAAATATCTTTGAATACTCTTAATGTGGATTTAATTATGCTAACAATAGATCTTATATTAATTCATGTGTGGACGATTCGAGAGAACCTACTCATATATGGACCATGATTTAGATATTAGGAGTTTCATGAAGTACTAGAGATAGGCTTACATAAATTCTCTAGTGTTAAGGTCAATCTTTCATAGAAATCTTCAAAAGCTAATACATTATTAGGAATTTTAATTAGATAGAGGTATCCAGTAAATTAACTTGAGAATAGGTGGTTGTGTCTTGTGATAAGGCAATTTAATAACCTAGGAATTTATGCTAGTCTAAATTATAAAGACCTTCTAAGTTTATTAAATCATGACTACAAAGATAACCCTCATCTAAACATTACTTATTTATATATAAGTAATGTTTAGATGAGGGTTATCTTTGTAGTCATGATTTAATAAAAGGAAACAATCAAGTAATATATTTGAATTGTACTTATTGGTTTGCTTCTTTGTTTAAATTTTATTTCACTTATTATTCTATGTCAATCAATCTATCTATTTTAATTCTTTAAATAGTTAATAGTAGGAGAATGATCTAAAATATCTAGCTTCTTCATGGAATCAATACCCTATTTATTACTATATTACTCATCAATAATGAGTACACTTGTCTTAGGTTTTAAGTAAATATTTTGTGATATGGAAAATTTTAGTAAGAGAAAACATATAGCGCGTATATATAATAAAGTTTGAAATAAATGTAATGCATCTTATAATAAAAGTCCACCGAAGCTCATCTTCATTAACTCAGACTTAACGAATCTTTATTAAAAAATTTTAAACAAATTTAAAATATTCCATTTTGAAAAAAAGTTACCCCTTTCTTTGCTTCTATTGACTCTTGAATAATGCATAAATTCAAAGGCTATAATATGTTGTTCAAGATGAGGTGACCTAGGATAAAAGGACTCTGGTTCTTAGATATTAAAGACTTAAGAACTAGCTTTATTATGTTTGCAATAGTTATATGAACTACCTTGTATGATACATTACAACATGTAATTGGTCTATAAACCACAAATTTCTCTAGAGGATTGCACTTTGTGATTAATATAATTAATTGATACTAAATTCTATTCACCAAATTATTAAAAGAAAGAGAAGAGAAAAAATTTAAAGGAGAGAGAAAGGATTGAGAAGATTGGTATTCATTTCTTATTGGAAGTAGGTTGGTTACAGATAATATAACCATTGTGACATCCATAACAAGCATTTGGCTTAGCTAATGACTTGCATCTAAGTGTTGCTATATATATATATATATATATAAAAACAAAACGATTATAGTCATAAACCTTGTCTATAAGGTTAATTTGATGGTTACCATTGTTGAATATCAAATAGGAACTCCCAGGTGGGTCTTAATGCCTCACTTGACCACCGAACCAGAATTTGTGTTACTAGTTTATATTGTCATTTAATAATTCTCTCTTCCAATATTACCACTGGAATTTAATCTTTTATAGTTAGCTCCTAGGAAAGTATAGAAAGATGTAGGTTTGTCAGCTCGGATGTGCTTCTAAAGATTGGGAGATATGAAGCACATTATGAATGGGACTGCGTAGAAAAGTTCACTTTATATGCGACTTTCCCGATCCTAACCAGTACCTTAAAAGGATTATAAAATAGAGGTGACAAACTTGTTACTGCTTCATTTGGCTAACGATGCTTTTCTGTATGATTGTCTTTTGACCAAAATGAAGTCATTTATTTGTTATTCTTTTGTCTGTTCTCTCTTTTCTTTTTTTCTTTTTTTTGCATTTTTCCGTGTGTCCTTTACAAATGGAATACAATTACTTGGGTTGCAACTTCATGATCCTGCAATGCTTGATATACCGATAGCAGTTTGAAGTCGCTTACAAAGTAAGGAATTTGTAATGATGTACTATAATTATATAGCGCTTTGTTTCGTGTTGATGGCTGAATGGTCTGTGATATTGAGCCACCATTCTACTAAAGCCAACCAGGTATTCCATTTTGATGGATAATTTCCTGCCATACATTGGAGATATGTTTCAAGGTTCTTGTTTAAGACTTCTACTTGCCCATCTATCTAGATATAGTATGTTGTTGACAAGTGCAAGCCAATCCTTCTTGGCGATACGAGTTCTCGGAAAAAGGAACCAAGGAATATGGGATCATGATCATTTGTGATTGTCGATGGCATTCTATGGAACTTAAAAGCATCGATCATAAAGAGTTGAGCTGCTACTTTTACTGTGTAAGTATGCTTTGAGAGCCACGAAGTGGGTATATTTGGAAGTATGTCAATAATCACCACTATTACAGAGTATCCTTTAAAGTTGGCAATCCCTTAACAAAATCTATGTTATTGTCCTTACCATCATTATTGAGGTATTGATAATGGTTTTGGCAATCCAACAAATAAATTGGTATCATATTTGTTTTGCATACAAATTTAATGTTCTCTAACTCTTCTGAATCCCCTTCCAATAAAAAAGAGCTTGGAGTCTTTTAAATGTTGCAAACATATCTGAATAACTTCTACTAGTGCTTTCATGAACTCAATTCAGTGTTGCAACCCAGTACCACCCTTCCTCTCCACTTCAAAACATTATTCTGCCATTGATAGTTTCTAGAATATAACGTCCCCTTTGATAAGCCTGAAAGCTATCCTCATCCTAACTTATCTTGATATCCGTTAGCACTTAGCAGCTTGGTTTGCACCTGTAATAAAAGTAAGATAAATAGTTCCACAATAAGTAAGATAAATAGTTCCACACTACTAACATCATTTCTTTGAAATATTTTGAAATAAAGCGTCACTCGCCCTATTGTTTTGACCTTTCTTACACTTTATTTCATAGTCATAACTAAATAGCTTCAATAACCACGTTTATTTTAAGTGTTTACACATCCTGTGTTCCAAAGATATTTTAATATCTTACAGTCTGTGTGAATCAGAAAACCAAAGTAGCGACGCCAGTATTTTATGGCCATTACTGTTAGAAATTCCTTTTCACATATAGATAAAACATAATGCTTGGCAAGAAGTTTACTTACATAAGCCAGGGGATGCTCATCTTGCATAAGTACTCCTAGTCTCACTTCCCAACCATCAGTTTCGATGGTAAAACGTTTTAAATAATCAGGAAATGCTAACACAAGGGCTATTGTTAAAGCTCTTTTGAAATCTTCCAAACGCATTTTTTATTCCAATTACATTCAAAGGCACTTTTCAGAATTAAATTGGCGAGTGGTTTACGCTTAACACCATGTTGCTTGATGAATCTTCTATAGTATCTAATTAAGCTTAAGAATCCCCCGAGTATTTTGGGTACTGACCAATTAGCCCCTATTTTGACCATTTTTGGATCAATGGCCACTCCCTCTAAAAGGGATCACATGTACCAATTACTATACCCAAGTTGGGCCATATGTGCATTTGTTGCCCTTAACGGAAAACCAACAAAGGTGATGTGCTAACACTTCCAGCGTAGCTCTCAGATGCCTCGTATGTTCTTCAACCGATTTACTATAGATGAGGGTATCGTCAAAGAAGAAATTCTAAATATCTCATTGATCAAACTTTAAAATGACGAGAGAATATGAAGGAACCAAAAATTCATAGTACCTTCGAGAGTTTTGGGAGTTGTTCTGAAAATGTGTGGATATACATCCTAATCTGGTGATATATTGACCTTAATTCTAGCTTAGACAACCACGTTACTCCATCCGATTCATCCAACATTATCTTAATAGGAAATTTATCCTTATAGTATATCTATTAAGCTCCCTATAATCAATGCATGGCCTCCAAGAATTGTCTTTCTTCTTCACAAGAACTATCAGATAAGAAAATGAGCTGGTACTACGTTGTGTGATCCCTTGCCTTAATAAATCTTACACAAGTTCTTCAATTATTGTCCTTTGGAAACCGACGCATCTATAAAATGGGGACCCCTTTGTGGTGATAAAGTGGTAGGTTATTTAAGGACTTCACCAGTAACTTCTTGAAACTCAACTTCTGGGATACCTCCCTTCAAAACTCTTTGTTAATTACCTCACTATTTTTGCATGGCTTTCATGGTACAATTCTGGCCAATGCACCTGGTGAAAGTAACAATCCAGGAGAAGCAATTGGTTTATTTGAAGAGCCTAATGGTAGGATTGGTGAAGTGGCTGAAGTTTGTTTAGGCAAATCATACTTTGTTCTCGGTGTAACAAAGAGAGGCTATTGCTTCTTGTTTCTTAACTAGCATACACACATGTTGCAGCGTCTAGGGAATCCTAGTTAAGAAACAAGAAGCAATATTACAAATACAGGCGATAAGCTTCTGCATGTTTGTTAGTCAAAGAAACAAAATGTGAAATGAATAAATTTAACAAAGCATATCAAGCTATTATTTGAAAGATCAAGACTACTGACCTGTTAGCTAAAAGCAATGGCTAAGAAGATTCTCATAAAAGCCAACATAGAAATAACAGTTCCTCCTACAAGACAGAATTGCATAAGTCTCGCCCTCCTCATAGGGCCCAGTGAAGTGAAGTGACAAAGAGCCACCTCTAGAATAGATTCGCCATCCAAAAAGTACACCTGAATCAAAGGCTGTATTATTTAACATGAAGAAATGAGGGAAAGAAAAGAAATTGGAGAAGAACAAAAATAACAAGACTTTTGCTTTCTCAAATGACTATTTACACATTTTTAATCCAACCAGTCTTTACAGCCACTCCTATTTCCATTTTCCAAAGGTAAATCAAGGCAATATCATGCGCTCAACATATCAACCTGGAAGATGTAGCTTGTTTTAGTATTTCATTAATATCCCAATATACATGCTAATACTCCATTTAAGACCAAGATCCCAGATATGGGATAAAATCCACATTTATTAGCATAAATTCAAAACAAGAATAGTTGTGTGAAGTGAAAATCCTCAAAAGTAAGAGTTAAGCGCATGCACTATATGATGTAGAACAAATACAAATTAGAAATTAGAAATTCAAATGAAGCTAAACAAGCAGAACAAGAAAGAAACTAGAAGAAAACAGAGCAGAACATAACAAAATAAGAGAACAATCAAGAACCTAGAAGAAAACACAAGGCAAGAAACTCAATATTTGTTTGCCAAAATCATTCAATAACAACCTAAAATTGAAACAAACCTCATGGTTATAATAGTTCAAGGCTAATCTTATACAACCAAGAAGAGTAAATCAAGACACACTAAATATAAACTGAATATGACTTACAATAAAAGTTCAATTCTAAATAAAACTACTAAAATCAATAATATGCTAATAGAATCAGTGATGGGATGGTCCTGCATTACGCACTATCCTAGACTTTCATCACTGTTTTCTGGGCCCAAAATGAGCAAAATTTATATTGCATGCCTAGTCAGAGGAATCTCGCAAATGTATATCTCATTAGTTAAGTAATCCAATTTCACAGCCATAGGCTTCTACTCCAAAATCACTTGATTTATCTAGGCCCTCATCAGGCCAGCAAAGTAGCTGTATAACAAAAAGTGAGTTCAATAAATTAGTATGATCTTGTCATTGATCAAAGTAATTTTATAATCATAAAGGTCAAGTTCATTCACAGCTTCTATGAACCCCCGCCCCCATCCCCTTTTTCCAATTATTCTAACAGCATAAGTCATTGAAAATTAGTTTATAACATTGAAAAACCAAAATGATAAAAATACCGGCAAGCTATTGAGGAGAGCCAATGTAAGTGATACATGAAATGTGCACATTAAGCTCTTTTCCATGATGCTAGGAAGATGTGCAATGGAAGCATATCCTAAACGAGGTTGATACTCTGCCAACCAAACTGAATCTGCCATAGAACCTAAATCACCAACAAATATAAAACTCCCTCCACATTCATCTCCTCTCAATTGTTCAGTTTGGAGCTCTGAAAACACATTTCTTCTGTGCTGCATACACCCAGGGGAATAAGGGCTTGAATAGGTGATCTCCACCCATACTAATCCTGGGTACTGAAGAGGACCTAAGCAGAACTCATCCTGTGTGCAATGATCACATGGCTTTGATTAATTTAACATTCCATTACTTTGTTCACTTGAAAAAAAGAAATAAACAAAGGCCAAAACTGTCTAAAAATTTTGCGGAAAGGGCTGTTATAGATTCAAACCCTTGAACCTTTGGTCCGTGTCTTAAACTTTTCACCTGGAAAGAGTAGATGTGCTTAAACAAATGATATAACCAAAATAAAATATATTTTTTAAAAGAACCAAAATAAAATATTTTTAAAGATAACAAACATCAGAATTTAGCAATATCCACCAGTGAACATGAATAGCTGCTACTGTTGGTTATTCCAGGCATCAAACGATCACCACATTTGTTTAGTCTGACAACTTCCTTTGCATTCAAACAGTGGCCCCTTATTCGTCTCTTTGGATGACCATCTTCAATTCTGATATCATCTAATCTGTTTGAATCGGAGGAGTAAATGGTAACAAACATTACGAGATCACCAGGACATGTATACTGATCATCAACCAGATTGAATTTTTTGCTTTCTGCTATCATAGCAGTTGGTACACAATAGCCCTTCCTGTTATTATGAACTGGAGAATCTTCAGGATTCTCTAAATGGTTTGACTTTCCAAGTATCTGTTCATCTATTAGAGTAATCAACTGCATCCATTCTTGTTTAGTATGGATGTTATTGCCATCCATTGAAATAATAATATCACCAGGTAATAAATAGCCTGACAAAGGTGACGTAGAAGATATATCCAAAACCTATTACAGGAAAATGTCATAAATGTCATACATGATAGGGAAAATGCGCTAGTTTAAGCGAAATCATCTGCACACATATAGATTGTACATGTGTTTGCTCTTGCAAATATAAAGAAGAGAGAGGATGATGTACCATAAGGCCATTGCCATATATGAAGAAGGGTGATAAGATCAACGGCAAGAAGAATAATGACAATCCGCAAACTGCAGAACACTAGAGCAAACTTGAGTTAAACATTTTTCAAATAAAATGAAATTTTTGAATGGCAAGTAAGTGGAGAAGATTTTGATAGGAACCACACTCTAAATAAGAACTAAGCAATGCAACAAAGAAGAAGAAGATCAAAACTGAGTAGGGTAAAGTAAATTTTATTGATTATAGGAAGGGTAATACATGCACAATTCGAGAAATGGTTTGCAGTATAGCAGATATGAACAGAACTTTATAGCTTTTCTAAATATATTTTTCTTATTATATATATATATTTTAATAACTTTTCTTTTAAACTTGTATCAACTCACGACGTTTGGTATTTTTTTATTATTTATTAGCAAATATGGGCACCATATTAGATATCTTATTTGGTTTTATTTTATTTTATTTATTTATTTACTTTTTAAATTTTATTTACCTACTCTTTAGCATATCAGTTTTCATATCTACTCGTATAATCTGCATTACTTTTTTATTGTCACATTCACATGTGGGTCTACCGGAAACAACCTCTCTATTATGTAGAGGTAAGGCTGCGTACTATCAAACCTCCCCAGATCCCGCTTTGTTGCGGGATTTCGGACTGGGTGATGATGATGATGATGAGAAGGAAGGGTAATACATGCCTACTGAAGGACATTAGAGAGGTACTCGTTCTCTCCCTGACATTGAGGTCACTCCCAATTACTATTTACTCACTCAATGATCCCCCATACACCCTTACTCCCTAACTATAAGCAGCTTCTGGTGTAACAACCATGCCCTGTCAACATTCTAGAACTACGCAAAATGACAACAGACTTCACAACAGTCAACATCCGCAAAACAACATTCATAACAGAATGATAGTAACATTCCTGGACCAGACTTCAAGGATCAAGAGGTTTTAGTTCCTTCTTCTTTTTACGGAAATACAAATTCCTGACCATTGGGCCTAGGCTTCTATTAGATTTCTCATCCTAGACCAAACAAATTCACTATGCAATCAGTGCAACAAAGGATTTGTGATGTTTGCACTACATCTATTAAGTAGGCTCAATCAAAGTAGATCATAAATGCATGAATTTCTATCCTGTCATGAAGAGTAGAAAGATATTACAATTGATGTATTTTGTAGAGAGGTTCAGTTAGACATATATGCCAATTATTGTACTACTAAGTAGGAAAATAACTAAATTGGATCCTTATAATTAAGCCTTAGAATCTTGTAACCGTTATACAATTTGTAACACTCCCCCTCAAGCTATAACACCTCCCCTCAAGTTAGAGCGTAGATATAATTGACTCAATCTTCATTTAGAGCCTTTTTGAGAATATATCCAAGTTTTTCTCTCGTGTTCATATATCCTGTAGAGATCAAGTTTTTGCGACACTATTTCATGAACAAAATGGCAATTGATTTCAATATGTTTAGTTCATTCATATAATACAAGATTGGAAGTAATATGCAAAGCAGCTTGGTTATCACACCACGACTTTACTAGTATTGAAGCTTTAAAACCAATTTCACGGAAGAGCTGATATATCTAAATTGTCTCACATTTTGACTGTGTCAAAACTCTATATTCAAATCATGCACTGGAACTGGATATAACATCTTATTTCTTGCTTTTCTGTAAGATCAAATTTCCTGCAACAAAGACACAATACCTAATAGTTGATTTCCATTCAATCTTAGTAACTACTCAATCTGCATCTGAAGAACAATTGATGCGAGTATAGCCGTTATTTTCATATAGTATTCCTCTTTCAAGAACTCCCTTTAACTAATATAGGATATGTTCTAGAGCAGCCCAATAATAAATAGTTGAAGAAAACATGAATTGACTTATAATACTGACAAAATATGCAATATCAAGACAAGTTACTATAAGATAGTTTAATTTTGCAATCAATCTACTATATTTCTCAAGATCTTTAAATAAATTTCCTTCATTGGTGACTTGAATATTAGGGAATATTGGAGCACTGCATGGATTAAGTCCTAATTTTTTGATCTTAGTTAATACGTCAAGTATATATTTCCTCTAAGATACGAAAATACTTTTCTTGCTTTTTATATATTTCCTATGAGATAAGAAAATACTTTTCTTGATTTTATCAGCTTTAATCCCAAAACAAACTTCAAAGCTTCTAAATCTTTCATGTGAAATTAACTATGAAAAAAAGGACTTCATAAATGAAACACTCATAGTATCACTTCCAGTAACAACAATAGCAGCCACGTGCATAACAAGAAGAATGATGCCAAATGCAAAATGTTTATAGAAAATCGAATGGTGAGACTTACTCTTATTTATTCCAAACATTTTAACTAGCTAACTAAATTTTCCAAACCAAGTACAAAGACTGTTTTAAACCATATAAGGACTTTCGAAGATGACAAACTTTTTATACTACTTGAGCAATAAAACCAAATGGTTGCTCTATATATTATCTTAAAGGTCACCACATAAGAAGGCATTTTTGATGTCTAACCGATGTAAGGTCCAGCTATGAGTAGGTGTCATAGAAATGAATAAATGAATAGAGGTTAATTTAGCAAAAGCAGAGAAAGTATCAAAATAATCTACAACACAGTTTTGAGCATAGCTTTTTGCAACTGGTCATTCTTTAAATTGAACCAACAATGCATCCAAATTGCCCAATATCCTTCTTTCCTACATGCAAGTTCACTAGATCACATGTATCATTAGCATCTAAAACATTCATCTCCTCTATCATAGCATCACACCAACTCGGATGGGATAAGGTTTCATGAACAATTTTGCAACAAAAAAACAAGAAGAGGAGACAAGTGATCATAAGAAACAAAAGATAAATAGAATAAGAACTGACGTTTAACTTAACAAAGAGTAATTAGGAGATCATAACCATCAATTGTTGGATGTGATGTTAAAGAAGAGATAGGTGCCAAATTTGTATCAAGATGATCTTGTCATCTACATTAGACCAGGAGAATAGGTGGTGGTGATGATTGTGTAGAAGTATCAAGTATAGCAGTAACATTAGTAGTCTAATATTTGATCTTATAAATCAAAAAAATCATCCTCCTCAAATATTGAAGAAGTAGGAAGAAAGGTATGTGTTCCAAAAAGGTAATATCGGCTAATACAAAATATTTGTTAAGATTACAACAGTAGCACCAACACCCCTTTTGCATAATAGAGTAACCTAGGAAACTACGTTTTGAAGATTTGGGATCTAACTTAGTTACTTACAGACAAACATTATAGACAAAACAATTGCTACCAAATATTTAGGGTATAATAGGAAACAAGAGTTTAGAAAGGACAAAGAACACTATAAGAAATATAACAGATGAAGCATGTAGTTAATCAAAAAACAAACTGTAGAAACCACATCAACCTAAAATTGTTTGGGGCGTGCATTTGAAATAAGGGTCCTCTAGCAATTTCAACTTGATTTTGATTTTTCCTTTAAGCCACACTCTTTTGAGGGTGTGTCAATGCACAAGTATTGATGAAGAATATAATTTTAAATCAAGTAAGCTTGAATTGATGTGAAAAAATATGCATTGGCAGTATAACTTCTCAAACTATGAATATAGACATTAAAGTACATTTTTATTTCAGCCCATAAAATAGTAAAATCAGAAAGTAATTCAAAACAGTTATTCAAAATAAGGCCAAGTCGTATGAGAGAAATCATCAACAGAAATAATAAATATCAAAATCCAATTTTAGACACATTAGGACACAGACCCCAAACATCATAAATGAACTTACTCAAAAGGGAAACCAGCTTGTTTAGTGAGTGACCCTAGGTATTGGAGACAAACGACGATGTTTGGTAAACTGACAGGATTCACAAACTAAGGAAGACACATTATGAAATTAATGACATAACTTCTTTATTAGAGATAAAAAGGTATGTCCTAATGGGTAATGAGCTTCAAAAGGAGTTGCCACCTGAACAAAGAATGAGTCTTAGCACTTGAGTATTTAGAATGTTTAAGACCTCATAATTCAAGTCATTTACCATCAACTAAATATATTATTTAATTATTTAATATATTAATTATTAATAAGAATTACATATTTAATTAGTTAAATTAATTATTAATAAAATTATAAATAATTTAATTTTTGTAATTAAATTAAATAAATTTAATTTAACAATTATTAGTAAATATAATTAAATTTAAAATATTTCCAAAATATATAAATTTTGATTTAATAACTAAAACATATTTAAAACAATTATTGATTTTTTAAAAGATTCAACCGGAATTAGACTGTCATAAAATTGACTAAACAATGAATAAAATTAAAAGTTTTGAAATATTATTTAAAGAAATTTTCCTTATCCATCGAAGAATTTTTTTAATTGAAAAAAAGATTGTTAAATAAAAATTAATTGATTTATTTTCGTTCGTAAAAACTTATTAATTTAAAAAAATTGACATAATTAATTAATAAACTAATTGATTTTGAACAACAAAAGTTATTAAAATAAATCGAACAAAGAAGTTGCTAGTTTAAGATTTTTACGGTTGAACCGATTAGATTTTTTAATCATTAGTAAAAAGATGTTTCAATTAATGTAAACATTTTAAGAGGTAGAGATACGTATATATACTAATTACTCAACCACTAATTAGGTAAGCAACTAAATAGGATCCTTATAATTAAGCCTTAAGATCTTGTAACAACTATACGATCTATAACATATCCCAAACACTACAGGTAGAAGAAACAATGTAAAATAAGGCTTACCACAGCATTGTGCCAAACTCCAGCGCAGTACACACGAAGAGTATTAAAGCATTGCAAGGCCTGTAGACTATCATGACTGAAAGCAATCAAAGCACCAGGGAACAAAACTGCAAGAAAAAGCGCAATGTATTCCATTTGGACGCCCTCACTGCATTGAAATAAAAGGTGCCTAAGAATATAAATATGAGGATCTATCTTTCTGAATATTACATATGGAATTTAATCTTCATAAATTAAAATCCAATTTACTAATGAACCATTAATAAAGCATGGACAATACTTATGCAACACCTCTGAGATATGCAAACAAGTAACAATTTAAACAATAAAGTTGACAAAAATTCAATTGCTTCCATATCCCATAATCACATTTGTTACTTTTCCATTCAAAATAATAAAAAAATTCTAGTTAAAACATTTCACTTTATGATTAACATTTTCACAACTTTTATCATTTGTGGCCGTACAATGAAAGAAGATATACATGTATACGTGCCAATAGTCTAAGGTGGGCGCTCTAGTTTGTACTATTGGGTTTATTTAATTGGTTTAAGCAAGGTTCAATATTACTCGTTTCTATAATACATAAGTGTAATCTCAATAGGACATTCAATAAGAAGACTAAAAACTATCATTTTGCAAGAGAACTGATTAAAAAAAAGACATTAAAAGAACTGACCTTGCAGCCGCAATGGCGTGCCCAAATTCATGGAAAGAAACAGATATTAAGGTTGAAAGGCCTAAATAAGCCGCATCTACCAGTGATAGTCTCAACTTGGAGACCTACAGCAGCAAATGCATTCAGTGGAAATACAAGTAACCAAATTTGAAATAGACAGAATCAACTGAAAATGACGACAAGCGTCTACCGTTCAACAATAAGTTATTCTTTTTGTTTTTCCACAATGAAGGGGAATAAACAAACTAACCCAGGGCGAAAAACCAAATAACAAGGACCCGGAAAGATCAGATAGCTTGGAGTTTCCACGGAAGACATGGAGAGCGCTGCCCAGTTCCCAACTCAGAATCTGCGTGCGAAATCCATCTCAATCAATCAAAGTTTTGATCTTTTTACTTATCACTCTCAACATGTCCTATATTGCAAACTAAAGAGCTTTGTGGATTAGTGAATAAAGTAGCGAAAGAATGGCTGTACCAAAGTAACTAGAAGCAACGAAGTTAAGGCAAAACCAACTCCAACAGAAAACCAAAGTCTCAAAAACTTGGAATATCTCCGTCCAAAACGGAGAAGATGACCGTTTAAGGCCGATATTCTGTAATCACAATACCAAAGGGAAACGGTGCCGGAGCGCAGCCGCCGTTCCCCTCTTCCTAGACGGTGAAGTGGTAGTTGAGTGTGAGGTTGTACCCTACCGAACCTTCTCGCTCGTCTCTCCTCCATGTATGGGTTTCTAAATATTAATTATGTCTCCGTCCATCGTCAACTGTACCTCACGAGTCTAAAAGGAATTTAAAAGAAACTAAAAGGAAGCAATTTTGAGAAGTAAAGCGCCTGATATAATATTTTCGTTAAGTCTTAAAATATATAAACTTTTTTGTTAATCTCACACATCCTACCTGATTATAATCCTGAGTGTCAGATGAATGATTCTTCGCTATAGCTTGGACATCTGTGATATGACAGACATGGAAAGAAATCCTCACGGTTAAAAGACCAAGTCAAGTTTAAGCAGAACGCCGTACTGATTTGTAAGGTATGAATATGATGTATATATATATATATATATTATTAATGATTTTTACACTTATATTTGTTTGTATTTACCTATTTATTTAATATTATTATTACCCTGTATTTTTATTTTTACCTTTATTATTACTTTCACCATGTTATATTTCTTAATTATTGTTTATTTTTATTTTATTTTATCTTATATTTTTAGTCTTTATCTTATTCTATTTGTATTGTATTATTTATTTTATTATTTTTATTTTCATTTGTAAGTATTTAATTATATCATTATTGTTATCATTGCTATTAGTCTTTATTTTTTATTTTTTTTACTTTTATTTTTTTAATATGTATTTTTATTTTGTTTTATATTTTATATTGTACATATTATATGTATTTTTTATCTTTATATTATAGTTTTGATCGCACCTGTTGCCATTAATGACAATACAGACCTTGAACATAGAGGAGGCTTTGAACAATCATCATGAAGGTATAAGAGGCCGAGATGATACAAGTTGATAAACCAGAATAAAGTAGACTTCCTATTCCCAGTATTGTGAGTGATTAAAGGCTGCATTTTTTATTTTTATCCAAGATTTGCTTGAGCTAGATTCCATTGTCCACATGCTTTCATTCTTGATGTAGTAACAATTTACCACTTCACCCAAAGCTTCTCCTTCTCTTTGCATAATTTCCATAATTTTTTTTACAACAAGGCTTTGTATATTGTCTTGAGTGAAGTAATGCCTAAGTCTCCATTTTCTTTTGGTATGTAAAGTAAACTCCAACTTATGTTAGGAATTTTCTTATTGGTTTTAGTTCCACTCTAGATAAAATCTATTACTAGCTTGTCCAGAGTCTTCACTACACTTTTAGGGATTGTTAGATGTGAGCACTAATAAATATATAGATTAGAGAGCACCACCTTAGTCAAAGACAATTGTTTTGCGTAAAATAAGTTCTAAAATTACCTAAGCTATTCTACTCGCAAGTATATGAGGTATTTGTAGTCGATTACCTAGGGTCGTTTCCCACATAGGTGAAATTGGTCCACTTAAATTAACCTTGAACAAAAGCAAAAATAAAAACATATGCAACCTTAAACATTCTATCCCGATTTGTTGAGTAAAGACTTTAAAGAAAATCATAAAGGAGATTGAAAAGTAAATGGAATCAATTAGAAGCAAGAACAAATAGATTAATCGAAATGGAAAACTTTTAAGAATTAATTTCGCTAATTTAATCTCCTATGCATGATTAAGGGAAATGATTGGATTGTTGTCTTACTAAAATTAATAGTTAGGTTCTAAATCAACTTGAATAATGAACTAATCCAACTTTTGTATTCAACAAGTTATTATCCGAATTAATTATAGAAACCTGACTACTAATTACCACTTAGGTTAATATATTTCTAGTTCTTAACCTAAGCGTCTATAGTTTCTCGTTCGATATTAAACTTCTTCTCTCGATCCTTCATTTAATACTAAAATGATGTAAAGTTTAGTTATGCTATTACATCCATTTAGCTCAAAACCACAACAATAAATAAGACAACAAAATCATAACTCAATCATGTTTCGTTGATTAAGATAGCTACATTATTTCTCTAGAAAAAGAAATCAGCCCGTCATGGAAACCACAAGATTCATCATCTTCAAATACTCCAATTAAATATTTATCAGTATAAGTGAAGTATTTAAGCAATAAACCAAGTAAATAAGTAAATGAACCATGAAGAGAAAACAAGCAATAGTCGGCTAAGCTAGAAAAATAACAAGTTTAGTAAACAATAAGAAACAATACAATGGGTGAATAACAGAGCAAGCAAATAGGGATCGAGTGAGTGAGATGTGGTGGTCTCCTGCCCCTCTCAAGCTTCCCGCATTAGCTCCCACCTTCTGCTTCAACTTGTTCTCACCATATGGTCGAAAGCTTGCTTTGCTTCTAGCTCTCTTTTATGTCTCTCTTCTTCACCGACTCTCTCTGTTTCTCTTCTTGTCTTCCTTTCTTTCTCTCTATCTCTTCTCTTTTGAATAAATGTCTGTAGAGTCTATGATAGACTGGGGATTAAATGAATGTTAGCCTATCACCACCCTCTATTCTTTCTATTTATAATCTCATTTTAAGTCTAAAGTTTTGAGCTGTCCCTCTACATATAACACGTAATAAGTTGATGAATTAAAGAAAAATAGGTCACGAGAGTGCATGAGATGGTCACGGGTGTGACCAACTTTGTCACCCTTGTGCAGCCATGGTCACAGGAGTGACCATGTAATTAACATCTCATACCATTTTCCTACAAAATTCCTCTGATTTCAATACAACATTTACAATATAATCCAATTAACACTCGTGCAATATTCACTCTATTTTCACTCAATTTACTATAAATTTGCATTAAAAAACTAACCAAAATCAAGGCATAAATGCAAGAAAAATTCAACATAAATTAGACACTACAATTTCCCCCAGACTTAAACTATGCTTGTCCTCAAGCAAAATAAAGAGAACTAGACTATACAAGAACAAACAATGGAAACAACAATTTTCTTAAAATAGTCAAAGATATCAATGATCATTTCATTAAACACAACCTAAGAACTTGAAACTCATAATACTCCATAAACAAGTTATTCTTCGCATAATTAGGCAAAATCAATAAGCACTTCAATTTAGTAAACATTAACAAGTGTGATAGACACTCACTCCACTCTCCATCCTCTCAAGCATTCAAAGGTAGGGTATATTCACTCATCGTTCATTTCATGTAAGACATTTACCATAAGATTGCTTACCAATCCAATCTCTACCACTCATATCAAATACAAACATCAATCTGAAGGTCTTTATTACTATTGTAATGGGGTCAGGCTAAGGCTAGAAAAAAGAAAAATTGCAGTTTAAAACCACAATACAAATTAAGCATTTAAAATAATACAAAACAATGAACCATAAAACTCTCAATCATTTTGTCTCACTAATAAAATTGACACTTCTCATTTTTACTTCTCTCCTCTTCTTTTTATTTTCTGGTCATCTTTTTTTCTTGTTTTTTCTCTTTTTTATATATTTTTCATTTATTTATTTAGAACAAGATCAAGTTCAGTAGAGAAAAATGTAGATGAGAGATACAAATTATTACAACCCTACCCATTCTTAACTCAAAAGCCAACTATATGTTATTCCCTAAACATAATCATACACATTCAAATGATCAACTTGCCTTATGGCAAGTATAACAAAAAGGATAAATAATTAAGGTCAAGGCTCATATTTTGGGTTTAAAGAAATAAAAGGTTTCATGTTAAGCTCAAAGGGGGTTCACTAAAGGTAACATCATGGTGGCGTTTTAAGCAAAAGGGGTAAATCTTAATTGCCTTCATCATTTCACCATTTACACAAGATTATATGAGCTTAACTAGTATTTGCAAGCAAGTTCTAGAGTTCCTCAATTATGAAGAACACTCTCAATAAAGAATACTTAAATTTGGCGTTTAATAGTTCAAAAAGGTTCAAATTCTTACTGAATGAAAAGTATCATTTGTCTATCACAACAAGCCAATGTCCTTTTAACTAAAATCCAAGTCAATTAGTCTAAGCATGCAAGTATACTCATTCACTCATATTATGCATTTCTGATCTTGGTTGAGTTTATGTCATTACCATACATCTATAATTGTTTAATGGGAAAACAAATACATAACACACAATTATTAAACATTTTTTTAACTAATACCCGCCCCACACTTAAACATTACATTGTTCCTAATGTGATTCAAAAAAAGTAAAAAAGGGATCTAAGACACAAAATATCACTAACAAGGATAAGCGTTAAAACTAACAAGAAAAGGGATAGAAATACAATACGAAACTATGGCTGGTGGCTGTGTAGATGCAGTGTGAAGCACGGCAATAAGCATGGCGTACTACATTAAGGAGTGGAGAATAACTATAAGGAAGACAAATAGAAGAGATTGAAAAGTAAGCCTGTGCACACAAAGCAAACATATAGCGCCCCCTTACCGCAAGGTACAAACTGGGATGCTCGGAGTCATTCTAATACATATCCTACGATAAGGGAGAACTACGTTCGAATGCTACATAAACTTCACATGGCATCATATTATTATTCATTATAAATCATCACAAGGAAACCACAGTGTTTTAAAACCCAACCTTTTCCTCATTTCATCTCATAACTCGAAAGTTTACATTGTATTTTTTTCAACACTTATTGTATGTACATCATTAAACCTAGAACAAAAGTACTACATGAATGAGGAAAATATATAAGTCTATCTAAGCCATCCAAAATTCCCAGCTGACGGACCTTTGAGCCATGACTTCTCTTGCCAAAATCACGTAGAGTCTCTCACTTGATAGAGTTGTCTCTCGGTCCTAAAAAGACAACATTGCAATTTTGATGAGTTTTGCGAACTCAATGAGGTAACCATCATCGATGGTTCACTCAATTCATGCATCACATTATCACACATAACATATATCACATTAGATCACATACACTAGAT
>JAOTAY010000004.1:23688686-23722613 GCA_025629805.1 Erythroxylum baracoense
ATTGCATACCCACGTCCATAGAGATGGACACCAACACCTTGCTAACTACGTAAATTACATAGAAAATGTCACACTAAAATGAAGTTTTTGTCCTGTGCACATCCCGATCAATGTATCCCTTGTTATTGGGTTTTATATAATGAATGTTATTGTATCTATCTCATAATCAAATGCATTCTGAGGAATTTTAGTTAGTTAGTGATTTAATATGCAATTAGTGATTGAGTTTGGTAAGGCCTTGAATAAACTGTCAAAATTTACTTTCAATCACAAAACAATCTTCTGACATAGGTCTTTTTCTTTAAAAGAAAAAAGAAATATCAGAACCAGTTATCAAATATGACTCTGTCCCATTTGCAAGAATTATGAGGACCAGTTATCAAATATGACTCTGTTTGATGTACATATTTGGAACTTGAATTCTGGCAATATAAATAGGGATGGTAGTGTCATTTATGGAAATAACGAGGATGACATAACAAGGGTGAGGACTTTTAAAGATGGAAAGCTGAAGATTACGGAGGACGGTCTGCTTGGGCATGACAAGAAAGGGATTCCTATCTCTGGCGATGTTAGGAATTATTGAGCAGGATTTTCCCTATTGCAGGCTTTATTTGTCAAAGAACACAATGCTGTATATGATATGCTCAAAGTAAGTGTAGACTTTACTCTTTTTGTCATGTTTCAAGTTATGAAACTGCAGAATTTTGAAAAAAATCTGTACTATTTAGTTTAACTTGTTACTAGTATTAAGCAAGTTATGTATATGCCGATAGTAACCTCTGAATGGCGTCTAACAGAAGCAGAAATCCTTTGACATACGACAATTTTTAGGACTTTCATTTTTCTTGTAGGACTAGTACAAGAAATATTGAAGATTTAGAGCAAGAATCTGAAAACCTGTTTTGACCATTACTCTATTTTCTAACATTTAAACGTGTAACAAAAACCAATGGATGTGGGGGAGTAGCAAACTTTGGCCATTTTAAAAACCAACTGACTTGGTCAGTGTAAATCGGAAATATAATCACAATTGGCATGCAACAATTCATTTATTACAGAGAGTTGAAGGTGACCTCAACAAGCGTATAGGAGCTTCGAGCTCTAGACTCAGTCAAACAACAAGCAATAGAAAATAGATTGACCCAGAAAATAGATCTTACTCAGACCCAAATACAAATTACTCAGAATGTAACACAAAATCTTCTACACCTAACCGCAATTCACATAAGAAAAAAATGAAACCAACAGATCAAGAAATGGAAGCAACTAACATCAGAAAAAATGAAACTAGCAGATCAAGAAATGACAAAAAAGCAAAATAAAGCAAGTACTTAAAATGAACCGAGTGAAGATAGGTTAGCTGTGTTCCTTGAGAAATCGGTGGTCACTTTTTTCTTTATGAAGATAGGTTTGCAAAACAACTGTTGAAGATCTACGATAAGCGATAAACGTCGGATATATTACAAATGTAAGTGACAGAAAAAAGTCTATCCGAAAAAGCTAAAATAAGGGGCTTTTTTAAAAAACTCCAAATTTGAGCTTCTTAAAAAACTATATTTTAGCTTCTAAAAAAGTCATTTCTATTTAAAAAGTGCTTTTGGATTTTATGGTCAAACACTCATTTTTCTTAAAAATAGCTGTTGCGGTGGAAAAATTACTTTTCCACCCTCCAAGAGCTCAACCAATTAGGTGTTTAGGAAGTATGGAAAAAGAGTAACTTTTTTTATTTGTGACTTTGATTTTGTTGTTTTACCGAAGATGGTCAAAGGCTAAGTGTGGGGGAACTTGATGTGTGCTTAATTGTTTATAACACTTAGTGATTATTGTTGTGAAATGCTTAAGATACACATTTTAGTTCATATTTAATTTAGCTACAATTTGGAAGCATAAAAGTTTAAATGAGTTAAGATCATATTCCTTGAGCCAACATTTTGACGTTCAAAATCAATTACCCTTTTGTAACAAGAAAGAAATGAACTTGGATGAGGATTGGATAAGAAATCATAGTAAGAAGAAGGATTCAGGAAAACCTGGGAGAGACATGACGTTGTATATTTTATACAATCGTGTATGCAATTGGAAGGCACATTTTGGACTTACACTATTGGATATATGGCCATGTATCCAACCATGTATCTTCACAAGGTTCGTATTTTTTGACTTATACAGTTTAATACACGACTTTATGCCCAAAAACCTAATTTTCATATAAATAGAACATTTTGATGGAAAAAAGAAAGAGAATCAATTTGGGACTTCGTGAAGGGAAGAAAACTTACCCTTTCAAGGCCCATAGAGTGCTAAGCTTCTCTATTATGGTTCAGAGGTGAAATCGAAACCTAGGATCACAGTTAAGTATATCTTTTCATTGTTTTATGTTGAATCCCTCTCTTTATGGATTGTTAGTGTTGTTATGATATGATTGAATTATCTTATATTTTCTTATGTATTTCCATGTGATCTCAATCCTATTTTAAAGATAAAATGTTTAATTTGTGTTCAATTTGTGTTGATTGTATCTAACATATATTTGAGACCAAAAAAACAAGATTTTAAAGCAAATTGGAGCACAAATGTTTAACAAGGAAAAGACATAAAGTGAAAAGAGATTATAGTTTATTGGTGGCAGCATAAAACAAAAATGGAGACATGAAGAAAAGAATGTGAGCTACATAGATTATAGTGAGGAGCAAAGCATGCAATAGGTGGATAAATGTTGAACAAACTATCAGTGTGAAGGCATTAGCACAAGTTTAAAATGACATGCAAACAGCTGGTGAACTAGCCCCGAACAACAGCCAAATGTATTTAATGGAGTCAAAAATCTCACCAAAATGACAACAAAAAAAGAGCAAAATGCTAGCTTTCATGCGTTAACGTATGCGTAAAATGCTAACGTTGTATTATGCAGCTGCAAATGTTTTAAAACATTGGTAAATAGTGACAGTGGCAAAAAGACTTAATTCGTCCCATCAAAGGAACAGTGAGGTGGCAGCATAAGAAAACAAGAGTGGAGTGGTGTGAAGAAAATAAAAGAGTATACGGCAGAGAGAATAAAGAAAGGAGAAGTGAATAGTAGGTGGTCCATTGACATTAAATTGTCACATGAGTGAATAAAGCAGTGAATAGTGAAGTAGAGAAGGTTGCTGCCATGAGTGAAAGAATAAGGGGTACTCGATAGTGTATTTTTATGGGGACTGAAGCATTTCTCCGAGAGAGATCCATGGAGGGGTAAGTCCTAATGCCGGTTTGGAGGTAACATCGACATTGATGACCCGGGTTAAGTGTATTTTCTTATTTTTGTTGTTTTCTTTCTCTTATGTTAATTAATTTGGGTTTTGTGTATGGATAATCGGATTTTTGTTATCGTTCAGTTATTTTTGTATGAACCCATTGGGTATAGCAAAAAGATGATTTTAATACGTTCATTGGATCGTTTAATTGCATACCCATTGCTAGAATTTTGATGTAATCCGTAATTGTTATATTGAAATTCATGTATAGCGACTAATGATTTGTAATCATTAAGGATAACATGACCTAGGTTAAATAATGCATTGTATGTGGTTGTTGCCTTGATTAATCGTTTTTCCTAATTCATAATGCTACTGCCTAATTAAATCTAGAGATTGTATCCTAGGTTATTCGGTAGTTAGGTTTAATTAATAATCGTATCCTGATTAAACAAAATCTAAGGGAAAACTCGGGTTAATTATTAACCGACGATTAATAGTTTCTAGGAGAGGTTTGCGAACAACAAATCAACGAAATATGCTTAAGGTGTAGGCCAAGATTAAACCAAAGAATTGGGTCCCTATCAAATTTCCCATTTTATCATTTTTGCATGCTTTCTTTAATTTGTTTTTATTAGTTTAGTTTTATTTTATTCACTTATTTCAAAATCGAGTCCCCTGTTAAACCTAAACACCAGTTAATTTCATTTCATAAACTTTTCACACACTCTCTAAGGGATCGACCAAAACTCACCACTACTTCAGTAGTAGTCTAGTTGTTTTATTTTGACTAGTATTACAACGTGTTGTCAATTTCGATGCCGTTGTCGAGGAGTACAGTGTTTTAGTTTTTTTATGATTTAATTGGTGTTTTGTTTATATTTTTTTGTAATTTATTTCTTTTCAGTTATTTCGTGATCTTTTCATTTTTTGTTTCGTGTTTGTAAAAAAAATTTTTGATATGGATGGAGGTAATTTCTTTTATAACTTATATTCTCAATCTTAAAATAATGTTTGGATTGATCAACCTAACTTTTGTTATGGATGGGATAATCATTAGAATTACTTCTATGGTAGTTGACAAGAAGTATAGAAATTCTCATACAGACCAGAAGCTTCCTATTACGACTCTGGTCCATCTCTGGAAGAGTTGAGTAATATTGTGAACACTAATACTTTGCAATTGCAGTAGAATACTCTACAATTCTAGCAAGATGGAGGGCATTTTCCAAAAATTACATGGTCTAGTGCCCAAGATTCAGAGAGCCAATATGACTCAGGTACATCTATAGAAGAAATGCTTAATATTATGGCTACTAACAATCTTCAAATTCAACAGGATATGTACCAGTTTCAACAGAATATGCAACAACTGTTTTAACAATCTGTATAACAAATCCGAGAGGATGTGGTGCAATTCCAGCTAGATGCATTTCCTCAATAGGGAGATATCAATCATCTAGAACCACAAAGCGAAGAAGAGCAGTCATATCTACCCAAGGTGTACCCAATAGACGTTTGTGTAGAAACTTTACAAATTTATGAGGAGCTTGAGAATTTTGAGGTCAACCTCAACGAATTGCTTTTCTAGAAGAAGCTGAGGAGGAGCTCAAAGCAGAAAAAGATATATCATTTAGCCCGAAGGTAAGTACTAGGTTCGTAATTATATTTGAGACTAACCCTTCACCTTTACCTAACATGTTGGAAGAATTAAACGAAAAAGAAAAAGGCGACGAGTCATTTGAATTATTTCAAAAGAGCGAAAACTCAGTAGAGATGAAAGTTTAAAGAAAGAGGAAGAGTCGTAAGAAGTGCAGTTTTTAGGAGAGTTGTGGGCGAGCTAGCTGAAGATCGAAGGTGACAAGCAGGATGTCGAGTCTCCATACCCATTAATGATACTTTTATGAAGATCATCCTAGTGTGAGAAGAGCGATGCCTGAAAAAATGAGTGGACATTAGCGTATGATGGAGAAACGATGAAGTTGTACTCCTCAGAAGCCTCGACGCATCGTGCTGATAAGTAGCTTACTTCGAGGGAATATGCTCTAGGCTCCTCACGGAGTTTAAGCATGCTTCTTGTTGGGCTCAAGCATCCATTCGACATCGGATGATGTGCATATGCCGAGGGTTAAGCTTATGACCTAAAACAAGCGCTTGATGGGAGGCACCTCATCCATATCCTTTTGTTTTTGTTTGCGTTTTTTTGTTTTGTAAATATTTGTTAGTTGGTTCGCTTTGAGTGTTTATTTGCTTTATTTGTTTTTTAGTTTTAGGTGGAAGATGGGTTGATATTCTTTAAAAGGGAAGCTGTTATTTCTTTACTTTCGGGATTCACATGTCCTCTCGAGGGGAGTATTCTTTTTTCCATTCCCTTTATGTTTTTATTGATTTTAAGACATTGAGGACAATGCCCCATTTAAGTGTAGGGGTAGGACCAGTTTTAAAAATTTTACACTTGAATTATGATGAATGATGAATGTTGAATCATGAAATTTTGTCATAGTAGTTAGACTGAGAATTGAGTTGTAAGCGTGAATTTAGATTAGGGAACTTGAGAGGAAGATGAATCATATGGATTGATTGAAGTAGTTGGTTGCAAAAACTCAGTCAATAATTTGATAGTTGCGTGATTAGGTAATTTATGAAATTTTGATGGATTTTCATATAAGCACGTATGAGGTTTTGAGCCTATATGACTGCATTTTGCAGTCATTCTATTTCTTTATTATGTGTGATGCTCCCCTAGGAAGATTACCTTCAGAACTTGCATTGAACCGATTTGAAACTACAAATTGCATGGTTTATGGAAATGATTAAGTCCTTCTTTGTTTTGAACCCTTAGCTTAAATAACCCATCAAGTCCCTTTTCCCTTCCAAACCCCTTTGAACCTTTAACGTTGTTTGTTTCTATATTAATCACCTTACGTTGAAACCTAAAAACCCACTAGCCTTACCTTGGTGTAAGTTTAATGAAGTACTAAGTAAGCATTTAATATCTATAATTTAGGTACTTTTGTTTTGTATTATATTCTGAGAGTTTTGTATTATATTATGAGATAGTTTTAGAAGTACTTCTACTCATGTTTTGTTGATATATGTTACTATTGTTTCCTACTAATTTTAGTTTTATTCAAGTAAAAAAAGAAAAAAGAAAACAAAAGAAAAAAGAGATAACAAAAAGAAGAAAAAAGAAAAAGAAAAGGAATAAAACATAGTAGCATTAGTTAGTGATGAGTAGTTGTAGCCCATTATATTCATATGTTTATCTCACAATTTGTAGTTGGCTGTCCCTTTTACTTAGTACTTTATGAATGCTTGTAACCCTTTGACCTTTTTACCTTACCTTAACCCAAACCCCATTATAACCCAAGTAAAAGCCCTTTTGATCTATGATAGCATATATTCTATGTAAAGGAAAATGAGTGTATTTGCAAGCCTATGGTATTGTAATCTCTTAGAGGGAGTTTTGAGTGAAACACCAACCCGTCACATGCTTGAGTGATATGAGTGAACATCGGGAGAAAACTTCATCTTAATTTTATGCTCACCTTTGATCAATGGTGTCCCCATTTTACTTTGTTTATGTGAACTGATGAAAAAAAATGATATATGTAATAGCTTGATGCTTGAGTTTTCGATGTCTAAGGATTGCATATACTTGATTTTCTTTGAAAACAAATTGATAGAATATTTTGGTTGTGTTTAAATGCTTGAGGACAAGCAATAGTTCAAGCGTGGGGGTATTTGATAGGATTGAATTATCTTATATTTTCTTATATATTTCCATATGATTTCAATCCTATTTTCAACTAAAATATTCTATCATAGCAATAGATGAAGAAACAATGTAGCAGTCAAAATAGAAATGGCAGTGCTTAAAGAGGAAATTAGCAGCCCAAAATGCAGCGCAGAAGTAAAGAGCAAATAGGAGCAAAACTACATGTAGTAGGTGGAAGCAAGGAGGATAAAAAACGCTACCATTCTAGCCAAAAAGCAACACCAAATGAGGAAGGATAAGCAATGACATCTATCCAAGCAACATTCAAAAGCATCAACGTGTGTGAAAATGCATGTAGAAATAAAAGTCCAAAATACATACGACATGAAGTAAAATGCAGACGTATGGGGAGTGTTGAAGCATGAACTAAAAACAGATAAAAGATGCTTGAATTGAAGAACATAGGGATAGCTAGAAGGTAGCATCACGCTACACCTATCCACTTGACTCCTTTTTGGGAAACCTAGCTGAAAGGAGAGAGGAAAAAAGGAAGAAAAGGAGAGAGGGGTGTGTCGGCATACGAGAGTGTCAACTAGAGAGGAGAGAACCGAAGCTAAAGTGAAGAAAACGTGAATGGAGCTGCTTCATTGGAGTTTCAACTTAGCTAAGGGCTGAAAGAGAGATAGGAAATATAAGAAAGCAACCGAGCTGCATGAGCGTTGCGTAAAGAAGAGAGGAGAAAGCTTGTAGTTTGTGAAGATGGATACGTGAACAGTAGCATGTTTCTTATATTAATTTATCCCGTCAGTGAATAGTGAGGGGAAGGAACAGTAGAGTGAAAATAGAAGAGAGAAGAGAGGTGTTGTGAAAGAGAAGAAGAGAGCTGAAACTTTGTGGAGCTGGAAGTAGCGTGGGATAGTTGCATGAAACAAAGAAGAAGAAGAAGAAAATCTTGTGGCAGAGAGGAGATACGTGAACAAGGAGTTTAAACTCTAAACATTAATTTGTCCCATTAACAAACAGTAAAGAGGAGTAGGCGGCTAGGGAATGGCGTGAAAGGATAGAGAGCTGCAGATTGTAGGCATGAAAGAAGAATGAAGAGTTTAATTGTCCAATCAAATATACCATGACAAGTTGCGGCAGTGACTAGAGAAGAGAGGGGCTGCAAAAACAAAGAAGAGTGGCAGAGTAGAGAGGCATGAGAGAAGCCAAGTGAGTGACCATCTTTATTTGTCACTTCAATAAATAGTATAGTGAATAGTGAAGTAGAGAGAGTTGCGGTAGTAGCTTGAAACAAAAGGGGGCTTCAGTTAGGGATGGTTTTAATGGGCCTGAAGCATTTGTTTGAGAGACTCATGGATGGCTAGACGTCCTGACTCTGGTTTGGAGGTGACATCGATGCCGATGTCCTGGGTTAAGCATTTTTCATTGTTTTGTTATTTCTTTCTCTCATTAGGAATTGATTATATTATCTTGTATTTATTGGATTGGGTATTGAATGATGATGATTTTAATACTCTATTAACTCGTTTTTCATGAAAACCCATTGCTGGAATCGAATGCAATACATAACTGTTGTATTTTCGATTTATGTGTAGCGACTAATGGTTTCGAATCATTATAGATAACATAACATAGGTTAAATAATCCGAGCTTATGTGATTATTACCTAGATTGGTCTATTTTTCTGATTCATAATGTGGTTGTCCAGATAAACTTAGAGAGCTTTTTCTAGGTTTCCCAATAGCTAGGGTTAATTAATGAGCACTTTGTGATTAACTAGGATCTAAGGAAAAATCAGGATTAACAGAGCTTGTTGTTAAGCTACAATCGATAATTCCTAAGAGAGATAAAAGAACAACAAATCAATGAATTGTTCTTAATTAGGGTGTAGGCTGAGATTAAACCAAAAAATTGGATCCCTACCGAATTATCCACTTTTATCATTTTTTTCATGTTTTCATTAATTTGTTTTCATTAGGTTTATTTTATTTTATTTTCTTATTAAATGAAAACCCCTCATTACCTAAACATCGATTAATTTCATTTCATAGGCTAATCGAACACTCCCTGTGGGATTGACCTAGACTCACCACTGCTACATTAATAGTCTAGTTATTTATTTTGACTTGCGTTACGACGCGCCGGTCAGTTGAGTAAGAATAAGAATGAGTACTTAAAGTGTAACTTTTCTAGCCATAGGGCAGCTTCCGATGTAGAGGTAAAGATTGGTTTAGAAGTTATACCGCATAAAGTTTTAAGTATTTAGGGTCTATTATCCAAAGCAATAGAGAAATTGATGAAGACATAGTTCATCGTATTAGATTAGGGTGGCTTAAATGGAGAAGTGCATTAGGAGTGTTATGTTACACGAAGATACCACTCATACTCAAAGGTAAATTATATCGTTTAGATGATTAGGTCGACCATGCTTTATGGTACGGAGTGTTAGTCCATTAAACAGGCACAGAGTCATATGTTAATAGTGGCAGAGATGAGGATACTTCGTTGAATATGCAACCTTATTAGAGGAGTGTAATAGTAAGTGAAATTAAACATGATTAATATTAATGAAAAGTTAAGAGATATAATGCTTAGGTGTTTTAGACATATTAAAAGAAGACACCCTGATTGTAAGGCCCTAATATATACCCTGGAAGTATCATAGCATGTTTGGGGTGTATTAAGAAGTGAACATAACAAATTAAGCGCATCTAAGTATAGTAAGAGACATAATGGTACTTAATGTAAAAGAGGGTAAATGGGTAGTTTGTTCATTTCGACATAGACATACAACCTAAACTTGAAATATGTATAAGAATTTTTTATATGTTTGCTTGGATTTATGACCGTGATGTGAGGGGAATTGGTAGAAGAAGTATCCTATTTTCTTGTGGAATGTTTTTGGTTAAATTAGATGTGTTTTTGTGTTGCTCTTGCATGATAAGGTTGAAGTCAGTTAACTTAGAATGTGTACCTCACTGAATGGATAGGTTCCACTTAATAAAATTCTATAATTTTGACATATCTTTCCCTGTTGACCTCTAAATTGGATAATTCCAATTGGAGATTAAACTGGAGATAGAGGTATAAAACTTTAATGAAGGAAATGAAATTTGATTATATTTTTAAGATTTTTGAATTACGGTTTGAAGTTAAGTTCTAGTTGTTGCCCTTATTTTCTAATAGTCTGTAGTTTTTTTTGGGTATAACTCCCGATATAATTAACCAAATTGCATGAAAATTATGCCATTAGAAAAATAAGACATAGGGGAATGAAATAATTATAACATCATAGGCCAATGTGGCAATTAGAGGAAGAAGAAGGACAAATATGTAATTTTCATAAAGTTAACACACGGACCAATTGGATTAAAAAATTTGTGACCAATAAGATTAAAGCTTGTGTGTGTCCAATAGAATTGTAACACGTGGTCTAATGGGATTGTAAAACATGGTCTAATATTGTAACATATGTCTAAGACTAAAAAATTCATGAAAAGGCATATGGAGAGGGGAGATGGATGACACTTTGATGGCTTAACTTCATATTTTTCTCCTCTCAATTTCACCTTCTTCATCCCATCATTTTTTATTTGGTGCTACAATCAAAGCCTAAGAGGAAGGGAAAGAAAAGCAATAAAAGAACTACTTTACCAATTTTAAGGTTTACGAAGTCACTTTGTTGATTTCTGCATTTGTGTATGTTTAAATGGATAAAAAGATTCATTTGGATGTGTAATGGTTGTTGTGATGGTGCTTTAGTGTTATTTTTGTGTTACCTTATATAGGATTGGTTGAATATGAGAGTATTGAGTAGTGGAATTCTGTTTAGGTTTGTTTGAATCAGTCACATTGTTTGATTCATAACTCAACCTAAAGAACTCTAAATTGGGTGATTTTAGTTGAATATGAAAACGAATACATAGAACTAGAAATCTCTAGGGGAGACTTTGACTTAGTTCTAGCTTTATGACATTCGAAATTGGGATCGAAAATGGTGACCTAAGGCTACCCTTGTTTTGGAGTAGCTTGTGATACTTGGTTTATATCTCATTATTGGGAAGCTCTAATAGTCTAATTGTTAGTGCTATGGAAGCTAGAGACATAGGGGAACAAATTTATAGAAGACCTAAAATCCTAATTTGAACATTTTCTATTATTGGAGTCCGTCATGTGATTTGCTTCTGGACTGATTGTTTGCCTATTTTTAGACCATCATGGACTTAACCTAAATTGCACTATGTTAAGTTTATTTTTATTTCTGATTTTTACTTAATCTTATCTGAACCTTTTTGAATGTGTATGAAACTTTTCAAACACCTAGAAATAAATGAAATAGTACTTACCATATGTGAATTAGGTGATTCAACATAATGCATTCCAAAGAAAACGTACATGTATATAAATGATTTGTATGCACATTTATCGCTTATATATGTATAGTATAATTATACAACTATGATTTTGACACTCTTCTAATGCTGGTAAGTTATGATTTACATGTATAAACAAAAATAAGATTTTACGACTTCAAGTGAATATCATATGATGAATTGTGAAATTGGAAAATGGTTAAAGTAAGGGTTACAGTGCCTGATCTATTGTCTCGGTGGTGGATAGATAGGCATGCCTATATGGATACATCGCAGCTGCTATTGTTTGACACCAATGCCTTCTTCATTTCAAAACTATAATGTCTCCACAGTTTGATGCCTTTGGGTATCCACAGTTTGATACTTTTGAGTATTCACAGTTTTGATATCTTCGGATATCTATAGCTCCCGTTATCCACACCTACGAAAATGTGCAGGCATAACACAGAAAGTAAAGTAAATGGTTATAAATAAGACATGCAGCATGACAACAAAAATAATTGGTATTGATGACCATTTGTATTTATATTGATAATTTGTGTTAATGAGCATTGAATATCAACATTTGGCTTATAAATATGCATTTTCGATATACAGATACTATGTTGAAGCATATTTGAATTATGTACTTTGCTTAAGTATGCCATCATTGTTTACATAAGCATTGAATATTAATGTTTGGTTTATGAATGTGAATTTATGGTATGTGAGTTGTGATATTTTTAAATGTGTGTGCTTAGTAGATGATTGCTATGAGTGGTCATCCAAACTAAGTGTTTTCTCCACTAGGTTTTAAAGCTTAGCACAGGTGTTAATCTATATAGGTTTAAGTCATGGGAGTGAGGTACAGGGAATATCTGCAGAGACCAAGGCCAATAGCTAGGAGTAAAAATACCTTTGGATATATCTTTTGATTAAAGAATGGTCGTACATGTAATAAAGGAAATTGTATGTTTTCTTTTTGGATTATCATGTTAATGTAAAGATGAAATACTACTTTTTAATGATAATGTTAAATGATATGAAATTTTGTAATATGTATATGTGTAGCATTGAATAGAAAAATGTGTGATGACAATTCCTATAAATGAATAGAAATGTATGTTATGACTGTTTGTGTAAGAATTTGGTTGCCATGTATGTGGGTGATTGCAGGTTCCGTATATGGGTGTTACATTGACGCTCCAGTTAGATGATGTGAACATATTGTGCTTAGAGACTGTAAGAGAAAAAAGAAAGGCTTAAGAAGAACCGTGAGGAAGTGATTGAGAACAATATGACTTTATTAAAACTTACTAATGACATAACCTTCAGTAGAAAACTATGATGTACAAGGATAAGTATCTAATATAGAGAGGTCATTTTCATTCTCATAGATCTCCTTTTCTTTCGAGTCTTATGTCTTTTATTTAGCCTAAATATTTAATATGAAGTACTTTCCTCTTAGTTATTTAGTCTAAACATTTCCTTATTTAGTCTACATATTTTTTTGTAATGACTTATTCAGTTTATTTATTTGTTTGTTTTCTTTCTTGTTAGTATATTTATATACTTATTTTATCTTTTATTTTATTCTTTATCCTATTCTACATTTATTGTATTATTTATGCTATTACTTATTTTTATATTATTATTTATGTCTATTTTTATTTTTATTTTGTATTTAATTTAGTATTATTTTATTATATTGGGTATTGATGATGATGATATATTACGTGTAAATCTATTTGAAATAACATCTCTATTAAATAAGGATAAGACTGTATATTATTAAACTTCTTCAAACTTTGCAAATCAACAAGGCTTTCACTTCATTGTTATTATTATTATTGTTATTTTATGATTCAGATGTCTTCTTTCATTTATATACAAGTGCGATGAATATATATTGGTTTTTGCTTAAAAGTGGTGCTAAGAGTGACACAGTTGCACATATAAACTAGTTGGATTCAACCTTTCACTTCGTTTGACATTGCTCTCGGCAAAAGCAACATTGTGGAGGGTTTATGTCCAACTTCAGTTGGGCTCTGTTGAAAAAGGTTCTTTGCTAAACTGGGTAGTTATACCCTATCACATTTACAAGGAAGGTAATTAGTGTGTCGACTGACTTGCCAACTTTGCATGTCATTTTGCTTTAGGGATCACTACTTTTGATACTAAACCTATAAGGTGCCTCTTAATCTTTTTAGAGGATATATCGGAGGTTTGTTTCCCCAGATTAGTCATGTAATATGTCTCATGTTTTCTTTCCATTTCATTAAAAAAAAGGTTCTTTGCTTGAGATTAGTTCTAGGAAGAAAAAACAATAGTTTGAGTTAAACTCAAAAAAGAAGAATAAAGAAAAAGAAAATGACACAAGAACCTTAAAAGTTAATGGAGCTTAAAGGGATGGGGAAAATGAAATAGCATGTTCTGTTAATGACGTCATCAATATAAAATATATGTAATGCACAAAAAAAAAAATTTGACATCATAAAAATTTCCGTCTCGAGGCAGCTAGTTGCCGCTTTCCTTGAAAGGTCATTCCAATCAGGCTAGGGTCTAGCCCAAACCCACCCATGTTTCGACCTCTCGGAGGAGGGCTAGGACATCTACAGGCCTGCCCTTTTGAACCCAATATTCTCAGCTGCCATAACACAACACCGTCATGGTTCCGGTTCCATTGTAGAACAATTGGGCTTAGTGGTCAATACGGTGACCAAACTCTGATGCCAACTACTTCATCGATTCGCCCGCCTCCACTAGTCTGAATCACTTTCCATGCTCTCCATTGCTTTTAGTCCCCTTCGTTTTTGCTTCATTACGACAAAAAGAATTGTTAATTATGTTAAATTAACTGTTTAATTTGATAATCAATAATCCAAATTACGTATTCCTGACTATGAGAAGAAAAAAAATATTAAAAAGTAGAGGTTTGATAAATACACAACGATAATCAAAATCCACGTTCGCAACGACAACGTTAACCACTCCCTACAGATATGCTTTTGAACAACTCACCTTTCAACAAAAGAATATCTTCAGTTTTTATATAATATTTTTATGTTTGATGGGGTAAATTTCATAGTTTAAATTAAGACCCATCTTTGGTAACAGGAATTATTCTTCATGTGAAAACGATTTTGTATCAAGACTTATGCCAAATCCAAATAAAAAAGATGAATGATGTTAGAGGGCAGAGATTTAGCTGGCTAAAATATATTGTAGAAAAATGGGAGCATTGAGGCGTGAGAATGGTGCATATACTAAAGTAATAAATGCATTTAGTGGCAACATGTCAAAGATAAGGCTAAGAAAGCCGATAACAATTGTATGTATAAGAGTTAAATGCGATAGAAGCTTAACATTAATCACACATTAGTAGATGACAAGAAAAAATAAAAGGAAAAAAGATTATTAATAATAATAATAATAATAATAGTAGTAATAATTGGTGGGTGAGGCAATCATCCATTAATTAATTAATTTTAAATATAAAAAGAGGAAGTGCGATGTCTAGCCAAGTGGGGACGAGACCTTGGGATGAGTTACCAGAGATGTAATATGTTACAGAACACAAAACATACCCCTTGTAAAGTAAGTAGTCATAATTAACTTACCTTCTTAACGCTTTTTTTTTCTCTAACTTCATACCGACTCTTGGTCAAGTCAGACAGCCACATCCCTGGAAAACAATACTGCCCCCACAATAACATATTGAATGAATTAACTTACCTTTTTAGAATAAGATAAATTGGATTATTATTATTATTATTTAATAAAAGTGGCAAAATCAAGAGAAACATAGGTAAAAGACACATCTGGGCATGTTACCTGAAGAGATTTGTCCACAAGCTTAGGCCTTTTTTTGGGTCTATGAGGGAGTTTAGTGCCTCTCATGGCAAAGAAATCATCCTCTTTCTCCTTCCTGGACAAACTTAGGTTGATTCTAGGCCATTCCATCACTTTCTGTCCTGCTCCTCCGCCACTGCTATTATTACTATTTGTTGTTGTAGCAGTGGCAGTAGTTGCTTTTGCTTGACAAGAATCAACTTGATTACTATTGTTATTATTTGCCTGCTTCTTGTCATTGGTAGAGGTCGGCGGCGGGGGAGGAGCTATTTTCCGACCGATTTTCTCGGGAGAGCGCTTAACGGCAGCCTTAGATCTAGACGGAGGACGGCTACTAGCGCCAGAAGCGGACCCACTTCCACCAGCCGATCGCTTCTCTACATTCCTGGTCATCGCACGCAAATCAACCGCAACCGATTGTCAATGTAATGTCTATCTTTCTCTCTGTCGCTTTTGGTTTAGTTCCTCTCTCCACTAGAGATATATTAAAAAAGAGAGAGAGAGAATAAAACATACAACAAATGTATACAAGAGTTAAATTTGTGTTTGAAAAATATTCAACTTTGTTTGGACTTGTACTCTCTCCTTCCTATTAAAAAAATTTAACACATACACCATCTCATCTCATTTGCCTAAAGCAACCCCAATTCAATAAATCCAAATTAACTTTACTAAGAGGAAAAAATGGCTCTTCCTCTCCCACTGCCGGGGGTATAAAGGTAACATTGGAAAGAATTGGGGGTAAAATCAATCACGTGTTAGATTAGATCGTACAAAGACCCTAAATAACAAATTTCGAAACCTTTCAGTCTTGAGGATCACCATCTCCGTAGACGAGGACATGTAATTATATTTAATAAAATCTAATTACAGCAAAAACAAAAAAACTCAAAATTAAAGAGCAACCTAAAAGAAAAAAAGGGATAATTACCGCTGAGTAAGGTTATGATGAAACGCTGCTCCGCCATTACACTGTTGCTGCCGTCGAGGCGGTGGCATCATCTCCGTCCTCCTTGATTCATCGATGTGCGACGATCGGATCTCCGACCTCGAGAATCTGGCTCGCTTCTTTTGCCCCCATTGTAAGAGGACGTCGCTAGAGCCTCCTCGGATGGGGCTGGTGGCGGTTTCCGGTGAGGGATGGTCTAGAGTTCTTGATGGGGATCTGAATCTCCGGGTTTTAGTTTCGAGGCTGTTAGTTGTTGTGCTTGCGGTGGTCTCGGCATTTGGTTTCTTGCCGTTGCTTAACGGAATACAGTCTGGGCTTACTCTCTGATACCTGCAACGATCGTTGGCGGAAAACTAATGGAATTCAATTTAGTTAAGATCAAAAAACAATCACAAAGATTGGGTCTTTGGATCAGATTGTCATCTGAATCCTACATTGTTCACTTTCTGGAGATAACTGAAAGTCTGAAACTGTGTGGCATATATATATACAATTTAAGATTAAAAGGGTGAGGTTTGAGGTGCTGATCTCTGGGTTAGGAACGGGTGCTGTGACTCGTCTTGACTTCTCTAATATGCAAATCAAAATCATCTAAAAAAGACACAGGTCAACCTAAACACGCAAAACAAAGGCCCGATCTCAACATCTTCATTAATCAACCCGTTTCTGTTAACAGACGCATCACTTAGATTATCATGTATAAGTTATAACGTTGACCAAAGCCTAGAAGATGTAAAGCTTGGTCTAATCTATTGTTTTAATACATCAAATCACTGAGAAAGAGAGATATCAGAGGAACCAAATAAGCAGAACAGAACATTATACAGACCTCATCATTATAAGCAGGAAGAGGATGAGAAGAAGTAACAAGCGATAGGAATCTTTGAGGATATCAAATTGGGGAGGACAAAAACAAGGATCGAATCATACGGTTTAGCTTTCGTCAACAACAATAAGATTGAATCTTTATGTTCATAATCGTTGGCCAACAGAGAAAAACCCAATTCAAGAACCAGCAACTGAGTGTCAGAGGGATGATGCAATCTAAATAAAACAGAGAAGAAAGAATATGTGGATGACGAGGTGGAGAAGTTGAAAGAGTGAAAGAAGGAGAAAGGAAGAGTGACTCAGATGGATAGAAGAAAGCTGAGAAGGAGATGTGTCTGTCCTATATATATATATATATATTTTTATATGTATAAATAAATGAGTATGCTAATATGGGTGATACAGGTACAGGTACAGGTACTGGTAGTGCTTGTGTAAGTTGTTCACGTTCTAGGTTTTCCGTTGTCTTAATTTTGGTTTTCCTAATTATGCTCTTATCTGCTTCTCATTTTCACATTGAGGCCTATGCTCAGTACAATGGCCCATTGATTTTATTTTTCTCATGTTTTTCACTGCTCAAGTATTTATTTACCTTTCCACCGCTTTGAATCTTGTAAAACATACTTTAAAGTTCTTAATTTTTGCCAACTGATATTTTGTTTACTTTTTTTAGTATTATAATTTTAAGATAATTTGTTTTAATCTTGGAAGGAGGGACACTTATTTCGTAAAATAACTAATACTGTTTTTGAGGTAACTGAAATCAGAATTATAATTTTTAGCTGGCTTAAAGGTTTCATATTCTATATATTTTAATCATAATTGCATTCTTAATATATAGGTATTATTTACCACATATTCTAAAACGTAACCTTTGTTCTATTATAATTTTTTTGAGAAATTTAATAATTTATTTACCTTAATGTCAGTCCTGTTCAAAACTTAAGCCAGTACATGTGAACAAAAAAAAAAAACCAATACCACTAAGTGGCTAATACTAAGATTGCACAAAATCCCTCACGGGGAGTACTACCTCATATTTGCCTACTCCTTAATTGTAGCAACAGGAAGTAACATTCTGTTTAAACAACAACACGTTGTAGCTCTCCTCAGTCATTAATGGGCTTGGGAATTGGTAATATATTATTATTAGATGAAGCGTATTGTTATATCCAAGTTTTGAACATTATTCTATACCCCGATTATGAAAAGAATGAAAGTTATTCCTTTAAAAAGAAAAGTGTCGTGACAAAAATTATCATTGATGGTGACATGAAGTGTCATAGGTAGGTGAGAAGAAGTATCACAGGCGGGTGACACTTCTTTTCTTCTCTTTTTAATTATTTTTATATATAATAATTATCTATATAAAAAATATATCTTAATCACGCTAGTGACAGTTCTATCACGGGCGTGACACTTCTTTTCTTTTCTTTTCTTTAACTATTTCTATATATAATAATTATCTATATAATATAAACCTATATATAATAATCATCTAACTATAATAATTTATTGTAAAATAATGAAAATAATTCAAAATTTTGAATTATTAATTATTTTAACCAAAATTTGAATTATTTTTTTAGAATTGCTTTTTTTCACATTCTATTTCATTTTAATTTTACATTTAATTAGATTATAAAACATTATTAAATTGTATTTTAAGGACATTATGTAGCTGATAATGTCCTAATGCAAGCAAATGCTAGAGCATTTTTTTCTTCAAGAGTTATTGGAAAGAAAATACCGCAATATACTTGATTTTAAACATTCTATCATCATAAATGAGTGCATGAATTAAATATAATTAATTAAAATATATTAAAATTTCATGTAAAAGGAAATTTTAACAAATTTTTATTTTTCAAGATATTTAACAAATTAATCACTATCAATGATGATGGTAATCATGCTTTCGTCCAAACCAACCATCATAATTATATGATTATATCTATTCTCATTCCTTACTATATTAATTATAAATCATATTATCATTGCCCCATGTGAACCAAGCTCCCCCCTAAGTCTTCTGGGAACTAGTGTTTTACTCCAATCATGATCATCATTTATTGTTTGTCTCAATTCCTATTCATCATCTTCCTTTTTAGTCTTCATTTTTGTCGGCTCTTTGAACCTTCTCTCTTTTTAAAAGTATTGTTCTAGAGTAGTTACTTTGAGCAAGGATGTTAAATGTTTTTGCTTTGTTTTTACTACAACAGATGAGCTTATTGGCGACGAAATCAAACGTTGCTAAATTTTAAAACATTGTTGCAAATATTAATTTGCGACGAAAAATAATCGTTGCTCTAATGGTCGCTGAATCCCGGTAGCAAAACAATACCCTTGACGTTTTCTTGAAATCGTCGCAAAAAGGTTTAGGATACACAATAATTTCGTCAGTAAAACATATAACCAATGAGAACGAAGAACGTCGTACATGAGATTTTACGACATATATGTTTTGTAGATAAAAGTTTTTACCAACTGAACGGTAGTTTTAGGTAATTATTTTTAGTGACAATTTTTTTTGTAGCAGAATAGTTTTAGCTACTAATTGTTTATTGTAGGTAAATGTTTTTAGAGACATTCTTGTAAAAGTAGGTAATAACATTTTGTGACGATTTTTTTTAGTAGCTAATACTTTTAGTGACAATTGTGTTTTTATAGCAGAATAGCTTTAGCTATTAATTTCTTATTGTAGGTAAATGTTTTTAGAGATGTTCTTATAAACGTAGGTAATAACATTTTGTGACGATTTTGTTTTGGTAGCTAATAATTTTTAATGACAAAAATTTTATTTTAAATTTTATTATAATTGTTAAAAACAAATTTATTTTAATTTATTACAATTTTTAAAATAGTTTGAAACATAAATTAGTTACATTTTATAATTAATGTTGGTGACATATTTTTTAAATAATAATAAATTGAAATAAAATATACATTAAAAATGGAATGCGCTTTATATAAAAAAATAATTACAGGTCATATACAAACAAAGACTCCTCATCGTCATCACTATTATTAACATAGTTTGAGCCTAGTAATTGTTTACATTATGATCTAACTTCCGTACATTGTAACTTTGTCTTCAGTGACTAGTTCTCCTCTTGAAACGCCGTGACATATGTTGGTTGTGACGAAGATGCACCAATAGGCCTAGGGCCATATCTAAGACCTTTGATATAGCCCAATCTTATACCAAGAATATTGTTGCAAATGTCATCAACATTAGGCTGATTCCCCTCAGATAATGATGTCTGCAACAACTCCTGCATCTTGTCCTATAATTTAAAGTACAAAATTGAGTTAACTAAAAAATTATTACTTAGTATTATATAGAAAAATAAATTGTAATATTAATTTGTTTGTACTTCCATAATTACTTTGTGTCTCTTCAGACATTCAGCCTTGACCGTCCTTGTAGTATGTTAGCTTGTAGAGTGTGATTCTATCACACTCTTGTCTTTGGAGTTGTGTTTGACTCTATTATATGAATTTAAAAAATTATAAGGTAACATAATTTATTATAATAAGAAATAAAATAATAAATTGAAAACGTTACACTTACAAATTATTGACGAATGACAACAAATAATTTAGAGTTGGTGTTGTGAGGAGTCTTCATTTTTTCTTTGTTCACCTTGGCTTTCTCACACTTTTTCTAAATTAAGAGAAGTAGTCATGAAATGTATAAACAAAATTAATGGAAGGAAATATGAAGAGAAGAAAACAAACCTGAACCTTCGCTGAAGCCCAATAATCACACATTTCACTCCAATTTCCTAGAGTCACTTGTTCCGGAACATGTCTCATTGCCTCTTCATTGGAAGGGAAAGACTGATAATATTTATGAAGTTTATAGCGATGATCCTTCACCCTTTGTTTCAATAGTGAACTAACACAGCTTGAAACCTCAGGCTTGTCGATATCAACGATATTGAGCTTCATCTATAAAGAACACATATATGTTAAATTGTTGTTTTTGTTAAGTAAAATCGTAATACATATAATCAAATGAATTGAAATATTACCGAAACTTTGTCCAAATAATTTTGAAGCAAGTTGTTTTCCTTCAACTACTTAACATACTGAAGGCAAGACAATTCATTGCTCACAACGATGCCCAACTCACTGGACAATTTTATAGATTGGATCTTATCTAGAGAGCGACGTTGTATGGGGTTAATGGTCACAGACAACTTGCTGTTCAGTGCAACATTCATCTGTTGCAACTCAGCTCCTTTTGTGATACCTCTACCTTATTTTCTAATGCCAGTATTGGAACCTGAAAACAAAAAAATCATAATAAGAAAACACACTAAATATGTAATGAGTAATTTCAGCATTAATGTAAATATGTTTGATTAACAATAATAGACCTAAATATCCCTCATTACTAATAGAAGATGTTGGTAAAGGTTGTTGGTGATTGTCTTCATTCGAGGATGTAATTGTTGGTTGTTGAATGATGGGTTCGGATTGAGTTGGATGTTGTGTGGGAGGAACTTCTTCAGTCGTTACCACCCTCTTTCCTTTGTTTCTACCAGGGCCATTATATGGAACCTGTGTAAAACGAAATATGAACATAACGTATAATTTTAACTCAAATATCAATTTTTCACATGAATATAAGGAGATCAGTAGTCAAATACGAAACATTCGTCATAACATTCTGCAAAAACATAAGTGAAACATTAAAAATATGCATTTAGTCATCGTAAATTAACAAAAATAAAACATCAACAACATAAGCCAATTATGAACATAACATTTCAAACAATGCAAACAATTTATTTCATTCAATCATCATGATCAAGATTTTGAAAATCATCATCATTAAGTACATTATCATTGGATTCTTCATCACTAATATATTTTAGGAAAGTATCATCATTTTTATTTAAGTCATCCTGAGTATAGTCTTCTTCTGTTTGTAAGATAAGATGGGCTTGGACTTCATCTAGTTAAACTATATTAGGCTTAATATCTCTCCTATGGAATGATGATGTATCTGCATCTTCTACTAGAATGCCTTCATTATTAAACTCTAATCCAATATCTTGATAGACTTCATCTGCATCCTTATCCAATTCACTAATATCCCTTTCACAAAAATCAAAGACATTCCTGTGTTGAAACTTTTGAACAACCTTCCAATTGCTACACAATACAATATCATTGACGTAGAAAACTTGTTTGGCTTGACTTGCAAGGACAAAAGGATCATTATCATACCATGTCTTAATAACATTTATACTAGTGATATGCTCATTCACTCTCATGTCAGTTAGATCAAACCATTTGCATTTAAGTAGAATAACCTTCTTATCCTTGATGTAGTGCAACTATATTATTTCAAAGATGACACCGTAGAAGTCAATGGTTTCGTCATCATGACATCCTTCAATGACAACCTCACTATTTTGACTTCTAACTCTACTATCTAGATCTTGTATGTGAAATCTTACCCCATTAACAATGCAACATGTGTATTTCTTTCCACAAATATGAGGCCCGCATGCTAAACTATAGTTATTTGTTAGGTATGTATATTTATATAGAAAACTATAATTTTAGCTTTTATAATGTTTGCAATTATGTTTATATTAAGTTGTTAGCGAGTAAAATCATATAAGAAAGGCTATAAAGAAATATAAAATTGTTAACTTAGTCCAATGCGAAGTAACTTCCATTTAACCAAGTCTAAAATTAATGAAAGTAATAACCAAACTTTTGATAAAGGATACAAGGAAATGCGAAGTTGTAATTAAAAACTAAGTCCAATTCTAAGCAACTTGTATTTCAGAATTTATAAGTAATAATTGAATTTTTAACAAATTGGTGAAAACAAACTATTAAGCTACATAAGTAAAAGGTGATAAGTCTTATCTCTTTGTATGATATTTAATACTTATAATATGTATACAAATATAGATATCATGCTCCAAAAATCAAGTCATGAAACTATTCAAATAATTTTATTTTTCAAAGAAAGAAGTATATTAGGTTTTATGCACAATTTTTCTTATGTTGGTTAAGGTGGGTATTATGATAATATGTTATGTTGCTTATCTTGGGTTTTTAAGTGAGAGCAGTTTTCATGTTAGATAGAACTCCTATTAAGGTTAAGGTAGGTATTGTGATAATATGTTTAATAAGAGAAGCCATATCATAGTATCAATTGTAAATGAAATGAAGATTAATAATGGAGTCATCTATCTAGGGAGAAATACTTAATAGCATTATAGTAGCAATTTGGTAAACATATCTTTGACAATTCGACAATGTCAATTGAAGGAATTGACACAAATAGGAAATAAGAAACACCAACATGACACAAAATTCAATTTTTTGTCTCATTAACTAGTGATTCCAAAACCTTATGTGGTAAGACTATGGTTTAAGTATATAAGATCATAAATTGAAACTTAAAGTAAACATATGTTGCAACTCATAAGTAGGAGCTATTGGTCTTTTAATACCATTTCAATTCGTATAAAACAAGTTGGAGAAATTAGATACCAAGAAATGTGAAGAAAAGTTCACTTTCGGAGAGGAAGATCAAAACAGAACAATTATAACCCCACAGGAGTCTCTTTGAACACCTTATAACCATAACATAACTCAACCAAAACTTTAAGCATTCATTATGTCTATTCCCTTTCTTCACCATCATTAACACATTCAAACCTCAAATTAAACAATTAACAATCACAATCCATGCAAACAACTCAACAACTAATCATAAGTTTGATGATGAACATAGCATTTAACAAATACAAGACGAATAAGAATGATTTACCAGGTTGAGTACAATTATAGGGAGACGATAGAGGACAACCGAAGATAACAAGAGAAACTTGCACAAACAACAAACAAAGAGAGCAGAAAATCATCGGGAGAGAGGAGGAAGAAAGAATGCGGAGGCAGGTTGGGGGCAGGACAAACGACGACGTCCCACCTAAAATTTTTTCCTACTATTGCAACATTTGGTGACAAAACCTAAACTCGTCATCAAATGCCCAACATTTACCTACCATATTCGATAACTGTTGCCAATACATTTGGAAAAGGTGGAAAATGACGTAGTTTAATTATTCTGATCCCTTAAACTTTTGCTACAAAAATAAAATAGCGTCGTAAAATATACAACATTATGCTACCAAATTGATAAATCGTTGCCCTTTTCTGATGGTCAGAATTTTTGTTGCCTATCTCTCAAATTTCACTATCAATTATACGCAACGTTGCCAAAACCCAAGCATTTTACATTTTTAATTTTCTTAATTGATTAACATATATGAGTTTTTCCTGTTACCAATAACAAAATGAAAAATTAATCTTCTCACTTATATATGCAATTGTTCTTCATTTGCTTAATTTTTGGGAATAACTAATCTTTAAATATAATTTGTTAGAAATAGTTTTATAATTATATTACATTGTCTTGTTAAATTATTATTATTTATTTTTCTAAATTACAATAATTAAATTGTATAATTTTTTGAAATATGTTTTTTGAAATTATAATAATGAAAATATATAATTTTCTAAAAATTGTAAGTCAATTTTAATTTAGTTGAACGGTCAACAAATTAATTTGCAAATAGTTTCAATTGAATAATTTAATTTTTAATTCAAATTATGTTTTATTTGGAATAGGAAAATAAATTTATTAAAATTTATTTTTGAACCCGCAGTCTTTGGCCATGAACCATGTATTAGTCGCTACATTTGACGTTTGTAGACCAAATACAATACATCGTAGTAAATTAATTAATACTACTTCCAAACAACTACAACAAATAATAAACGACATCATTTACCTAAACAAGAAAAACGATATCGTTTTGTATTAGGTTTTCAAAGATAAAAACATAAAAGGCTATTCCATTCTCATTTAAGTCGTTAACACCAATCCAAAATCCTCTTTTCTGTTTGGGTTTTAAAGAACAATTATTCAATGAATCGTTATTATTCTTTTGTTCTATTTTCATCAACAAAGTTGTGTTAAGTTTAACTTATAAATTTAGGTGTTTATTGTGAGTTCTTAATTATGCATTTGATGTATGAGTTATGTTTATGGTTGTGTTTTGAAAATGATTTACTATCTATCTTTGTTATTTCTTTATGTCTATCTTCCTATCAACCTTTAATGCTTAATCTCATCAAAGCTTCGTAACTATTTGATGAAATTGTTTCAGGAGTATTTTAATTTTATTCATTTCCATTAATAGTATTATAGAGAAATATAAATAATACTATATTTCTGTACACCAAGAACATAGTCATGTCTATTCTACTTTAAATTCTAAATTTTTCATATGATATAAACTACACAATAGATTTTTGAAACTTTAGGAAGGGTAACTTTCATATCATTAGGCACATTGAAGTTATACAAATGCTGCTAAACTGGACTACTTCCACTTATCATCGAAATTGGAGTTGAACATATCATCATTTGATTCTAAATCGACATTTGTATAATATATCTCTTAACATTATTAATCAAGGAACATCGACATAGAGACTAGTTTCGGATGACCCTAATTCATTTCGTTGGAAGAAATGTGGAAAAATTGTCCCTACTGAAAAAATCTCCACTTCATACACTAATTATCGTTTTTCTTTCATAGCCAATCTTCTGCTTCAAGGTGTTTAGTATCATTCGAACAACGTCACTTTCTTTATTATGTACATCTCATTTCCTTTTATCAAGCTATTATATATATTCACATTTCATGGTATATACTACATGTTGTTTTAAGCTTCCTTGAATCTCAAAAATGACATGTATGCGCATGTAAGCGGGAGAGATGTCACAACGGTCTGTAAAGGATTAGGGAAATCGGTTGTTTTGGAAAATACGTCAGTTCCACAGACTTTGTCTACTCATTCACGTATGCATTAACTCCAATTTCGATTTGTTTAACAATTTAGTAATCTAACAATATCTAACTTCTATACTGATTGTGTTTTAGATAAACCATTTTGTACTGGAAATTCATCTGGAGAACTTGTCTTCCATACTAAATCTAGCGACTCATTTACTATATCCTCTACAAATTTAGCTATAGCGGAAAAGCTGTTGCAAGAGGTTATGAAAAACCCTACACTTGGGGAATAACTATTACTGTTTCAATTAGTGCCTTCGAACGTGCAAGGAACCTTCTCGAGAATCGAAACATTGGGGACTCATTTACCTTTATCGACTCTCGTATCACTTAGAATCTAAATAAATAATTATATCATTATCACTTATCGATGCAATCAACTAGACTCAGCTTTAAAGTTGATTTGTTGTTGTATTATGAAAATTTGCCAAACAACCTCTCTACTAATTAGGTGTCAAGCTGCGTATTATTGAGTGTGAACTGTTATTATTCTTGTTCTATGACTGTAAGAATTGCTAAACTTCTAATTCAAAGTTCGTACTACTCCATATATTATATATTATATTGATACAATTATTTGAATTTTTAATAACTAACTTTTGGAATGTTAGTAAATATTAATGATTAATTAATACTACTGTTTAACACTTAAAATTATGTTGCGTGTGTTTTTTAATAATAAGTTGTGACTATTCAAAACAAATCTCCAATATAACATATATTAACTATGATAGATTATAAAAATGTAAGTTTAACAATCTTGAAAATTGTAAAACTTTTAGTGACGATTTCTAGAAATCGTCACTGAATGTAGACAATTTAGTGACAATTTCAAGAAATCATCACTAAATGGTCTAACATTTGGTGACTATACCCAATTTTCATCACCAAATCTTGATCTTTTGGTCACACTTCATACTATCATCGCCAAATGGTCACTTTTAGCGACAATGTCAAAATTGTAGCAAAAAACCAAAGGTCTTTTTACTGACGATTGTTCATAATTGTCACCAACTGTGATTACTTTGGTGATGATTTCCTAGATTGGTCACCAAATGTTCAACAAATTATGGTAAAGATTTCTGAAAAGCATCACCATAAGTATATTTAGCGACGAATATCTAAAATTATCACCCATTGTAGATCATTTTGTGACAATTTTCATGTAATCGTCACTAAATGTTTACAATTTGGCGACAATTTCTATAATTCGTCACTAACTGTTGTTCCTTTGGTGACAATTTTTCTTTTAGTTGTTAAACGCTTACTTTTAATGACGATTTATAAAATCGTCGCAATATGGTAGCTTTTGGCAACAATTTTTGAAACGTCGTAAAAGAAAACATAGCTAAATCGAGACTTTGTTGTAGTGATAAACACTTAAAAAGAGTTAAACTTTTTAATAAACATGCAATTCAACTCTATCTTAAGTACCTTAATTTGGGACTAACGCTCTAAGCTTTTATTAAAAGAAAAGATGAGCATTCCATTTTAGACTACCGATTCTGCTCCAGACCATACAATTAGGGAACAAATCCTTTGTTCCACTTATCCAATTTCAACCTTGATCCATCCAACCTCAATCACACATTTAATTAAATGTGTGGCTGATATTGGATGGAACAAAGTGGAAATTGGGTTTTGAATGTGTGATTGAGATTGGATAGAACAGAGTTAGAATTGGGTAAGTGAAACAGAGGATTTCATGTGATACAATTATGACTTGCAATAATGTTGCTTGAACTATTGACTTACGTCATACAATTATTTTTAAAAAGATATTATTTTTAATTTTTAAATTAGAATATATATTTAGGACATAAACAGGCTTCGGACTAATAATATAACCAATAATATTATATTGAAAATATTTCTTAGAAGATTGTCTAACTAGTATAAGCTGAGGATTCTCAAGTAGATTCTTGGGTTCAAATCTTCAAAAACTTGGTGCTAATGACATAATATTTGCATTATAATTAAAGCTCTTTATCATTAAATTAAACTTATGAAAATTTGCTTAATGTGCATGGGAACGTGTTCCCATTATTAAAAAAAATGTATTGAAAATAGAAATTGTATTAAAGAAGCAAATGCCATCATTTTTTACTCCGGTTTACAGAGAACTTCACGTGCTAGTCAATTACTAGCAGAGGGACACCGCTCAGATGCGCAGTTATAATTTATATGAGTATAATGCCCACTTATTTGAAAATTAAGAAGTATATGTATATAATATATATATACATACACATATATATGTTATGTATAAATGAATGTTGTGTAATATAAAATTTTGTAGGCAAAGTAGAATTGTGTAATTGTGGATAAAATTATATTTAAGAAAAGAGGTAAAAGAATTAATAAAATAATTAAATTTAAATTAATAATTTTAAATTAAAGAATTTGAAAATGTATAGCAAGGAAGAAATTAAAAAGATAAATGGATTCTGGGTTTTGTTTCAAGCAATTAGTTATATTTTAATTTATTAATTACATTTTAAGTATATTTAATGAAAAAGGAAAAAAATAAATTTGTCATAGGCATTAATAATAACATAAGTAATAATTAATTGTTAATAATTAATAATTAATTACTCTGTTAATAATAATTTAATAAATCAATTAAATAATATTATTTTAATGATTATTAATAAGATTTTAATTAATTAATTAACTGTATTTTAAGTATATTTAATTAAGAAATGATAAAATATGTATTTGTCATAGGCGTGACACCGTGACTCCTAGACTTAATTAACTTAACAATAATTAATAATGAATAATAACATTTAATTATATCTTAATTAATTAATTAATTATATTTTAATTAGTCAATTAATTATATATATTATATTTAATTTAAAATGAAAAAATATTTGTGGTTATTATATTTTAATCAATTAATTAGTTATAATTGAATTATATTTAATTAAAATATTGTCGTAAGTGGAAGTAAAACGGTAGAAAAATAAAAAGATAGAAAAATGAATGTCAACTAACAATAATTTTTAAAAAATTATGAATTATTTCTTTAACAACATGTGGCTTCCTTATATATAAATTAAGAATATATTATGTAAATATTAGAATATCGACGCTAGAAATATTTACGTTACTATAACTGAAGATATATATAAATATATATACTATTAACATTATTTAATGATATATATATATATATATATATATATATATATCATTATATATATATATATATATATATCATTAATATTATTAAATAAAGGTTTGTAAAATTAATCAGTGTTGAATAGACAACATAATAACAATAAAGGATAAGATGTTAGACAAGCAATGTGATAGATGTAATTCCTATTCTCAACTTTGTTAAAAAGTTCGTCTAATTGACGTTTGGGATTTTCCTATAAAAGTTGATAAAAAAGATGCATAACATCTTGATTATATATTTAACACAACATTATAATCATGATTATACAACAGATGTAACATATATGTGTTGTGAAGTCTATTAAAAAGTTGATGAAAGTAAAATGGTAGAAAAATGAATCTCACAGTGTGACATGTGAAGTCATACCCGTAAGACTCTGCTTGCTGTGACTCTTAGTCACGCCAGTGAGGAAGTGTTAATGGACATTTTGAGTGGCTGTTTAGAACTTAATTCATAGTCATTTACATTTATTTTATGTTCATCTATAGCTGGTTTATCATGTTTTAGTATTATTCGAGGTTCGTTGACGTAAAATGCATAAATGAAATAGATAGACTCGAATTGCACTATTTTTAAGTTTCTGGTATATTTGATTTTTAGTCGTTGTGAGATTTTTATCTCGAGATTGGTTTATCCAAAAATTCTGAAATTTCATACTTAAATTCTTGACTCATTGACAAAGTTTTTGGGACCAATTCCAGAATTTTCTGAGCTGGAATTCAGGAGAAATAAATTAACGAAAGTTGCGTCAGATTTTGGATTGCTAGAATGACCTTTCAACAATGTTTTGATCATAACTTTTGACTCAGATGGCTAAATCCCATGATTCAAGTCTCATATTGTAGCTAACTCAAAGAAGAAAATATTGATAAAATTTGAGCTCCTAAATCAGCACTATTTATATTTTATGCACTGTCGAAATTGACCTTGAAACATCTCATTCTCCACTCCAAAAACAGCCCCTACTCAAACACAAGCCTTTATTCACGCCACTAACAACCAAATCAGCTTCCATTACAAGACAAATCAGCCTCCATTTTAGTCATGCAAGCAGCCTTCGTTGAAGTTAAAAAAAAAAGAAAGCCTCCATTTGCACTAAAAACATGCAGCAGCCTCCATCCTTCCACCATTCACGCACAACACAACAAAAAAAAGCCTCCATTTGACTACACCAAAATCAAGCCACCCCCATCCCAATTTTGATGCATCTTCCACTCTTCACACACATGTAGGAAGGCAGCTGGCGCAGAAAGTAAAAAAAATGCTTGAAGTTAGGCGTGAAACAGAGAAAGAAAACGTGAGCTGGTGGAGGTAAAGACAACGTTGGCAACTGGTGGCTAATAAAAATTTCTTGAAGCAACTGGAGACTCTCCACACACATAACGTTGGGCATAGATCAAAAGAAGACACGTTGAGCTGGTGAATTGAAGAGAAGAATGTTACACCAAGGGAGAAAAAAAACACACACATGTTGAAGCAAAAGAAGCAGCTGGTGGCTAAGAAAGGTAAATCACGTTGAAGCATCTATATCCAAGCAGCTAGTGGAGATTCCATCACTCACGCTACACAAAAACTAGAAAAATAGTCTCCATTCACGATGAAGCAGCTGGTGGCATGAACAAATTGAAGCAGCTGCGTGAAAACAAATCAATGAAGCAAGTGGCAGCATAAAAAGAGAAAAACGATGCAGCTGGGGAGAGAACAACGTTGCTGTTGGTGGAGATGAAAACACGTTAGTTGGTGGCATAAAATAATCGTGAGCTGGTGGCTAAGAGGGAGACGTTGGCAGCTGGTTGAGTGGAAATAAAGAAAGTAAAGCAGCTATGTTGAGGTGGAAGAAACCAAGACGTTAGCTGGGGAGTTGTGGCAAGAGGAGAAGAAGACAGCTGGTGCATGAAAACAACAAATTTACTTTGGCATAAGCTGAAGGAGAAGACAACATTGGGTGTTCTTAATTTATTTTTTATTCCTTATTTATTTTAATTGTGTGGATTTAATCAATGCAACCATATATTATGACCATTATTTATGTTACACTGATGAATATGTGTGAGTAAGTTTTTCTTTTCGGTTAAGGTTAAGATTGACATTAGATTAGGATAATTTTTGTGGTATTGATTTTTGCTTGATTGAATGCATATTTAGTCCTAATTTAGCTTGATCACCTAAATTAAGACCTTAGATGATTGAATGTCACAACTAATGAGATTTAATTTGTCGAAAAATTAATCAAGCGACATACTTGAGACTAAAGTGTAGACCAACTTTAGGATCTTGTGTGAGGATACCTAGGATTAATGAACTTAGTTTTAGACTTCTTGAATTGAACGACTTTTATTCCGAATTATCTATGAACCAAATGGGTTACTCGGATTTAGAATAAAAAGCGAATTCTTATGAATATTGGGTTCGACTTGCTTTAGTGAAGTAATTCCTAGATCAATTTACCGTTATAATTTTTACTGTCTAATTCAATTTAAATCTGATATCTTAACCGATTTTTGTCATTTGATTAAATCTAGTCGTTTTAATTCAAACCTTGTAATTTTCCTATTTTCTTGATTTGCTTACTTTATTGTATTTTATTTTCAAATCAATCAATTCTTGATTGTTCGAGTAATTTTTTGTCGTTTAATTTAATTGTCTTGCGTGTTGAAATTCCCTTGGGCACGATATCCAGTTCTTACCATTTTATATTACTTGTCGACGGGGTGCGCTTGCCTCTAATTGCTCTGGATAGAATTCAATTTATATTGTTTTGTTTAGACCGCAACATTAAGCCCCATTATAACCTTTAATAAAAGCCCTTTTGATCCATAATGGCATGTACTCTATGTAGTGGAAAATGGGTGAATTTACAAGCCTATGGTAATGTAATTTCTTAGAGGAAGCTTTGAGTGAAACATAACCCTTATACACTTGAGTGACATGAGTGAATACAGTGAGGAAGGTCCATTTTAATTTGATGCTTGTTTTGATCAAGGATATCTACCTTTGATTTTGTTTATGTGCATTGACGAAAATGATTATGACATATGTAGTGGCTTGATAGTTGAGTTGATGAAGTTTAGTGGATTGCAAGCACTTGATTTTCATTGAAAATTAAATGACAGAATATATTGGTTGTTATCTAAGTAAGTTACTTGAGGACAAGCAATAATTCAAGTGTGGGGGTGTTGTTAATGGGCATTTTATATTGATTTTAGATATATAAGATACTAAACTTTTGTCCATTTAATGTTTAAATTTCACTAATTAAAAGTTATTTGTTTTAATTCTAGGTACATATTAAATTTGGGACCTTTAAAAGCCTAAAGCAAGAAAAGCTCTAAATAAAAATAAAAGAAAACGTCAATGTTTTGGCCACCCAAAACGTTAACGATCTTGGTGGCTAGAATAGAGGAGGCTTTGCATGGAAAGGTGGAATGAAGTGGACCAAGAAGTTAAATTGTCACATTTAGAAACAAGGATAAAGAAAGCTATGACAGTGAAAAAAAAGAAAAAAAGAAACCTTCATAATATCATTCAGCAGATAGAAAAAAGAAGGCTGGAGCTGGCGGCACAAATAGAGAGGAACGAACTTAATTTTAGGTTTCTCGTATTGAATGCCTTTTATTCCAAATTATCTATGAACTAAGTGGGTAACTCAGATTTAGAAGAAAAGGGAATTCCTATGAACATTGGGTTCGAATTGCTTAAGTGAAGTAATTCCTAGATCAATCCACCGTTACAATTTTTAGTATCCAATCCAATTGAAATTCGACACCTTAGCCAATTTTTGTCATTTGATTAAGTTTAGTCGCATTTAACTCATATTTTGCTTCAAGCATATTTCCTTAATTCGCTTATTTTATTTCATTTTCAAATCAATCAATTCTTGATTGTCTGAGTAATTTTGTATCATTTACTTTAATTGTCTTGCATGTTGGAATCCTTTGGGTATGATATCCGGTTCTTACCATTTTATACTACTTGTCAATGAGGTATACTTGCCTCTAGTTGGTCTAGATAGAATTTAATTTATATGGCGTTGTTTAGACCGTAACAAGTTTTTGGCGCCGTTACCGGGGATTATTCCTTATTGTGAGTCATTAGATTCATCATCATCATCAGCACCCAGTTAGGAATCCCGCAATAAAGGGAGGTTTAGGAATGTCTGATAGTACGCAGCCTTACCCTTACATAGTAGAGAGGCTGTTTCTGGTAGACCCACATGCAACTTAGATTAGTGGTATTAATTGTCTCAGATTTAATTCTTGCTTCGTTGTTTATTGCGTATTTTAGTTGTTTGCTTGATTGCTTTAATTTGATGTATTTTATTTTCAATTTTTTTACTTTTTTTATTTTTTTATTTTTTTATTCATTTCATTTTGTTTATGCTCACTCGTGGTCAAAAGCTCGAGAATTTGCTACTTCATGCTGAGATTGAAAAAACTGCTCGCAGCTTGCGTAAGGAAACCATATTGGCTCGAAATAGTAACACAGAGGAAAGGATTAGAGAAGGGCAGTTTGTAGAGATGGAACAACACGATGAGGGGCTGATAGCACATCCTGAAGAGAGAAAGGAGTTGACCATGATGGATTTGACTATGGGACACAATAATAGACCCATGCCTCCCATTATAAGGCCGATAATCACAGTTGCGAGTTTTGAGATTCCTCACAGTATTACATCCATGGTGTGAGCATCTCAGTTTGGAGGATTACCTTTGGAGGATCCAAACACCCATTTGGAGACCTTTATGGATATTTGTGATCTGTTCAAGCAGAATGGAGTGTTGAAGGATGCGGTGAGATTAAGGTTATTCTCATTTTCTTGAAAGTATAAGGCCAGAGCATGGTTGGCCAGTTTGCAGTCAGGATTGATTACTACGTGGGATGAGATAATGAGGTTATTTC
>JAOTAY010000004.1:23722713-23744268 GCA_025629805.1 Erythroxylum baracoense
TGCTATCAATCTCTCAAAGAATCCAATATAACACTCAAGGGCAAAGCATATTGAAGTTAGACATCATTTTATAAGAGACTATATACAAAGAGGGATCATTAATCTACAATTTGTTGAGACAAATCAACAATGGGTAGATATCTTCACCAAACCCTTAAGTGAAGACAAATTCAAGGAAATAAGACGAAATCTGAATATGGTAATGTTAAATGACCATCCGTCTAAAATTCCATGATCCAGACGATACGTCCTAATGAAGCAGAAAAGTTGTAAGGAATAGTAACGATAATTTTCACTCGGTAGTATCAATTTTATGATTATCTGTGGATCAGTCACAGACGTTACAAACGGTAACTTTTTAAGAGTGTTTATAAAAGAAATCTCTCAAAATCTTTAACACTCTACTTTCTAGAATTTTCATAATAATCGACCTGCTTCAAAGTGCTCTCAACAAAGAAGATTCAAATCCTCTATTCTCTACATCAAATCTTTCTCATTTTCATTTCGAATCTTTCTCTCAATTGTTTCTATATACTAACCTCGCATCTTTAAGCAAAATACATTTTTGTGTTTAGTGTTTATTCATTACAGATTACAAAAATGTCGAAATCTCTTATCTATAAGAGACTTGTTGATTTCACTGCTCTGAAGGAAGATCGAATGGATATCGAACCTGAGATCAAAATAGCTGGATGGTAAAATTTCTTCAACATCCGAGAACCAGTGTATCCAAATGAAGTATATGAGTTCCGAAAAAATGCAAAGGTGGTAGATAACACCTTGGTATAAGTGGTAGATAGATTGTCGGTGATTGTTTCACAGGATTCTATAGTGAGGGATACTTAATGTCCAAATGAAGGAGTAAAATTGTTCAACAATACAAAGTGGATTGCTCAAAGTCACATAAATGAAGACTACATCAATTGACAACTATATGGATCGAGTAATCCAAGAGTCAAGAAGTCTTCAAACTTAACTCCGAAGGCTAGGGTTCTTCATTCAATTCTTCTTCACTGTATTTTACCAAGAGGGGATCAAAGGATTTTGTGACGATGAATGATGAACATTGTCTATTTCATCTACTCACGCACCAATCTATTAATCTTTTGTTTTTGATTCTGACCTACATAATAAAGGCTAAGGAGGACTATCATCTAAAGAGTGGTTCGTTACCTTACGGTATGCTGTTGACAAGATTCTTCAAAGAATCTAAGATTCTACTTGATAGAGGAAACAGAGTACAGCTGAATATTAAGAGTGTTATCAATACATCTACTATTCGCAAAATGGGGATTAAGACTGAATCTGAAACGGATAAAGATTTCACATTGACAGCACAGTCTAAGGGGGAGATTTCAATCAAAAGAAGTAAAAAAGAAGATGTTTCATCTGGTATGTAAGCAAAACCTCAATCAATCGGAAGAATCTCAGCTGAGGTGGCAAAAGTTGAACAATCGTCTTATAAGTCAATACAAGCCAAGACGATTCCTGAAAGGAAGGAAAGTGTAAAGGTTCAACAACCAACTCACAAAGTGTCCTTAAAGAGGAAGCTGAGACGCTTCAATCAGAAAGATCTGAGAAGTCTAGAAGGTTACCAAGATTGACGACCTTACGACAACAAGAACAGAAAAAGCAAAAAACTCTGATTCTTGGTCAATTTTATGAAAGTACAAAGGAACAATAACAACAACAACAACTTACTAAAGCAATTATCTCTATCCCTCATACTCAATCAAAACAACTGTCTGGAGAGACAGAGATAAAAAGGAAGTTAGTATTTGAGCAGAAGAAGTCTTAACAACAACTCTCTTCTAAGCCGGCAGAAGAATAAAGGAAGACGAAGACATTTCAGAAAAAGAAGGATGAAAAGCAGCAACCAATCTACAACCCTCCTCAACCAATGAAGAAAAAAGATTTGAAGTTGAAGATTATAGAAGAATCAATACCTGATTAAAACAGAGGTTCAATTATCATCATAGAACCTCCTAAACAGAAAGTTAAGGTTCAAGTTGAATTTGTAATAGTAAACAATCAGATGATACATCTTCTTAACTCTGAAGAAAAAAGATTGTATGGTATTATGCGAGATGAAAAGGCAGAAACATACCTATTGAAGATGATAAAAAATCCTTACACAATCTACCCAGTGACAAGTAGAACAACAATAAAGATTGTATCAGCTGTACAATCTAGACGTCCAACACTGGTAGACTAGAAAGACAAAGACAAGAATAAGAAATTTCCTGAGAAACAAGAAGATGATCTCACGGAAGAAGAAATTCGAGTGGTGATGAAGAATATAGACGATGTATGTCGTGCAACTCAACTTGTAGGCGTCTATATTTCACATCACATATCAAGGCCATCAGGAAGTAACTTTGGTGCATCAACCACAAATGAAAGTTTCAAGGTCATTGGGGCAATATCAGAAGGAAGATACATATTACAATTGAAGGTATCAATTTTACTTAGAAACCTTTATGCATTTACTTATTCATTTTAAACCCTTAGGTTTCATTCCTTCTGTCAAAGATATCCTACACCTTATAGGAAAACTAATTTTCAAACTACTCAAACCTGATGATCTTGACATTCCATACCAAACACAACCTTTCTAATTACCCTCCATCAAAATTATTGACTTAGACGATTCAATCAGAAAACTGTCTGTCTTTGAGTATCTTCATCCACTAAGTGAAAAACTACAAGATTCAAGATGCTACTGATAATTCGGAGTTCTTGAAGAATTTCATCGTATAGACTAAAGCTAGACAAAAGCAGAAAGAAGATCAAGAAGCCTTAGCTAAACATATTAAAGAAATTGATACTAAGGTTGATGAACTAAGTGACTCAGTGGGTGATCTTTATGAGGAAGTAGCACTTCTACATGTGACTATAGAAGAAGACGTCAAGACGATCCTCACTGATATTCAACATATGTTCTCTGAAATATTGAAGCGTCTGAAATAATATTTTTAATTAATAACAAATAGGGGGAGAATAGTAGAAAGGAAAGGAGAATTAGTATTAGAAATTTATTTTTCTTATATATGCATTGTATGTCTTACATTATTCATCTAAATAAGTACATTATTTGTCTGAAAATTATTCCTCTGAATATTATCATTATTCGTCTGAATATCTTCTTTATCTTCTAATATTATGATTATTTATTATCATAAAAAGGGAGAGATTGTTAAGTCAAAAAGACTTCATTTCTATTGTTAAGTCAAGAAGACTTCATTTCTTCTATTAATTTTGATGAACGTCAAATAATAATAATAAAAGAAGTGTGTGAATTGTTTTGATGGGTTTGTTAAGCGCGTAGATAAATGTAAGTAGCACTAATCATCAAATCAAGATGACATTCAAAGAGCTGACTAAGACAAAGTGTAAGACAGACCAGACAAAGTCACAAGTCATAAGACGAAGCGAAGTCATAAGACGAAGTGAAGACATAAGATGAAACATACAAATCAAATCAAGACTATATAATTGAAGAATAATCTACAACGTCATTTAGTTAGTTAGTTAGTTAGTTGGAGTTAGTTACAGGACTTAACTAATAACTGTTCTCTGAAGATTCTGCAAGCAGTTTTCTCAAGAAAACCGTTAGAGAATTAGACGATAAATATCAGTTGTAGTCATAGACAAAACAACTTTCAACTTTTAACTTTTAACTCTTAACTCTTTACTTACATGAAATAATCAAGTGAGTATATTGTAAAAATATCTTGAGTAAAAAGAAGGAAGAAGAGAGATCAAGAACACCTGTAACTTGAGTTTAGAAAACTGAAACAATATCTTTTCAAGTGAAAAGGAAGGCTAGAGCCTGAAGAGGCTAAGAAAGCAGATAAAGAATACTTTGTGAAAGAGACCTAAAGAGGCTCTGGAAGTGAGAAATAATACTTGTAAAGTTACAAGAGACAGTGAATCTCAGATAAACTCTGAGGACTGGACGTAGCCCAAAGGTTAAGGGTGAACCAGTATAAATCGCGGTTTCATATTCTCTATCCCTTATCTCTTTAATTTCTTGTTGTTAGAAGAATAGATACTATTTCTGGTGTTGCATTACTCAAACAAAATAAGTGCGTTGCTTTGTAGTCATCTGAATCTTTCAAAAAATGAAGAAGTTTTTCAAAGAATACTATCTTAGACGATTTAACACCATTCAACCCCCTTTCTTATGTATTTTACATATTATACATGATTTATATAATAACAAGTGATTTACTTTAATTGATTCCATCTTGCTATTTTTAGGAAATTAAAGGATCAAGGACTCTATAAGAGGGGAATGAACTAGAGGGACAACTAAGCATCAGTTATCATACCATAGTGATGCATATTTCCCATCCCCTATTGTATAAATGATGCTTGACCATAAAAAGTCTTTGAGCTTATGCAACTAGTTCATAAACCATGACATGTTGGCATTACTCTCCATCCGCCATAAGTTTCTATTTGTGAAAAAATACATATGAATTCACTTAGCCCATAATGCATCCTTATTTGAAAGGAATCTTTGTATATGTTGCACTCAAACACTTTTTTAGTGATTATATACCTAATCCCTTATCAACCTTTGGTTTCCGAATAATATCCTAACTGACTTTGTAGTATACTCTTGATGCATCATCTCCATTCCATAAGAATTTTTTAAACAACATCTTAATGTTTTTGATGACCCCTTAAGACAAGAAAATATAAGCAGACTAGAAAGTTTGTAAGGATTTCAATATTGATTTGATGAGTGTCATCATTCCTGCGAAGGAGAGAATGTTATAGTATTTCAATTAAAGATCCTTCTCTAGATCTTTTCTAGTAATGGAGTGCAATCTTTATGATTCAGTCTCTTGGTAGAATTAGAAAGTCCTAGGTAGGTAAGGGGGTCCTTATATTTTTTTTTGAAAAATTGAATATATTAAGCCTTAAACGCATTTGCAAGTGTTTCCAATCAGTGTAACTTTTTTATCACCTTATACTAATGACAATTAAAGAATACAAAAGTTTTAATTGAGGGCACAATTGAGTAATAGGAATCTACATATTCCAATAGGAGAGGAGGTATTGCTTGTGCTAAAGTTTCTACTTTTATAAGTTAATTTGTAGCCTGATTTGTTGTACCAATTGTTTACAAAACTGCTCCATATGAATGCTTTTATCTTGAAAGTTTTTGAGATTTCTCTCATCCTATGCTGTCATGACTGTCAATGATAATGCTATCAAAAAGAATCTGTTAATGTTTAACATCTAGATCTAGTTGTTGTCCAAGTTGTCTAAATCAAAAACTAACATGCATCTATTGAGAAGCTCTATCCAAATATCTCTAATGTATTGTCATTTGAAGAATAAATGCTCAATAGTTTACTCAACACCTTTATATAAACAACACCAAATGGTAAGATGTGTGTATTTGGAAATTCTATTAATTTTTCTTAATATGCCTTTTATAGAAATTCGTAGAGTAAATGTTGATCGAGGTGTAAGATAACTTGATCAGTGGATTTGGTCCATGACAGCTTAGGAACATGTTTGAACATTAACTTCTTGGAAGAAGAATTAGAGTATTTACTATCATCTGAATGTCTTGAAGTGTATTTTTCAAATTTTGCATTGTAGTGAGTGCCATAGATTTCATTAGCAAGTGAAATGGGAAGTGATGTATTCTAAAATATTTCTTTATTGTGTACTGATGTGACTATTAAAGCATTTAAGGGATTTGAATTCCTTTGGGATCCAGCAACATTGAATTGATCAATGGTCCTACGGATGACCAATTATTATACCAAAAACTAGTGGATTTCCAATTAACTATCAAAGCAACAAAGTTAGTCTTATACCTATCACTCAGCTTCAGAATGACCATGAGAATAGTAGAGGGGAAGTGAGAACAATTTATTGCCCAAATGCTCCTATTCTTGATGTAATAAATGTGGCTCCATTTACACCAAAGGGATTGCTTGTCATCCATTATTCTGCAAAGTCTTTTTGTGAGCAGGATTGAATTCTTGGTTTTAATAGAACAAATCCCTAAACCACCTTGATTCCTAGGTGTGCATACTTCTTTCCATTACACTATAGATTTGTAGTTTTACTCCTTGCTGCCAGTCCATAGAAATTTATTGAACATGTTATTAATGGCTTTCAAGATTGTATCTAGAAATGCTAAGTGGGTAGCCCAATAATTGTTGATGGAGTTGAGGATAGAGTTAATGAGTTAAGCCCTTCCTGCCCTTGATAAGTATTTAGAGCTCCAAGATGAAATTATGGTTTGTATTTTGTTAAGCATCTTAGTATAATCCCTTTCTTTTAATCTGTGTGCAGAGATGGGAATGCCTAAGTATTTCGTTAGGAAATATTGTAGCCGAAAATTAGTTAAGGTTAAAATCAAATTTCAAAGATCTGAGGCACTCTTGGATAGGAATCTATTGGTTTTAGAATAATTGACTTGTAATCTTGAGGCTCTTTAGAAGATCTTTAAAACTTTCATCAATATAGAGGCAGAGCTAGCATCAGTTTTTGAGAGTAATATCATATCATCTACAAAATAAATATTTGTTAGTTTAAATTTACCACACTAAGAGTGATATTTGAAGTTCTTTATCCTTGTGACTACATTCTCAATAATCTTATGGAGAGCTTGCATCACTAAGGCAAAGATGTATAGAGATAAAGGATCGCCTTACTTAACCCCTTTAAAGCTTTGAAAAACCCTGGTAGGTTGTCCATTTGCCAAGATTCTATGAGATGAAGTCATTAAACATTGCTCAATCCATTGTATGAAGATTTTTAGAAATACCATAGCTTGTAAGATATTTATGATAAAGCACTAATCAACATTTTCATACGCTTTTCTGAGATCAATATTTATACAACAATTAGGTTTACTTTTCCTCTTTAAGTAATAGGTAATTAGTTCTTGAAGTATCAGAATATTATCACCAATTATTCTGCCAGGTATATAAACACTTTGATATTCGCAATTCGAGTGAAACACGTGAGGGAGTGTTTTGTGAGGTTATTTTGCTACTGATTTTTTTTCTTTGCAGGAACAATTTTCATTAGAGGTATGTCTAACGATAGTGTGAGAGGCCAAGAATCAGGCGAGGCGCAAGCCACACCTTAGAGGCGATCCAGCAATTGACTGAAAGCCTAAACACTGCTCTTACTAGAATTAGAGGCAAAATGGAGAGGCAAGCTCGAGAGATTGCCGACTTGAGGTGTGGCGCACGCGAGGAGCCACGAATGGAATGCACCAGTCCTAGAAACTAGCCTGCTCCGATTGTGATATAAGACTATGGATCTAATGACGAGGGGGATTATGTGAGACCATAGGGACGAGTTCAACGAGCTGATTTTGGGGATAGACGAGATAGTGATATTAGGTCTATTAAGATGCAAATTCCACCATTCAAAGGAAAGAATGATCCAGAGCTCTAACTTGAATGGGAACGAAAGGTGGATATGATTTTTAAATGTCACAACTTTTCCAAGGAAAAGAAGGTAAAACTTGTAGCCGTTGAATTTTCCAATTATGCACTAATTTGATGGGATCAATTGATGATTTCTAGGAGAAGATATAGCGAGGAGCCCATGAGTACTTGGGCTGAAATGAAAGCGATCATGAAGAAGCGATATGTTCCATTTTATTACTACCGAGAGATGCATCAAAGGCTCCAACACCTAACACAAGAGAATCGAACTATAGAGGAGTATCATAAGGAGATGGAGATCACAATGACCCCGATGCCACATTGGCTTAATTTTTGAGTGGTTTTAACCAAGAAATAGTCAATGTGGTTAATTTGCACAACTACATTGACCTCGAAGAGATGGTGAACATGGCAATGAAGCTTGAGAGGTAACTTAAGTCCTGTGGGACAACGAAGAGTGGGATGAGTTATACTTCAAATTGGAACTCAAATTGGCCACGAAAAGAGGAGAATTCGAAAGGGAGGGGGCTGGAATCCAAGAGGCCGAAACAAATTGTGCCGAAAACTAAAGGTACATCTAATACTCTGAACACTCAAGCTTTTTCTAGCAAACATTCTTCAATTAAATGCTTTTGATGCTTTGGAACTGGGCACATTGCCTCCTAATTTCTGAATAAGAGGGCCATGGTTTTAAGGTATGATGGGTTGATTGAATCCGAGGATAATGAGGAATGTTTTGAGGATGACATTTTAGAGGGAGAGGAAGATGAAACTTGTGTGGAACGGGCTATTAAAGGCAAAACTCTCGTGGTTAGGAGGTGTTTAGTGTTCGACATAGGACTGAAATGTTAGACCAACGAGAGAACTTATTCTATACGCGATGTTTGATTGGTGGTAAAGTTTGTAGCTTGATCATTGATGGAGGAAGTTGCACCAATGTTGCTAGTTTGGATATGGTTAGAAAATTAGGGTTAACGGCCCTAAAGCATCCGAAACTGTATCACTTGCAGTGGTTCAATGATAGTGGGGAAGTTAGCGTGACCAAACAAGTGCTACTATCTTTCTCTATTGGACGGTATGAGGATGAGGTTTTTTATGATGTAGTACCAATACAAGTTGGTCACGTTCTACTTGGAAGACTGTGGCAATTTGATCGTCGAGTTAACCATGACGAATACACCAATAAGTACTCGTTCAAGTTCAAAGGGTGGAATTTCATTTTTGAACCAATGACTCCACAAGAAATTTACTTGGACTAAATTCAAGCCTTGAAAGGAAGATTGGGTTCGGGTAGTAAGAGGGACAAGAAGCCTAAAAGAAAAGAGATAACGACTCATCAGAGAGAGAAAGCACAAGTGAGCAAAAGAATGAGAGATGTGCTAGAGAGAAAAGTGTAAGGAGGGAAAACAAGAGAGAACTGAAAGAAAAGAAGGTGTGCTTGTATGCATGTGAAAAGGACTTAAGGAGAGCCTATGAAGCGAAGAGAGTGTTGATTGTAATTAGACATAGGGATTGTTTTCTTTCAGATACTAACCCTATTGATGAGTCTTTGCCAAGTGTTTTTAAGTCTCTTTTGCAGGAATACGAGGATGTTTTCCTAGAGCAGATGCTGAAGGGGCTGCCTCCTTTTCGAGGTAAAAAGCATCAAATTGACTTTGTTCTAGGAGAACAAATTCCAAATAGGCCAGCCTATAGGAGTAATCCACAGGAAACGAAGGAGCTTCAACGACAAGTAGATGAATTGCTTACAAAGGGGCACGTACGTGAAAGTCTTAGTCTTTGTGCTGTTCCGGTCCTATTAGTGCTGAAGAAGGATGGATCTTAGCGCATGTGTTAGACTGTCGGGCTATCAATAAGATCACGGTAAAGTATCGACATCCTATTCCTTGACTTAATGATATGTTGGATGAGTTACACGGTGCATGTATTTTTACAAAAATTGATATGAAAAGTGATTATCATCAAATTCGCATGAAACCTGGGGATGAATGGAAAACTACATTTAAAACTAAATACGATTTGTATGAGTAGTTTTTTATGCCATTCGGTTTATTTAATGCACTGAGTACCTTCATAAGATTAATGAACCATGTCTTGCATGATTACTTGGGTAAATTTGTTTTTGTGTACTTTGATGATATACTTGTTTATAGCATTACTTTGAATGATCATATAGAGCATGTGCATTGTGTGCTTGATACTTTGAGATGTGAGAAGTTGTTTGCAAACCTTAAGAAGTGTACTTTTTGCATTGATAAATTGATATTCTTAGGGTTGTTGTGAGCTCGAAGGGAATTGAAGCAGATGAGGAGAAGGTGAAGGCCATTCGGGATTGGCTAACACCACATAGTGTTTCGGATGTGAGGAGCTTTCATAGCTTAGCTAGTTTTTACCGACGGTTTGTGAAGACTTCTCTACCATTGCTACTCCTTTGACTGAAGTTGTCAAAAAGGAGAAGGGATTTAGTTAGGGAATAGAGCAAGAGCATGCATTTAACTTGTTGATTCAGAAATTATGTACCGCACCTGTGTTGTGTTTGCCTAATTTTGATAAAGCTTTTGAAGTAGAATGTGATGCTTCCAGGATCGGTACAGGTGTTGTCTTAATGCAGGAAAACAAGCCTATTATGTACTTCAGTGAGAAATTGAGTAGAGCGCAACTCAATTATTCAACATATGACAAAGAACTTTATGCAGTGGTGCGAGCTTTGGAAACATGGTAGCATTATTTGCAACCAAAGGAATTTGTCATCAAAACCGATCATGAGACTCTTAAGTACCTGAAAGGACAAAGTAAATTGAGCAAGCGACATGCAACTTGGGTGGAGTTCTTGGAAACCTTTCCATACGTGCTGCACTACAAGCAAGGTAAGGAGAATGTGGTTGCCGATGCTTTATCACGCAGGTATTCCTTAATCTCAACTCTTACCTCAGAACTTTTAGGGTTTGAGCATCTTAAGGAGTTATAAGCCAATGATGTGGACTTTGCTAGAGTCTATGCCACTTATGAACATCGTGCTTTTGAGAAATACTTTAGGCATGATGGTTATTCATATCGGCAGAATTATTTATGCACACCTAATTGTTCATTGCGTGAATTATTTGTGCTTGAAGCCTACGGTGGAGGATTTATGAGGCACTTTGGTGTCGCTAAGACATTGGACATATTGTATGAGCATTTTTACTGGCCGGGAATACGAAAGGATGTAGAATGCATTTGTGCCCGTTGCATTGCTTGTAAGCAAGCTAAATCGACCACTAAACCTCACGGCCTATACACGCCCTTACCCATACCTAGTCACCCTTGGATGGACATTTCTATAGACTTTGTTGTAGGGTTGCCGAAGACAAAAAGGGGTGTAGATAGCATTTTTATTGTTATGGATAGATTTAGTAAGATGGCTCACTTTATTGCTTGCAAAAAAATTGATGATGTCATGCATGTTGCTGATTTGTTCTTTAAAGATGTTATGAGATTGCATGGTATTCCTAGGTCAATAGTTTCAGATAGGGACACCAAGTTTTTGGTTCATTTTTGGCATGTTTTGTGGGGAAAATTGGAAACGAAATTGTTGTTTTCTACTAATTGTCACCCACAAACTGATGGGCAAACATAAGTTGTGAATAGAACGTTAGGGAGTTTATTGCGTGTTGTGATAGAAAATTTTTTGAAAACGTTGTCTGATTGTTTGCCATTTATTGAGTTCGCTTATAATCGTAGTGTGCATTCTACTACCGGTTATTCTCCTTTTGAAATTATTTATGGCTTTAACCCTTTAACTGTATTGGATATGGTGCCTTTACCTTTGCCTGAGTTAACTAGCCTAAATGGAGAGAGGAAAGCCAAGTTGGTTCAAGAGTTGCACGAGAAGGCTAAGCAACATATGGAGCGCAAGAATGAGATTTATGCACGCCAAGCCAACAGAGGATGCAAGGATGTGATCTTCGAACCCGACGATTAGGTTTGGCTTCATCTTTGCAAGGAGAGGTTTCGTAACCATTGGCGGTCGAAGCTTGATCCGCGAGGAGATGGTCATTTTCAAGTCCTGGAAAGGATTAACAATAACGCCTATAAAATTCACTTGCCCGATGAGTACACATGTTCGCTACTTTTAATGTTGTTGACTTGTCTCCACTTGATAAGGATGCAGATTCGAGGACGAATCTTTCCTACGAAGGAGGGGCTAATGTGAGCAAGGCTGCACATGACGAATATAACGACAGACACCGAAGTTAACGCGATGCTAATCGAGACTTGATGTTGCCTCCTAACCCCACAATGCACCTCATAATTTCTCAATGTTATTTCTAATGTACAGTGATCTAGGATTCTATGTCCTAACCCTTAGTATAGGAAAAACGGGATATTACAACTCACTAGATAAAGGAATCCAAAAAGCTACTAAAAGGTTAGTCAATTATATTTGAGCCCTTTAAAGCTTGCAACAATAAAAAATACTTTAGCTCAAGGAGGAGATAAAAATAACAAATTCTACCATAGCATCATCTAATACAAAAGAAATAGGAACAAGGTTACTATCTTGTATGACCAAATATGGAACACCACCATAATGTAGGAGGATATTAAAAAGCTTGTATTCATATATTTTAAAGGCATCTTTGATGAATCCACTAATAGAACTACCAATTTTTAGAACATCAGACAGTTCATCCAAACTTCGATTGGTTAAACTCTAGTTGCATACCTTGAGAGGCCTTTTACCAAAGCTGACTTTGAGGAAGTTATATTCAGTATGGACCCTAACAACCCAAACCTAGATGGTGGCAATGCTCTATTATTTCAAAAAAAAAACTTGGAATGAGGTTTAGAATATGGTCACAAAAGCTATCTTAGAATTATTATTAAATAGAAGAATGTTAAAGGAGGTGAACAAAACTTACATCTAGCTAGTTTCTAAGACTGCTAACCTAACTACATTATATGAATTTAGGCTAACCTCTTATTGTAATGTAGTTTACAAATTTATCTTAAATATGCTTACAAAAGATTAGAAGGAGCCCTAAAAGATATAATAAACCTAAGTCAAATTTTATTTATCAAAACAAGAAGCATTAGAGATATCATACTAGTCATCCAATAGCTGTTTAAAAACTATTACTGTAAGCATTAGAGATAACCTATAAGAAATTCATTAGAAGTTATGCTTTAAAATTTGATTTTTTTCTTTTGATTCTATAGAGTGGGAATTTGTATTGAATTGCCTTGAAGTGTTGGGTGTTCCTAAGTTTTTTATAGAGTATAACCATCAATGTCACTCCTACTTCATTTAGCATTATTATAAATGGAGAAACAACTAAGATATTCAATGAAGCCAAAGGTTTGAGGCAAGGGAACCTCCTATCCCCTACCTTTCTTTTCCCTATACATAGTGGTCTTAACAAATATAATCTCTTACAATATTAAGCAAGTTATGATTTCATATATCATAGTAAATGCAAGGAGGCCAAACTTTTTAGTCATGCTTTTGTTAATGATTTATAGCTACTAAGTGGGGCTCATAAGCGTTCAATGAAAATCCTGCTGAATTCCCTACAAGAATTTAAGAAAATGTATGGCCTAAGCATTAACTACTCTAAGTGCAAACTTTATGTTTCTATAGGCTCGATCACTTTAGTTAAGGAATTGTCAAGAATATCAGGATGCCAAATTCACTAAGTCCTTTTTAAGTACTTGTGCATACCAATTAGTACAAGGAGAGTAATATACAAAGATCACCACTCTTTGATGCAATTAGCAAAAGCATTTCCAATTTGTAGAATAAACTCTTATTTTGATTGCAAATTATGAGCTCAATACTTAATGCTTCCTACAAAATTAGTAAAAGCTATCGAGAAGATTATAAAAAAAATCATATAATCTAGAGATTCACAAAAAAGGAAGGAACAATAAAGTGAAATAGTCAGACATTTATGTTTTAAAGCAAAAAAGAGGCTTAAGACTTGTTAAAATATACATAATGAACAAAATGCTCATCATCAAAACAATATGGAAGTTGTTTAATGACAAGAGTCAATACGAGTGAGATGGATGTACTCTCACCATTTAGAAGCTACTAGTTTATAGGCTTTGAAAGAAAAGTCAAATCATTCATAGACCTTAACCAGGTGTTAAAGCTAAGAGAACCTATAAGGCTATAGTTAAAAGAAATAATAAGCAATGGCCATGACACCTAGTTTTGGTTTGATAATTAGAGTGGATTGGAAAATTTGCACAGGATCCTTAAGGCTCAAACTTTTAAATACATAATGAATATGCTATATTGGAGGAAATTATACATGGTGACCAATAGCAAGATAATTCGAGAGGATTCTTAATTGTCAAAGACAACCTCCCAAGCTAGATGCCAAATGTTGCCAGATCATATCATATTATATGACTTATGTATAAATAAAGAAAGTTCACAAATAAATCAGGCATACACTTGCTCAAAGAACATTAACAGAAAGTGAAATAAAAAAACTAGTATGATCAAAATCAAATACACCAAAAACATCATTCATTTTGTGATTAGTTGCAAAAAGAAGCTAAAAACTAATGATAAAATCAAGATTAGCCTATGTTTAAGGTGTGAGTTACGTAAGATGGTGGATGGAAATATTTCACATCTCTTTTTTTGTATCAATATTTTGCAAAAATGTGGAAACATTTACAAGCAAGATGTTGCTCAAGGTATGTAATAACAAGTTAGGACAACCTAATAAAATAGGCAAGCAAACTAATCTATAATAGAAAAGGGAACTTCGAAATTTTCAAAATGGATTTTAAGTACTCCATCTATGTAGTTTGGAGAGAGAATGCATGAAAGCATAGGGAAACATTAACAAACATTACTATTTTTATCAATAATATTCTAAATCGATTAAAGAAAACCTTGCTCTACAACAAAACATGAGGAAATGCAAGCATAGAGATGAAACCTACTAGAATAAATTTATTTCTTCCCTGCTCTTTTAAGCTCTCCACTAATAGTTGATATAGTTTGAAGATTATACTTTTGCTAACTTATGCAAACAATTTTCAGCTGGGAACAAAGCTTTTGTTAAGCTTGTAATCTAGGCCTAAAGACCTTTCTTTGTACCCTTGCTTCTCATGAGCTTTAACATAATCTTCACCTTTAATTTTAAAAAAATCATATGCTAAAATGAGATTCATGCCTAATACATAAATAAGATTCATTCCTAACGTATAAAAGTTCATAATCCAAGATGATGAATTTTTTTTCATCATTTCCATACTCGTGTACCTTCTTTTGCATTGTTTTCATATTCATGCAATTTAGAGTCAAACTGGTTTGTTCAAATTCTTTACAATAGTTCAGTGGATCTCTCACCAAAAGGATTCTTTTTAATCTTATGTATAAAAGTTTGTAGAATTCATGTAAATATCATGTAAATAGAAGAAAAGCTGCATAATCATTCATGTATTTACCATAGGTAATATCTTTTATAATGAGTCCATTTAAAGAACATAAAAATTGATAAGCAAAACAATTATAGAAAAAACAAAGGGTACTTCCTTTTTATACAGTAAAAATAATGTAATTTAAATAATTAAAAAATTTTAACACTAATGTTTCATCAACAAAATAATGAGATGGGTTAAAAAAATCCACCAATCAAGTTAAGCATGCTTGAAAATGAAAAGCTAGATGTAAAAGAAGTAGCGAGTAAGTATAAAAATACAAAATTGAGAATTAAAATGATATCCTAATAAAATAAAAAATTGAATTTATTGATAGATTGATCATTTAAGAAAAGAGCAGGAAGAAAAACTTCCTAATTTTGGCATGTATTACTTTAATTGATGGTGGCATTAAGAAGTATTTTAGTTTATTAGTTTAATATATATAATTTTAATATACTATTAAATCAGTTACTTGTTAATTAATTTGATTTTGAAAATTTAAAAACCTCCTAAAGGTTTTCATATATTAAATTATATGAAATAGTAATAAATGAAGACATTAATTTTCAAAAAGAAAAAACCAACATAATTTTGTGATAAGATCAAATCTCATGTGAGTACAACTTTTCTTTTTCTAAATGATTAAAATTATATTATGTGGTCAACAAAAGCAGTGTTTGGAATTTCTACTACCATATATACTGAAAACAATTTGATTCAAATCTGTAAATTAAGAAAAAAATGAAATATTAAACTATAAATATTTTTATGTTTAAATATTTTAAAATAGTTATTGTGTATAAAAATTATGTAAGTTTAATTTGCTTCTAACATATGAAATTATTTTTATTTTTATTTTAAAATTTATCATTAAATAAACAAAATTATTTGATTATTTAATATTAAAATTAATATAATAGAAGAATAAATTTTAATTCTATAAAATTGAAATTTTATTTTATAATTTTAAAAAATATCTTAAATAATTTCTGATAGTTTATCGTACTGATGCTAAAATTAATACCAAATATATTACTTATATTTAAAGTCGTAGTAAAAGATACGAAATAGATGATACCATTTGATTTCTTGCAATCATTGAAAACCCATGGATGATAAACGAAAGTGAAAAATACAAGGGTCAGAACTTGGTAGCGGCAAAAGTTTGCAACTTCCATACATTTCAAGTTGCATGCAAAAGAAAATGGAAGCATCGAACCATCTTCTTGCTAACTTTACGCTGTTTAGTTTTGGGAATCATTGCATGGCAGACATGACCGAAAGCACTCACTCAATGCTCAAACTCATTAAAGTTCTTTTCAGCATCAAATGTGTGTACGTACTATACTCAAAGAATGTGAGGAAACATTTCAAATGAGTAAAAATGTTATACTCAAAGAATGTGAAGAAGCATTTCAAATGAGTAAAAATGTTCTTAGTTCCACTTCCATGCAACTTTAGTATAACTATATTTTCATAACTATATAAAGACAAAACTACTAACAAGAAAAGTAGGAACTGTGAGACGGTAAAGGTGTTGTTGGTTGAAAAAGGCCATTAAGTGCACAAAACAAACCCATCGACTTCATCACTTCCCCAAATCGAGAGATGCTTATGTGTGAGTGTTGCGCTTCTAAATCTTTTCAAAAAGATTGGTTAATTTATTTTCATTTGATGTCTTCTTTGATATTATATATACGTACTGTTTTGTTAACTCATTCAAATTAAATTGTTGACTTGGAAATAATCCACAATCCCTCACTAATAGTTTTTTTTTGGGTAATTAATATTGTATTAGTAGCCAAAAAATAACAATGGGTACATATACTAGAAAGTCGAAAAGAATTAACAACTTCAAGACAAAACAAAGTTAAGTGGTCAAAGTTATCTAAGAATCGTCCACCTCGTCTTTCAATTGTGCAGAAGATTAAATTGGACTGAGGAGAGGACTAGGATCTTGTGTGTTGAACGATCTGAATTATCACCCATCTTTAGAAGCTTTGTGCGCCCCGAAGCGTGCAATCAATGTGGCAATATTCACTTTTGAAGAGAGGTCGAGATGTTGATCAGGATTGAGTCAAGTAGCCAAATTTATAACTTCAACCAAATCCTTGGGGCAGCAATTTTGAGTCATAAAGATGCAAAAGAGTGAATTATATAAGTTGCCTTTATAGGCAACCGAAGTAAAGGTATTTGCAACTGTCAAGATCGGAGTTACAAAGAAAAGCTACAAGCAATGAAGCTTGTCATTTGTCCTTATTTTCTCTTTAATGGTAAGCCAGAAGAAAAAGCTGGCCTTTGGTAAGTTGCAATTATGGTAGACTATTTTAGCCCAGAGCTTAGTGTAGTGGAAGTGGAAGGTTGGAATAATTTAAGCATATATTATTTGAGAATTCACTTAAAGGGTTGGAAGCCTATATGATCACATCTTTTATATTACAATCGGGATTATAGTTAGACAAAAACTGCCTAATTTGAGGAAGAAATATGGAGTTGAGTTCAACTGGAATTCTTAACCAGAGCATCCACTCTACCATATATTGGGATGCTTTGATAATAGCAAGAAAGTTTTCTAGTGACTCTTAACATGTGCTAGTTTTCAAATAAGAAGAATAGGGAAGCGCCATTACTTAATGATGGAATTCCTGATTCTCCTCCTACAGTAAGGGTTCTTTCCAAGTCCTGGAGGTAGGATGAAATTTGAAAATTCTTGAAACCATTACAAGTCAAGCACTGAGTATGTATCCATATAATTCAAAGGGATTGTTTGAGAACCTAAAAGTATTGGCAACTAAAATTGTTTTCTTAAGTAGGACAATAAGCACTTTTATCCCAAGAGCAAATAGATAAGCAAAGAGGAGATTCCCTTACTTTAATCCCTTGATTCCTTTTAAAAGTTTTAATGGGATCATCATTAACGGGTCTAACATAAGAAGTGGTGGTGAATTATGGATATCCATATGACGAATAATTCAAAAAAATCAAATGCTCCAAGAGTCTCCAATATAAGTTTTATTTCAATGAACCAAAAGTTTTCTTAAATTTAATTTTTGACACTTACCTTTCCCACCTTTAACTTTATGGTAATCCCTCGTTGGTTCTTAGGTAAGCATAATATTGTCACTAATTTGTTTTTTAGCAATAAAAGCAATTTACGTAGGACTCATGATATTGGAGAGTACTTGCTTCAAAACATTCCCAACAAGTGTTTAGAGATAATCTTGTAAATTATATTACAACATCAAATAAATCTTAACCCATGTAAAGAGGTAAGGTTTTAAGAATTTATGGATATGAGCTATAAATTTACAGTTAATCTATCCTAGCATTTTACCTTTAAAAATTTTCAAGATGGTTATAGAGATATCATCATCAATAAATTCTCTATTTTTTTTAAAAAATAAGCATTGAAATTGTTTAGCTTTAGATCTTCACAAAGGTGGAGAAAACAGTGTAGTCTTGACATCCTCCTTATTAAAAGGAATACAAGGCAACTCAATATGGTTTGGTACAATTTGGAAAAAATTTGGACCTAACAAAGAGAAGGATTCGCTAGAAGAAGAAGAATTGAGCTGCAAACACTCATTAAAATAATTAAAAGACATGGTTTTTATTCAAAGTTGTGATGTAACCAGATTATTTTCTCCACCCTTTAGGCCAATTATCTTATTATGCTTTCTTCTGTCCAATAAGCAGTTGTGTAAGAAGACAATATTCTAATCCCCATCTCTAAGCCAATTGACTCTTTAACTTTTACTTTAGAAGAGAGTGATGATTTTTCATGACAAGTATATAAGAGTTAATTTCAATTTTGTTATATGCTCTTAAGCTAGCATCCTAGATAATTAAAGATAGAGGATTTTACCAATTATTCAAATTAAATTTGACCGGTCCATTGCAAAAGTGTCTTAATACTCTTTAGGCCTTAAGAGATTAATTAACATCCTTAAGTTTTTACACACAAGTAAACATTAGGGCTATCCTAAAAGTAATGTTCCAAGTAGTTACTATTGTAAGAAGGAATTGCTTACACTTGGAGAGGAATTTATGAAACCTAAAAGGCACTCTCCTAAACCAAGAGTTAATGTACACTGAGACAAGGATAGAGGAATGGTATACTTTATAAGCATCCAAATTTTCTTAAAGAAAGGGAAAATATGTATCCATCAAGGATCAATTGGGGACTTATCTAGATTCCTTTATATAAATACTCTCACTAGTTGCTTATTAGACCATATAAAGAACTTACTAGTGTAATGGATATCACTTTAAAAGAGGTAACTAAAACAATTACCAACATTTTGCATGCTCTGATCCTATTTTTCTTAGGAGCACTTTGACTCTTTAGGAGAGAGATGAGTATTGAAATCACTAATAGCAATCCAAAATTTAGTTATAAAAGAGTCAAGACTATATTAATAGTTACTTAAGGCATAAATAAAAGTGACACATAGAAGGTTTGGGGTTGGTGATGAAAAGACAATTTCATATAAATCATTTAGTTAGAGTAAATGGGAGGTTCCAAGCTACTAATATTCTATATTTATGGAAGTGAGATAAGTTATCAACCTAAGACCAAGTTCTATTAAGAAAATAGGAGAGAGCGGAAAAATATTTTTAGTTTTACTAAGGCAAAAAATATGAGACTTATGAACATGAAGATAGTCTCTAACTACTATAGGCTAGTAAGGCCCTTAATACACCAATCAAGCATGGAGATGATGGAGAGGGGATGAACCTTCCATTAAAATCTTTCTTCTTGATCTTTTTACCTATCTATTTTTATTTTTCTAGATTAAATAATTTCAACAACATCTGTATTTCCAACCTTAATTTTAAATTAAAATTGGCTAAAACAGATTAGTCTTCTATAAGAGAAAAAAAAGAACAATTCAACAAGCTAGTGATAGCCTTATCAGGGGACTTTTCCACTATGAAAGAAGAATTAGCTTAAGAGGAATCAAGAATGGTTGAGCTTTTAGAATAGTTTTGGTTTAAATAGTTCTAAGTCTACTATGGTGTAAGCTTTTATAACTGTTTTGTTATCAACGAGGGTCACATAAAAAGGAGAGTTATCATTATTATCTATTAAGCTTGAAAAGGGGCGTGGTTGAGAATGAATCTCTTTAGAGGAAATAATAAACGATGTATTAGATTTATCCATTAACTCGAAATAATTCCCTTTGGGGAATTTCTTTTTAGTAAGTCTTTCTCCTACCCAATAAGGGCTTACATTAGTAACTAACACAATTTTCTATTATGACCAAATGGGGTCATGGAATCATTGTCCTTATCAAGTTTATTAATGGGTTCCATTTCTACAAGAAAAAAGGCTTAACTCTATGCCATAGTCTCAATTCTAAGATTATGTTCATTCCTAATTTCCTAGTTAAACTTAAAGATGAACATATTAGCTTCATTAATAAATACACTTTCTAGTCTATGTTTTAGAAAATTTGACAATACTCATTTTTCCACTACAAGAAAGAGGATTTATAAAATGATGGAAATGACCAAGTAAGTAGAACATATAACAATTCAGTAACCAAAATATCCTTTTGTAGAGTAAAAGTAGAGATACCATCAAAAAATGAAGGTGCAATGTAGCAAAGAGGCAGTACAACACTATTAACCCCTAAGAACTTCGACAAAATTATCCTTGGATAGATAATGTCACTTAAAACAACTCCTTTTAAAATAAAGGGCAATCTTTAGTAAGCGTAACCAAATCTTAAGAACCCTCAATCGGAATTTTGGTGGAGGGAGGAAGAACATAAAAAAAGTAAAAGGAACAGAAGGTGAAGAAAGCATTAATACAAGCATCTGAACAATAGAAAGGATTTCTAAAAAGGAAAACTTAAAACACCAAGGTAGGAAAAGGCCTACCTAATTAAGTAGACTAAGAAAAGGAAGAAAAAAATAAACTCTCTCTAAAATCTCTAAATCCTCATCAATAGTTAGACTATAAGTATAAATAAAGTATAAATAAATCATAGTTTTGTTAAAATTGAAATTTAATTTGAAAATAGAGTTAATCCAATAACTGTCATAAAACTAGACAAAATTTTAATTTATACTCATGGTCTATATATATGGACATATGTATATACTAAACAGACAACCCCTATAAATGGGAGGTTAATCTCTATCAAATATTTACTTCCTAACTAGTATAAACATTTCAAAAAAATTTCTAAAAATCATGGATTACACCAAATCCTTTCGAATCATAATATTATCCATATTAAATACCACATAAAACACATTATTTAACACTCTCCCTCAAGTTAGTGATTGGATATCTTCCATTCTAAATTTGCTAACAATTTCTCGAAACATAGTACTTGACAATCCTTTTGTGGGTACATTTTCTAGTTAATCCTTTGTTGAGAAGAATAGAGTTTAGATAAAGCTACTGTCTAGTTTTCCTTTAATAAAATGCCTATAAATATCAATATGTTTGTTTGATTATGTTGCACAAGGTTATCTTTAATACTAATGGCTAATTTTTTGGCACAGTATAATCACATTTGGCCTTCCCATTTTATTTTCTAATCTTCAAAAACTATTTCTAACTATAGTAACTCAGTTCCATGTGCCATCGACCTAAACTTAGATTTTGCACTTGAGCTAGCTACTATGTTCTGCTTTTTTACTCTTCTATGTTAAAAGATTAATGCCTAAGATAGTGCAA
>JAOTAY010000004.1:23749557-23763997 GCA_025629805.1 Erythroxylum baracoense
TAGAGTATCATCAATCTAATTAAATTTTAAGCAATGCACCATTTGCTTATTTTGGAAGGATATATATTGCCTTTCTAGATATGACTAAAAATATGTAACTAGAGTATCATCAATCTAATTAAATTTTAAGCAATGCACCATTTGCTTATTTTGGAAGGATATATATTGCCTTTCTAACCAATGGACTGTCCTCTTCCAATCCATTACCATATTAGTTATTAAGGTGTCGGTTTGATGTCATCTTCCTCATCTACCATTGTCTTTGCCAAAGGTTCTCTCTCTTATAATGCACTTATTATGGCAGTTGCTTTACTCTCTCTAGTGTTGTTCTTATCTCCTCCCTAGGAACATCATCCTTTACATGAGCTTGCTCCCTCTCTTCCATCTAACACAAATTATTTAATTAATCTCAAATAACACATCATCTTTAGGATGACTATAAGATAGCTAAAGTTTAGTCATTAGAGGAAGTTAAAGAAACTTATGTTCTTTGTCAATTTATTAATTAAGAACCTCTATAGATGGCACCCTTCTTCTCATTGCTTATTTGATCGAAATATATAGTAACAAATAAGTTGTGTCATAAGGCCTCCTCGTCACTATACACCACAAATGAAACAAATCTCTAAGTGTTATATCATTTATACTCTCCTTCCTAAAATCAAGCAATTATCCTGTTCAAGTATATTAAAGATGGGAAAGTAATGTGTGTGCTTTTAATGATTAGTGGGTCATATCTACACCCTTTAATTGGTATGAAATCTCGAAACTCACTGGATATGTAAGAAATTATCTCAATAGACAAATTCATTAGAGAGACCATCAAGGAACTAGTATTAACTTATTCTATAGTGTAAAAACCATGTTATGTGTTGAATTCACTAAAGGAAATCTTAATAATACTACCACTGAGTCTAAATTTGATAGAATCCTCTGTATTATGTATATCATGCTTGGTTGCTTTCAAAGTTTTTAAGATCTTTATTGTTATCTCTCTATAAACATGTTTTAACACTTTAAGGAACAATTTCCACCAATAATTTTCTATGTAACTCCTAACCTCACCGTCCAATCCAATAGTTTCCAATCCATTACAAATTTTGATCCTATTCTTTTTTAAATGTCTAAGATTGAGGTATGTATACCTTGCATTTTGGTTAAGCGCGGTGAATGTAAGCATAATATGTTTTTTAGGATGAACCCTTAGCTTATATGTAGTTACTGAAGGCATCTTTATATGCTTTAATCTTCCTTTAGCTTGTATATGGTTTAGAACTCATCCTATAGTGTGGATTAGAATTTAGAAAGCTAAAAGATGTAAAAAATTCTCAATAATGCAAAAGTTCCTAAAAGTTGAAGTTTGGAGCCTTAACTTACAAATTCTACATTTAAAAGGGAAATTTTGATAAATCTATGTGAAAATCGAATGGAAATGTCAAAATCTATCTTGGTATTAATGGAGAAGTGAGTTTGGGTTTTGGGTATGTGAAATATTTAAAAGAAATTAAGAGGAATTCAAAGTGAGTTAAAAATGGGGTGTGCAGTGGGCCTCTATCAATTCAAAATTTTAGGATATAACTTATGGAATAACCGTGTACCCTTCTAGAGAAGCTTTTATTAAGAAATGGTATCAGATATAAGTATGCTATGAACCATGTATTTATGTATATTATTTTCCATTTGGAGATGATATGAGATAAAAGCATGTCTAAGGCCATATAGTTTTTTGGAAAACTAATATATCAATGTGGTCTAAAATCCAAACATGTCTTAGGTCGTGTTCAACAATTAACTTAATTTTAAAGCTTTCCATTGGTCTATTCCTTTAGCTTTTCTTCCTATATACCCTTTCATTTGTTCGTCATAATTTTATTCACTTTTCCTTGCTTCCTAACCATAAAATTTAAGCTAGGAAAACAAATATCAACTATAAAGAAATAAAACTTCTTTGAATTCTAGTAAAAACAAAACCCAAACAATTATAATAAAAGAATTAAAATTAATAGTACAACATTTCAATTATCTATATTAAAATTTCTTAAAATAAATTTGGTTGCTTTTGAATTAGCACTTCTTTATAAGTCCTTTAACTTGACTCTCTTCTTAAACTTAATTTATAGCTGGAGTGACATCCTTGATGCTCCTTTCCTTTTTATTAAGAAAAGTATTGTGTTAAACTTCTCCTTATCTCGTATTTGTTTTTTTTTCTTTCTTATTTTGGCATCACTTCTTCTCTTCCTTAACACCTTAGCTTTGTGGGTAATGATTTCCTACAAAAGATTACAAGAATTTGTTTAGACTAAGTCATCATTGACCATAAACTAATTTCCTTTCAAAACTGAAAAGAATATTTCTTCATCTCTAGCTTTAAGTGTTAATTCACCATTCCTAGAATTTATAATTGCACCAGCTATTACAAGGAAATGCTTACCTATATTTACATATTTTTCATCATCTTCTTCGATATAAAGGATATGAAAATTAGTTAAGAATGTGAACCTGTCAATTTCAATGAAAACATTTTTCTTAATACATTTATGGTTTCTAATTGAGTTATTCGTAAATTGCATTACTTTCATAGTAAGTTATGGTTCTTCTAGCCCTATTTTCTTAAAAAAGGCATAAAAAATTAGATTAATATTGGCCTTTAAGTTTGCTAATGCTTAATTTATAAAAATTTCACTAATAATTAAAAAGTATTCAACTTTTTAGATCATTTGTATTTGGTGGTATAATGTCTTAGATGACATTGGTGATTTTATCTTTCATTTGTCTTTGGTGGTATAATGTCTTAGATGACATTGGCAATTTTATCTTTGAAACTTCTTCTTTATGATCTTTGATGATTTTATTTCTGACATTTTGTCTTTATGATTTTCTTCCCCTATTTCTTCCTTATCTACATATTGTGTTATTCTTGATAGGTAAGGAACTTTTGTTGAGATTCCCTCACAATTCCTTTATCTTGCTATCATTTTCTTTTTCACTTTCTTGTTCAAAAACCTATTTTAATAAAATAAAAATTTTTATTAATAACTTATTAATAAATATTATATAAAAGATTAAAATAAATTTATTTAATTAAAAATAATTAACCTTTAAATTTTATCTAATATAAAGTTATTATCAGTGATAAAAATATAACCACCTTAACATTAACAACTAAACAAATTTTTATTTTTATTTGAAAGAAAAACATAAATTGAAAACAAAAAATGAAAACTAAAAACCATAATAGAAAAATAGAAGTGAATCCAAATAACCTCTTAGGTTACATTATTTTATTAATCAAATTTAACCAAACCCTTCTCCCCAATCTTGAACACTAGTTTATTCATTATAAATGCTAAACACCCACTTTCTATGGATACGATTCTTGCTCACCAGTACTTTAAATTTGGTTTTGCAGAGTTAGGTTTTATTTTTTGCTGTGTTTGACGCGCATTAAGAATTATAGCATTGTTGTTAGGGAGTGAGGTGATTTAGTTTTTCTTTTTTATTTTAATTGGTGTTTTGTATATATATTTGTTTATATTTAGTTTTTATAGTTATTTTTGGATCTTTGTATGTTTATTAGTATTATTGTATGGTAGTGATGAGATCTCCTCATCAAGGCCTTGTATAAGTTGATCATGAGATCAAAAGGATACTACGAAGGTTACAAAGGGAAATAGGAACAACTCTAGAAATATAATAAGAAATTATATTTGAAGAAGTTATGGCTAATATGAGAACTTTAATTGCACCAGACTTGACTCAAAGACCTATATGCATTACTTTTCCAAATTTCACATAACATAATAATTTTGCTTAATCCATCTTTTACCTAACTTTTATGGTCTTGAAGGTAAGGATGCTCACAAGCTCTTAAGAAACTTGATGTGTTCTGACTTAGTACGAAACCTCCAGGGGTGACAGGTGAGCATATTATGTTAAGACCTTCCCATTTTCACTGAAAGATGTAGCAAAAGACTGGTGTTTTGATTTTCCTATAGGGAGCTTAGCATATGGATTGAATTGAAGAGGCTGTTTTTGGAGAAGTATTTTCCAACATCAAAGACAATCAATATAACAAAAGAGATTTATGGGATAAAGCAACATCATAATGAATCCACTTACAAGTATTAGGAATGCTTCAAGAAGTTATGTGTCAGCTGCCCTCATGACAATATCAAGAAACAACTCCTCAGTTAATACTTCTACAAAGGATTATTACTTATGTATGGGAGCTTAGTAGATGCAACAAATGGTGGGGCACTGTGTGAAAAGAATCCCATGTAGGCCAAAATTTTAATCAAGCATATGGCAATAAACACTCAACAATTTGTCATTCACAACAATGTCATTTAGATATGTTAGATAAATTATTGATGGGAAGATAAAAGTGAAATCATGCAGTATATGTGAAAATGTGAACCATCCAACAAATTGATGCCTAACTCTGCAAGATGGAAACATAAAGTATATCAATGCTACAGGGGGAATTTTTCCCATCAATATAACACGTATTCCCAGACTTATAACCTAGGTTAAAGAGATCACCTAAACTTGAGTTATGGATGGAATATGTAGCAGAACTACTTCGTATATAGGTTGTAGGGTGAACAACAATTTCAACATATCCAACAACCCTCCTCCTCTACTTTAGGTACATCATTGGAAGATATAGTTAAGTATTTTTGCAACTAACACTTTCCAATTCCAGTAGGATGTATAACAATTTTAGTAAGAGACTAATTCTAAATTTTAAGAGGTAAAGTTTAGCATTTAGAATTTGGAGAACCAGGCAAGCCAAATTGTAGTGGCTATCAACTGTTTTGAAGCTTAAAGAAGAGGAAAATTACCACCATAACCTGAAATAAATATAAAGAATTTTAGTGCAATCACCTTGAGGAGTGGTAGGAAGTTTGAAAATACTGAGAGGACTATACAAAGTATGACTAGTGAAGAAGAAATTGAGAAGGATCTTGAAGAAAAAAGAGATATATCTTCTAGTTCAAAGGTAAATGTTGAACCCCAAATCATTGTTAAAAATAACCCTCTAACTTTTCCTAACAGGTTATTAAAATCAAACAAGGAAGATAAGGATAAGGAGATTTGAGAGATTTTTTCAAAAGGTTGAGATGAAAATAGTACTGTTAGATGCAATCAAGCAAGTGTTGAGGCATGTGAAATTAATTAAGGAATGTTATGCCATCAAGTGGAAGTTGAGAGGTAATGAAATGAGTAGGAAGGGTAAAACTATTTCTGCATTCTTTAAAAAGAAAATACCTTACAATTGTAAGGACTTGTGCATGTTTACCATTCTTTGTAAAATTGGTAACATTAAGATTAAATATGTCATGTTAGATGTAACATAATCAATTAATGTTATATTTCGTTCCATGTATTCTTTTTAAAATTAGGCCCAATACAGGATGTTCTTGTACAGGTGAATGAACTAATATTTCCTACAAATTTTTGTATGGTAGATATGAATGATGAAACTTCTTATAATCTGATACCTATCTCAGTAGGGATAACATTTTTTAACATAACCCAAACTAAGATCGATGTTTATAAGGGCACCCTTATAATGGAATTTGACAGGGAAGTGACTCATTTAAATATTTTTAATACCATGAAACACCCTCAGGATGACCATTCTATTTTTGTGATTAATGTGATTTACCATTTAGGATAAAAAGACTTTAAAAAGAAATTGAGAGAAAAATTAGAAGCATTTATAAATAAGGAGAGGACTAAAGTTGCCCACAATAAGATGATATCAAAGTAAAGCACTATTGTTGGTTAAAAAATGCTTCTCTACTATTCTAGACTTAAAATATTTCTAAGTAAGTTCGTTCTCATTGGATATGTCCTTTTATGGTTTCTAATATTTATCCCTATAGTGTAGTAAAGATTTAGAGAAAGAAAATATGGAAGATATTTAAAATGAATGTTTATCACCTAAAGCCATCTCATAAACAATTTCAAGTGAAGAAAGCAAAAGAGCTGAAACCTAAAGACCAAAATTTTATCATATGAGGAAGGAAATATGGAGTCGAGCTAACGATAATAAATAAAGGTGTAGTTAATGCTCCATTAATTACAATTAATGTTACATTAGGGACAATGTAAGTTTTAGGTGTGGGGGAGGGGAACTTGTAGCTTATGTGTTTTTAAAGTTCTTTGTGGGTGTTTTCAAGTTCTTTTTGCATTTTTTAAAAAACATTCTCTCTTTTTATTACTTTTAGGACTATATATAGTTATAATTAGACAGCACAATTAACTAGAAAAAATTATGAAAATCTAGGCATGTTTTTTTACTCTTATGATTCGTCAACATACGCTTTCTTTAAAAGAGTAGTGACTAGTAGGAAGACATAAACTGGTGAAATTTTGAGATTTTTAGACTGACACATCCATATCAGTCTCATTATCTTTGTTCATATGTGACCTTCATGACATGTAGATCCTCACTTTTCCTTGATTTTCTAGTTGAGACTACATTTTATCACATGCAATAACATGGAATAATATAGGTATTCTTTGTTTTGTAAGCTACAATAGCTAAATAACCTACCCAATGACATTAGTTATCCTGTTGTTAAGCTGCTTGAGCTTCATTATTCTTTTATTTTTATGTTAAACATATTACAAGTCCTTAACCTAACAAAATGTCCTACCCAAGCCTTAAAGCTAGTGGAGCATTTGTGATTAATGATGTTTGTGGATGCACAAAAGCATAAGTATGGGGATGTGCATATATGCAAGTTGGTTATGGTGATGTAATTTGATTTTTCTCTCTTATCAATGAATTCCATCATTGATATAGTTTCTTTGAATTTTTGTCTTTATTGAAAACAAGTAAAAGAGAAGAAAAAATTAAAAATAATAAAAGAAAAGAAGTTATTGATGATGAAAATCATTTGTTTTGCAAAAGTAATTAATGTTAGTCTTTCCTCTTAAAGTTTTACAAAATGGGTGAATTGATTATGATGCAAATAAGGGAGAAGTTGTTGTGAAAGATCAGTCCTTATGGTTATAATGTATTGTTCATCACTTTATAAGGCTTTCCTTCTAATTCCTTATACTTCATCTGGTTTGTAGTATGAAGGCTTGAATCCAATTTTTGAAATGAAGTTTTTGCGTCCATTATAACTGATGGTACCTAGTTTTGAGTGGATGTTAATTTTTGCACTCGACACTCTATTGAGTGTTTTTATTACTTTACTAATTTTGATGGTTTTTGAACTACTTAATCCAAATATTTGTCACCTTAACCTTTGGCTCTATTACAACCTTAAAAAATCCTTTAATTTATAATATTAATGTGAATCTTTAATGGCGGAGAACTAAATTATATGCAAAGTTATAAAATGTCTTGATCATGAAAAGTATTTAAGAGTACCTGTAGATTTATTTTATTTGTGAGCACAACTTGTTTAAGTCTTCCCCTAGATTGCTCAAATTTTTAAGAGAATAATTATTGATTGATAATGAGTAAAAAACATTGAATATTTAATTCTTACAATGGTTTTGAAAGTTTTGCCTATTTTCTTATGACTATCTATTCTTGAGAAAAATCATTAAAGAGGAAGTGTTTTGTATTTTGTATTTTGACTTGTAGTTTTTCTCAAGGACAGTTAAAAGCCAAGTGTGGGGGGATTGACTATATATTTTCTCCAGAATGCTTAGTGATTAATGCTATGTTATGCTTAAGATACTTTTTTTATTCATATTTTGTTTTATGTACAAATTGGAGGAACAAGAACCAAAATGAGCTAAGAAAATATCCTTGGAGTTGTTTCTATTGATGTTTGATCTTATTTCCCTTTGTGGAAACAAGAAGAAGAAGAATTAGGGTGAAAATATGATAAAGAAGGCAAGACCTAAGATTATTGTAAATTACTCGGTTATATATGAGACCGTGTAACTCACTGAAAGCATGTAAGAGTGTGAAGATGCAATTCCAGCCACTTCTACAATCTATATGACCCTATGTGGACTTATCTGGTCGTATAAGTGGCTATGTAGTTTACTGTGAACGAGTAAATTCACAATTCTTGTAATGTTTACATACAATATCATTTACACATTCATGTAGTTTACTGTGTATTATGACATAACCCTAATTTTTATTATAAAAGGGCGTCTAAGAGGCCAAATGAGGTATGAAGACTTTAGAGAGCTATGAGGAGCTATGAGAAGCTAAATTCAATCCTTCTAGTTCAAAGGGGATATCGAGGCTGATGAACATATTTGGCCATTGATTAATCTAGTGATGTTGTTAGCACTTTCATTTAGAATTGACTATGTTATTCTATGATTAATATTTTTGGATTTATGTATGAATGATTTAGACACTCCAAATAGATTATTCATATATAAACTCATTGCTAAAATCTAGATTGCAATGTATAATCATTGTAACTCTGATTCACTTATGTTAAACTAATGGTTATGCATCATTACAAATAACATAACATAGGCGAAATCACCCGAGCTTATGTGGTTGTTACATAGATTAACATGTTTTCCTAATCTGTAATGTGGTTGTTATGTTAAATTTAGAGAGCTTATTCTAGGATGTTTGATAGCTAAATCTAATTAAAGAGCTTATTTTAATTAGATACAACTTAAGGGAAAACTGGGATTAATAGAGCTTATTGTTAACCTACAGTTAATGGTTTTGAAAGAGATGTACAATAACAACATGACAATTGATTATGCACATTCGTGTGAAGGTTAAGATTGAACTATGAATTGGAATCAAAACCCACACACAAAATGTAATCATACACTTTCTATGGATACAATCCTTGCTCACCTCTTCTACAAATTGCTCACCTCTTCTACAAATTTAGTTGTGTAGAGTTAGGTTTTATTTTATGGTATATGTAATGCACAACATTAACTAAAAGCATCGATGAATATAGTTTGCTACAAGGTTGACCATACAAAAGTAAATTTAATTGAGTTAGTCAAAACCTTTAAATGATATAGTTTGTCATGGCATGTATCAATCCATGTCCATCACATTAATGATTGGCATTATTTTACTAAGTCATAGTATTCCAATTTTACTAAAACTATAACTTGCATTTATAGTTGTGGTAATAAATATACAAATTACTAGTGTAATTTGTATTGAGGCATGATATTCTTTTCATTCAGTCGTTATATTCCCATTTAAAAGTGTAGATGTTACTTATTTGTAATGAATGATAGTATTTTTTTTTCTATATAAACGTGGTATTAGATAACTAGAGTATTAGTATACTTTGTATTAATACAAGGTATGGTCTCCACTCAAAAATCATATTATCATTTTTCACTAAAGTTGTTTCTTATTTTAAGTACATGCTGGTAACTTTCATTTATAGTGATAGTATTGAATGTACTAATCATTGATATAATTTTTATTGTGGCATAGTATTCTATCTATTGATTCATTTTGTTCTCATCTTAAAGTTTAGGTTTTACTTATCCATAATGAATTATTGAATTTTTTTTATACATATACCTGATATTGAATAAATAAAGTACTAAAATAGTTTATATAGAGAGATGGTATGGTTTATACTCAAAGATGGCATTCTCATATTTTACTAAAGTTGTTACTTATTTCAAATACATCGTGATAATTTTTGTTTATAGATTTGGTATTGAATGTATTGAGTGCTAAATAATTTGTATTAAGGAACTGTATTCTTTCCACTCAGTCAATATATTCCCACTTAAAAGTGTATGTCTTCCTCGTCTATGATAAATGATGGTATTTTTTGTACATAGATATGGTATTGAATATATAGAGTACTAGAATAGTTTACATTAAGGTAGTTTATAGTTTGTACTAAGAGATAGTATGCCTATTTTTCACTAAAGCTATTACTTATTTAAAATGTGTGGTATTAACTTTTGTTTATAATGGTAGTATTGAATACACTGATTATTGTCATAGTTGGTGTTAAGCCATGGTACTCTGTTGATTTAGTCATTATATTCCTATTTAAAAGTGTATGTCTTGCTTACCTGTAATGAATAACTATATTATATAATACATAGTATTGTATAACAAGAGTACTGGTATAGTTTATATTGATGTAAGGTATAACTTATACTTAGAGATAACATTTCAATTGTAAAGATTACATTGTACTTATTTTTAGCGACATGGTATTTGTTTTGTGTTAGACTAGTATCACATGTATTGAATATTGATATGATTTCTGTTGAGCCATGGAATTATTTATTATTAGTCAAGGTATTCCTTTGTAAAAGTGACCGTTGTCACTTATTTAAAATGAAAAACCAATGGTTTTTTTAATGTATATTTGGTCTAGAATGGAATGAGATATAATACCACTTATACAAATTTATAATAGGAAACTCATATACTAAAATATAGTACACACCAAATGTAAAGAAGCCAAAATAATTCAGCACACCGACAGGGACGATCTTCTTCCTTATTCTTCTTTTGAAAATCTTCTTCACTATATCATTATGAAAATAATAAACAAATGGTATGGAGCAGGACCGTGGATGTATCATTGACGTCCGTGCTTGTTCCAAGTTTAAGTAACCCAAAAACAAAAAAAGTAGTAGCTCTTACCTTTAAATTTCATTAATTAACATATTTATGCTTGCTTCTTCCTGTTATCATAATTGAAATATTTTTCCTTGCCAATTTCAACGTTCTTTTTTTTTATCCCTATTAATAAGTGGTGGCCACGAATTGCCACCAACATTCAGACACAAACCTCTCTTAGTTGGCCTCCAAGAGACAAAAACCAAACTTCAAACCTTTCGCTTTTTGCTAATGCTATTGCTATAGGAAATAGGTCTTTCACCAATAAATTGGCCACCAATTTAATGAGATAACTTTAGTGACTTAAGATCTACAACTTTTCTCGATCAGTGTTCTTCTTAGTTCATATCAATTCATCCATCTCAATATTTTCTCCCAACTGATAAATGCTCTAACCTTGATAAACTTCAATTGATGCTTTTAATAATTGCTCTTAAAGAAGGCTTGTTTGGAGAGCCACCCCTCGCTTGGTTAGTTATTGGGGACATTAGTGCAAACTTTTTCCATCAAGTGGCTCAGGCTGTTCATGGATTTTGGGACGAAGGAATTTGAAGACCGCCTGAATACCATCTGTCTTAATAAACTGAACTTCACTGGTCATCTGTTCACCTAGGATAATAATTAATCAAGTAGAGATTTCATAGACAAAAGCTAGATAAAGCCTTAGGAACCCAACTTAGAAGTAGCGTTATTCACATTCATTCATGGTGCAGTTTTGAACCTCCTATGATCTGTGACCATTCTGCTAGATTCAATAATTTTCTAGCATCTTATCATAGATGGTTTCGACAAATTTGGAAAAAATATCAGGTCTTGTCGTTAGTAAAAGAAAAAATTGACACGGTAACAACTGACAACTTAAGATTCGTAAGGTTCAATATAGTAAAGCTACACAAAACCGACCTGGAGCTTCCACTCGTTAAAACAGTTATCGAGGTTTAATGATTGCCTCCTACTAATCTAATAAATTGAAGGAAGAATCAACTCATGTGCTTGAATGTCCTATTTTTGTTAGTAAATTGTAACTTATAAAATCAGTAAGCTTTCATATGTACTAGTATGCCCGCCTACCTCTTCCTAAAACATAAAGATTTCATTTGGTTTAGACAACCCTAAAAAATATAAGTGAACTTCAATAAAATTTGCTTCCTAAAACTGAGGTAGTCAATAAACATCAATTTCGTCAAACTTGTAAATAAGGCACTCATATCCAAATGTTTGACAAATAGCACACTTTAGGCCCCCTCCACTATGCCTCTCTTAGGTTCAATATGGTCATCAACCACAACTACTGGTTTAGCCTATAAAAGAAAACATGCCAACCTAAAACCTTGACCTCCAAACATAGGACAGTATTATTTGGATAATTCACTCCTCTAAATGCTTCATCAATAAGTGAACTTAACTTCTTTTCTAACTTACAGAACCCTCTCTTAACTGGAGCCGATTTCTTGGTATAGATACTACGTTCTCAAAGGTAATTTTATGCTTGACTAGCATTGAAGTACAGATTGAAAACTACAAACAACTTAAATTACCTCATACTTCCATCTAGTTTATATATTGCCTATGCAATGCCTCAGAAGAAGAGAACCATAATCACCTTTATTTTTAATGTAATTACTCCTCCAATATTTGACTAAAGATTATTTATACATAATATCAGATGGGATTCTTTGCCTTCAAACCAATTTGTCAACTGGGTCGTAGCTAACTTCAACTCAAATGATTTTGAGAATTTCTCTCAATTATTCAATTATATCCTGCATATGATTGGAAAGAAATAGAATGATTTTCAAGAATGTATTCAACTCATCAAGTCTCCTCAAACATATCAAAACCTCTACCTTATGGGGCTATGATAGCAAAAGGAATTGAAGGACTGCTGGAGTCAACCATGAGGGGTAGGGTAACTGGAATCTTTAATTCTCGGGTGCCTAGCGGAAGTAGCATCCGACCAAAAACTTTCATATTTGGCATAGTCACACTACTTTTGTTTTATCAACACTCCTCAATCCCACATGTTTTGTCTCTAGATATTTTATCAGTATTGCAAAGGCTTCCGTTTGTAGGGCTGTTGATTACCCTTGAAACTCTGTAATTTCCACATTTTGTCAACTTAATGTCTATTTCATAATCCCAAAAATACTGTCATTTTATGAGGGTTCTAATTTTAGTACGTACAAGAGGTGAAGGTATTTAAAATAATTTTAATTTTCGTAGAAAAACACATTAAATAATATGTAGACTTCAAGTTCATATTCTTTTGAAAACAATTCAATGTAGTGATGACAGATGAGATCGTTTGGACCTTATACATCATGTCGTAAGGCCAAAATATTAGAAATAGGTCAGTTTACAGGTATTGGCAGTGCACCAACATCTTAGAATGCTTCATATAATTATATCAGCAAGCTTGGAACCTTCTGTTGGAACTACTGCATCCACAAATCTTAGCTTTTGAAATGGAAGTAGCTATTGCTCCCCAAGAAAGCCAAGCAAGTTAATATGAAGAAACGAAAAGAAAATAGTTGCAGACTAGACCAACTTAAATCGTTGATGTTTCATGATATTGTTTGACAGCGTATAAATCGTAACAAAATCTATGGACAACAAAATGTGGGCACCTCGAGTTTTGGGGAAAACAAGTGGGTACTTGCTATTGATGGCAACAGGAATGGGGTCATGCAGTCATATGTCAGGTTAAGGTTGACTGTACTTTTCAAAAAAACAAGGCTGAATGTTGTCAAAAACAGAAAAAAGATACAAAAGGCTTGACTTGGAATTATGACAAAACTCACAATAGTAGGAACGTTGATTTGGTCAAAAGAAACATTATAGCAACAATGCTTCTGGCCGCTATATTGCCTTGGGTTTTGTTCCAAGACAAGATGGCAGGGTCTCCAATTCGTCTGCACACATCCACAACAAGCAATATCAGTCTCCAAATACAACTTGTAACTAAACCTTCTAACTTTCATTTGAATTGAAAACAAAGAGGAAGCTTCGGTCATGAACTCACCTTGGCTTGAAAATATAAATGAGAGTGAAAAGTATAGCCAGAAAAAAGCAGAGTCCACCAAGAGTAAGATAGGCAACTCCCAGGAAATTGTTTTTGCCACCAACCCAACTGGCTGTTGAAAGAATCAACCTTTTCTTACCATCAAACCCGTAGGTGTTATAATTGTTCTGTATTTCAACTTCAATCACTTCATTGGCTTGAATATCAGTTTCTATCCTTCCATAAAGTTTTCTGAAAGTTGGAAACCCAGCTGTACGCATCCAAACAATTAGATCTTCTTGTTCACTTAGCTGTTGGAACGCATGTTAAGCCATCAAAGATAACTAGATTAAATGAGAAGTTGAAATAAAAGAATAAACACCGGATATTGGTAAGGGAAACACTTACGGGTATGCTGGAATTGAGCTTTCCACCTCCAATAATACCACACAGTCTGGAAATTTTTAGGATAGACATCAGAGCCAAACTTATGTTCTTTGTCACTTTTCCACGCTATGTTCTTTCTGTTAACCTCTAAAGCCTTGTTCCCTATAGAAAAAATGTACGAGTCATTGAACAAACTCCAGGCTACGAGTCCACAAGGAACAATTGGCTATCCATTCACGATCTTTTCAGGGTCACAGGTACCTACGTCGCTCTCTCTAGACTTTGATCGCAACTGATTCTCACTTCTGCTAATTATGTATATGGAAACAATCTTTTTTTTTAATAAGAAGGAAGCCGAACAGTAAAGTTACACAATTAGTCTAGGAAAACAAATTCCCAACAAATCCTCTAGTAGGATAAGGTGGCACCCAATCGGTGAATGATGAAAGTACATAACTCCCACAGCAAAATGTCTG
>JAOTAY010000004.1:23766388-23798544 GCA_025629805.1 Erythroxylum baracoense
TTTCCTAATTTCTCCGATTAATCTCTCGTGTACCCGTTTCTATAATTCAACCCGTTATATGGAAACGGGATGTTACATAAGCTCAGCCCACGTTACATTGGTCCTTATGAGATTCTTAAGAGAGTCAGACCAGTAGCTTATCAATTAACTCTTCCTGAAGAATTGGCCAAGTTACATGATGTGTTTCATGTTTCGGTGTTGAGAAGATATCGGTCTGATGATAAACATAAGATTCCGGTTCAAGAAATTCAAGTACAGCCAGATTTGACTTGTGAAGGGGGGTCTATGTCTATTTTAGCAAGAGAAGTTCGACAACTCAGGAACAAGCAAATACCTTTGGTAAAAGTACTCTAGCAACACTATAGACTCGAGGAAGCAACATAGGAACTAGAAGAGACCATGAGGGCTTAATATCCTCAATTATTTTGATCAGGTATGAATTTTGAGGATGAAATTTTTTTAAAAGGGAGAGAATTGTAAGGCCCCAAATTATACCCTAGTTGAAATGTTACATGTTCATGAAAGTACATGAATGATAAGTGTTAAAAATTATTATATGATTGAGAATTGCCTATAACTTGAATTTTGTTTTAATGGATCATACTTAGTGAATTGGAATTAATTAACATCATTATAGAATTGAGGAATTAAAATGTACATTTGGACTAGGAAAATTGTTAAGTGGCAAGATAAGTTGGTACATGAAAATTAATATGACTAAACCTATGAGTTAGTGACAGTTGGCATGGCTAATGCATTGGCATTTGGCAACATTGGTTAAGTAACAAGTGGCCTGATTAAATTGTGGCATTTGGTAGCATTCATTAAGTAACAAATAACTTAATGGAAGTGTGACAATTGGCAGCTTAAATACAGGACATATGATACACATGCTTAATGACAAATGTCAATGGAAGGAAGAGACATTTTGCTCCTAATTGAACTAAGCTTGTGTAGAACATGTTTTTGCTGTGTTTTCTCTTCTGTCTTCATCTCTCACCATCGAAAACCTATCTTATCTTACAACCCTGTGTTTTACTTGACTTTTTATGAATTATCACATTAAAATACTGCATCAAGGAAATTAGATCTTGTTATCTTCTATACTATTGTCTTCTTGGTCACCTTTATTTTGGAATTGTGTTTGCTTACTTAGAAGGCTGGATTAGCTTGTTCATTAAAGTTGGAATTTGAAGCTAAATAGTTAAAGGAATACTAAACTTGATTTCATGTTATAATATGAAATGCTCGATACTTGAATTGATTAGAATATGTGTTAAGATGATGAAAATTGAATGCTGGAAAAATGATCCTTGTATGATAATTTCTGGTTTGGTTTTGATGTATGGAAGAGATTGATTTGTAAGTTACTTAATGCATGATTTTTGAATTGGCTATGGACATGAAATTGATGTGGAATTGAGGCATGATTGAGGTGGAATTGATGAATTATGGTGAAGGGGTATTGAAGGTGTAAGACAAGAGTTATTTGTAGTGGTTCTACTGAACATACCTCGGTATTTTAACCATAACTTGAACTATAGATATCCAAATAGGGTGATTTTAATTGTAGATCAAACTAAATACATATTTCTACAACTTTCATGAAGGATTAGAATTTTATTTGTCTCTAAAGGTTTTGAAATTTGTCTTGAAGTTGAGTTTTAGATTCTGTCATTGTTTGAGAATAATCTGTAGTATTTTAGGTATAACTCTATGAATAATGAACGAAATTGTATTAACTATAGTTCATTAGAAATTTAATGAATGGAGAAACATTTGTTTAGAGGAACCTATTGCCTAGAAACCTCAATTTCTATGTCATAATGGCCATACAAAACTGACCCGAATCTTATCCTGAGAAAATATGGAAAATGTGCAGGAAATGGGTAGGCCACGATCGTGGCACCCATCCCACGATCATGGGTAGATACAATAGCTTCTGTCACGATTATAGGGAGGTACCCCAAGATCGTGGGCAATACTTAGGAAGGAGAAATGTTGGTTTTAGACAATTTTCAGACTATATATGGTTAAGGTATTTAATAATGGTTTAATTGAACTTAATTGAGGTTGTTGATGAACCTAGATGATGTTGGATTAATTGAGTAAAGGTTAATGTAGTTGCGGATTGATAATTGAGGTAATTATTTAAAGAATGTGTGGCTAGTGATTAAGGTGTCTAATGTTGAAACGTATTGAGTGTTAAAGAATGAATGTGTCTTCATGAATACAAATGTGTTTCAAAGGGTTTATGTGATGTGAATTGAATATGATTGTTTATGAATTGGAAATGTGTGTAATTATATCTAATGTGTAAATACATAATGTATTTAATGGTACATTTGCATGTGATTCTGAAATCTGAAATGGTATATTTTTAAACTACTAAGTCCTAGTCGTGAGTAAATAGGAATGCTTAGAAGGGTCTGCAGCTGCTCCCGTGACACTTTGGTGTCAACACTTCGATGTCTCTTAATACTGACACTTCGGTGTATCCTGATATTGATACTCTGGTGTCTCCTGATAAAGACACTTCGGTGTCTGTGACATAGGTCTATCCTATTCTAGTCCTGTTACCCACTTCTGTAAAAAGGATTAGCAGGCTAATATGTTTGTATTTTGATACATGTAAAATATCTAATAGAACAATGATGCAAGTTTTCAGCTGTAAATAGAGGTGATAGCCCAGGGTGGCAAGGAGAGGCTACCGCCACCCTTGCTCTGGCCTCTTCCATGCTTGAATGCATGCTTCGTCTCTTTGCCAGCCACTCCCTTCTCTCTCGCTCACTGTGAAGTCCATCCACTCTCTCCTCTCGCTCCCCTTAAAAATTAGCCGAGCTTCGCCACTGGCTGTAAATAATAATTTTTTATTTCTCGTACATACCTATTATTAATAGGTATCAAATATCTTTTTTTTTTCAATTTGCTAATGGATATATTCACAAGTTGCACACCAAATAGTCATGACTATGTGAGGAAGATATCAAGCAATCAAACAACTTAATCATGCAAGGAAGTAAGAGCTTTATTTGGAATAGTGGTAAAAGTAAATTCTATCAAGGAGTGCACATTGCAAAATACTTCTTTGAAGACGGATTGTAAAATTACCATTAAATTAAATGGTTATTTAGTTGAAGATAATATTTTAAGGATGTTCCAATGCTTTTGGAGTTGCTATGAGGTGACATCTGTTATTTTGTTATGCATTTTCTTCTATATTTTCCCTTAACAAATTGGTAAAGTTGTTATTGGGATAAAAATCAAGGTTTGTTGATGGAGACATGCCGACCAAAGTGTTACGTTGTTAATGTTTCGGGCACTTTCACTGCGCTTGAAGATGCTGAAAAACATCTTCTGGCAATAAAAGTATCAAGGGCTGGGAAGTAGGACTGAAGGAAGACAAGATGGAAGAGTATCTTCTATATGGTAACACGGGTACCTGGACTGGCTGACCTTCAACACCTAGAAGTGGATTTGGATAAAGGGCAACAACGAAATTATGTACCTAGCAAATGCTCCAGGATGTTCTACCAACTTACTTTTTTTGACAATAGTTCTCCAATGCAGTTGAGTTCTGACAGTTGCCTTCATGTGGTGACAATTGTATGGACTTTCTTCTTTCACTTGTTCTAAAGTTCGTTCTCTTTAATAAAATGAAAAAAGATTATTAACACGCACATTATCAACTAATGATGTTTGAAGGGTTACGAAATTAAAAATGTTTCTGTGCAAGATGATACAAATTTATGTTAAATTAAAATAAGATAACCATTCAAATTTATGCTTTGACAGTTGAGGCTTAGTCCTACGAGGAAAATATGGGCTATTTGGAGCGACTTTGGCTGAAAAGCATCTTAAGGTACCAACTACCAACACACACTTCTTGCTCGGTAGGGTCAAAATTTTTCCTGTATATTTTGATTTCTCACTTTTCCCGGTTTGAAGGAACAAAAAAAAAAAAAAAAAAGGAAAGAAGAGCATTTTCAGATGACGTTGTGATACTACAGGGTGTACATACAAGTGACATCTGTACAAAAATGCAATAATTTATGCCCGCTAAAAGAGCTGACAGGACGACTTCCACGCTGCCAGTACAGAGACCAGAAACCATCAATCTAAGACGTCAAGGTCTTCTAATGACTTCATAACAGAAGCAGCTTCAGCAATTCTAAGTGCCATTGCGGCTTTGTATGCTGCCAAATCAGCACTCTGCATATGCAACTGAGCTCGTCTTCGTTTCCGTGTGGCCAACTGCACAGACCTGTTTGCTGCAAGCTTAGCCTGTTCAATGTTTAGCAAAGCACTTGGTTCCTCCAAAGCATCTCGTTCAGTTATCACTGCAGTTGAGGAGTAAATTTCAATTATTTGGAGAAGTCATACAAACTAAGTTTGACAGACATCTCTTCCAGGAAACATTTATCGCTAGAAGAAATAAAAAAAGAGTAGATGATCCCGAGATTAGTTTACAGAGTGATCCACAAGTAAAATGTAATCACTGCGCAGACTAAAACAGAACATCCAAGAGAATTTTACCTTGCAACAAACTCGCTTGTTTGCCCCTTCCAAACTGGCTAGATTGCCGTTTGAACGACCTCCTTTTGCGCATAACAGATCTTTGAATTAGGGGAGCATTCTCGGAATGTTGGCCCTGATAATGTAATTGTGATGTTATTATGCTTTAGACAGCATATAAAAATCTGTAACGTTTCATTTACATGTAATGATTTATAAAAAATACATCTTAACATTTATTTTTGTAATTCAACACAACTAGATTTTATCTGGGCATATACATGTGTATTCTTTATGGTGCTATAACATAAAAGTTAAGAATAGAAACAATAGTTTGTGCGTTGCCAAAATAATTTACATTGTATATGTTGTAAAATTTGAAACTAAGGAGATAACAGGAAAACATAGGAGAACAAAAATAAACCCCCCAATAGAATCGACACCAAGTATTGCTTAATGTAAACGTTAAGACGTACCAACCCCCAACAGAAATACACACCGACAAAGTTGCTATGCGTTATCAGATATCTACAACATTGACAAAGCATATACCTGGAAAACCCTAAGCAATGCTCTTCGTTTCTGCTTCCGTCTTTTCATCCAATATTCGTACACAGCTAGAACAACTTCCCTTTTACCCAACTCAGCACAAAATCTGAAGGCTGCCTCATCATCAGCTAAATCATCAGGACAGCAAAACAAAGCCTTCTCAAAAGCATCAATCATTAACTCAAACTTATCCTCTGAAAGACGACCATCTTCAGCTAAAAAATCAATATTGAAATTCTTCAACCACTCCTCATCTTCTGAATCCATGTCATAGTTTGCAGAAATCTTTGACATAGTTCTTGCAACTTCATCCATATTGGGGGAAATGTAAATATCTGGTCTTGTAAAGGGAACACCTCTACTTTCTTGGTAATCAAACACCTCACGCACTCCCGGCACAGGGATAACTTTTGAACTAGAGGCCAGTACATTGCGATCAAAACACTCCTTATAAAGATCCTTGAAAATGAACCATTCCTGCCGCTTAGAGAACTCTAGTTTCCAATTTTCATCACCAGTCCATATGATGTCATGAGTTATCCGGTTGGCAGATGAAGGCCTCATCATTTTTTGTGCCAAATGGGTGTATCTGGTAGACCCATCCTTCTTCACCACAATAATCCATTCTCCTGAATCCGAGAGCTCTAACATCACACTGGCCCCTTCTATCCTAAAGCATTTATCAGATTCAACAACCAAGACGTCGGCAGAGCAGCAAAACATGTCCAGCTGGTCCATCCCTCTAGAAGTCACCTCTTTGAGGTTTGAGGCAAAGCTGCCATGCACCGAACTCCTAAACTTATTCCTGGATACTACGGAAGAGAAAGGGATGCCCTTTTTCCGACTGCTTATTAGATCAGAAACTAGAGTTCCATTAGCTTTGCGAACACCAAGAATGGAAGGATTCCTACCTCTCTTCCTCCTGAGTGAGCTTCTCCTTTTTTGAACGCCACGCGAACTTAGAACATTTCGGTGTTGATTGGTTCGCCCAGCCAGCTTGGATCTAAATGCTGGGAGCAACAGCGCCTTGTTAGAGAAATTATCAACTTCATGAACTAGATTTTTAGCCTCAAAGATCTCCGTCCTCAAGGAAATGCATGAATGATCTACTTTGCTTTCAGTCATAAACTTGTGACAAGTGTCCGCGTCCAGTGAGTTATATACAGGGATGCGTAACAAAAGCCTGAAGTTAGAAACCAAGCTAAGGTGCATGTACATGAAACACAAAGGAATTGCTGAGAAGTCCACCGAAAACAACGGCATGAGGTCGCAGGTGTCAAAAAACTTGCAAATTCCGGTTGCGTGTGTAAAAAATTCCTGGAAGAAACTTGTCAGAAAGAGAAGATCAACTTTTTTAATAAGCATTTAAAAAGATTCAAAACTAAAACCTTTTAAAACTCACACAAACTAGTAACACTCTTTAATAATCAAGTCGTGAATTAATTAAAAGGACTGAGGCCAATTTGCAAGAATTCAAAATTTCAACAATTGGTCGGGCGCTTTTCTCTATTCAGAAAATTTATCAACGAGTGACTTGGAAAAAAGTGAAAAGAAAGGGATTTGATTTTAAATCAAGATGCATATCAGAAACCTCGGGGAATAAAAGATAAGAGTTTTCTACTCATACAAGGCGGAAAAGAAGGAAATTTATTTCGCAAATCAATTGAAAGTAGCTACCCAAATTCTACCTAACACAAATAAAAACAGAGCTATCCTCGTAATATAACTAAAATTAGAATTCATACTAGAAAAATAATCGTTACCCTTAAGAAACGAATGCCAGCTGAAGCAAAAGCGCCGTTAACTGCCTCAGATAATAAGAAACTCGCAAGTTCAGGGACCACGAAGCTCACTCTCCTCATGTACCTCAGAACTGAATTCAAAAAATAAGCCAATTTGCTACCGCTAGAAGCTTCACTAACGGCAAAAAACACCGGAGAAGGGTGCAGAGGAATTAAATCCTTCTCCGACTCTTGGTTCTTTCTTCGCTGCCTACGTGAAAACTGAACGGTGTTCATCTTTTCATCAAAAGCTTCCTCCTGTACCAAACCCAGGCTCGTCCTTTTTCTACTGTAAACATTACCAAATCTCTTTCTCCCATCATCCAAATGTTCTTTCAAAGTCTCAATCTTTACTTTCTTCTGATCCGGAGCTAATTGCTGTTTTATTCTAGAATCACGAGACAACCCATTTTCCATGGATTTGAAAGAGTTGTTGCTATGTTGACTCTTCTTGTTAATGGTGTAGTTGTTGTTGGCTTTCTTGGTAACGTGGTGAAACCAGTCATCGCCGTCACTAAGCCTCCGTCGTTTGTTGTCGCCCGATTCCTGCCTAAGCCTACGGCCGGACCTCAATACCCCAGCACTATCAACACCCTTCACCACCCCGAACACCCTCGTCGTCCGGCGCATACCCACCGACGGCATTTTCGCTGTTCGGTCACTGCTAAACTTAACCGTCTTGTCGATTTTCTTTAAACGCGACGCACGGGGTCTCCGATTCGACTCGTGGAGTTCGCGTGTTGAACGAATGAATTTCCGAGTAGACTCCGGTTTGGATCCCGACAACGACTGGATTTCTCTGACACACGCTCTTCTCATAACACCATTCCTAGGTGGAATTAAATTAAAACGACAACCCGTCCCTGTGTGCCCGTACAAAAAAGAACTCCAAATCCGAAATTATAATCTTACCCAACTGGCTAAACTGAATGCTAAAGTCTCACAAAAACAACCGATTGGGATTAGAATGAACCTGGAAACCCCAAATAGGAATTTGACAAAATTCATAAACCCCAAATTAAACCAAATTTTGTAAAAAAAAAAAAGAAAAATATCAGGTTCTTTTAACCTCTTTACGAATAGAGATAACGAGGAAGGGGATTACGAAAGAGATTAAAAGAGGGGATCGAAAGATTTACAGTAATATGAGGGGAGAGAGAGTTATGCGGGTGTCGATGGCGGGAGGGTGTGTTGTTTCGGAGGGTGCTAGGGTTTACGATAAAACCACCTAAGACTAAGAGAAGGTAATAGGGTAACCAGTAGGCCGACTAAGTAGATAGAGCGGGTGGATTTTATGATGAAGGGTCAGGATTGATTGGGGAGATTCGAAAGGTGGAAAGTGTAAAGGACGTTTTAGTTACTTTGGAGAGAGAGCGACAGATGGGCTTTAAGGGAAGTGGGTTTCTTTGGAATTGGAGAAAGATTAAATTACAATGACATTTTGGGTTTTTAATCCGGAATATAAACTACTTGTCCAGTTGTGGTTTGGACTTCTTCAAAAATTATCCCCATAATTTAACTTTACTAACCTTCCTTCTTGTAAGTAGATAAGATCCTTTTGGGAGCCTTTCATTTAAAAAATTGAAACATTTCACAGGTGGGTTATCTGATGCTTGATCCACTTGACTGTAAAAATAAATTTATGATCCCTATTTTTTTCAATTTCAAATGTTGGTTATATGTAATTTGATTTAAGTTTTTGAAGCCATAAATTACAGTTTTTTAATATTAAAATATTTGTAACCAAATTTCTATTCTGAAGCTCTATGTAAATGTTGAGCTTTTATAGCCTCATATAATAACAATTTAAGTAACATGGTTATCCGACATAATGGAAATATCTATTTTTTTTTACCTTTAGCTTCACTTAATAGTATCATCACCGCTGTTATTGACTTTTTCATAGGATTTATCCTAATAAAACTCATGTCTTGCGTTAAGTATTTTTTTTGTTTCTCCATCCAATACGAGAGTATTTAGTAATATACAATGTTTTAAAAATTACATTCGAAGTTAAACTAGTAAAATAATAGGTTTAAGGTTTAAAAACTTCAATGATATTAGACCTTATAAAACTAGCTAAGGATTAAATAAAATTAAAGAGTTTGAAATATAATTAAGAACATAACAAGAAAATTTGGTTTTAGTGACGCAAATTATCGACGGAAAATACTAATTTTCTGTAGGCAAATAAATTTAGCGACGGAAAGAGTCGTAAAAAAAATGACTGTAGGTAAAATTTCCCGACAGAATTACAATTTTTTTAGATAAATTTTTTAACAGAATTACAATTTTTGTAGCTGAAATTCCCAACATAATTAAAATTTTCATTACTAAAATTTCCAACGAAATTACAATACCCATCGCTAAATTTTCGACGAAATTACAATTTCCGTATGCAATTTGGAGACGGATATTGTAATTCCGTAAGGAAATTTACCTATGATACCTTTTTTTCTGTCGGTAATTTTAGCTACAAAAACTCCATCGGCATATCTCACTACAAATTTCCACCAGAATTTTCTATTGATAATCTATTGATTTTTTCTACATTTAATTTCTCTAAATAATATAATCTTGATTGATAATATAATATAAAAATTATAATGTACAATAATAAATATCTTGAAAATGTATGTTATAACTGTAAACTAAGAATTCATAAAAAAAACATAAGAGTAGCAAAACATCAAGTAAAATCTATTTAAGTACCAAAATATTATAAATCTAAGCTATGCAGCTGGTGAAGGGGGATGATTTGACTGTTGTGATGAGGTGCTATGCAGCTGGTGAAGGGGGATGATTTGACTGTTGTGATGAGGTGCTGCCCTTTCCCTTCAACTTATCTACCTCATTACGGAGCTGGGTTATATAATCCATCAACTATCGCAACTAAGTTGCCAGCATCTCCATTGTGCTCTCAAACTGAACGACTCTCTCGTTGAATACATACCACTTACTAGATGCGACTGTAATGGATGTGGAGGATTGTGAATAATTTGTTTTTGCAAAAGAACCTAAGCCAAAAATCCTTACATGACAGTCCCTACTACCAACTGCATTAGGATATATCTGACTCCCATCAACATTTTCAGAGTTCTGAGACTGTCATTCAACGTTTTCTTGTACTTGCTCCTACCATTATAATTGTTTATATTAATAAGTGATAATTTTTAACTAATAATATTTATCAAATTAATATTAAAGTATAATTTTACATACATTAAGTTGTCTGTATCGGGTGTTAACAAAGGTCACACCATCATGCTTATTAGTGTGGATGTGCAAAAAGAGCTGTCATAGTGTAGGCTTTGTGCCCATATACTTTTTCTACATCAAAATAAAGTGTTATATACAATTTTAAAAAATTTCAGCGGAGTCTCATATATTTTTTATGATATTTACCCTTTGTTAAACAAAAAGATTTTCTCAACAATGCAGTCATTCATGGCAATAGACATTATAAAATCATCATTCTCTATAATACATATATATTTTCATTCTAAATTTCATACATTAAATTACATTGAAATCTAATTGGTAGCAGTTAGTACAAAACTTAGAATATGAATGTAAAGTTTAGTAGGGATGTCAACTTTGGCTCAGCGCGTAGGCCAAAAGTGGTCAGCCCCGACCAGGCTATAAGCTGAACATGAGCCTGCCCAGTTCGACCCGTGGCCCGACCGTTATTGCAAAAATGACATCGTTTTTGACATTTTAAAAAAAAAAATAAGATAGGTCGGGTTGGCCTGGTCCACTCGTGGCCCGTTGGGCCATGTGTTGAGCCACGGATTCACCTATCTCGACCCATCAGGCTATAGGCCGAGCCACAGGCCACCCTAGCTGTAACATCCTGTTTCCATACAAAGGGTTAGAACCCTAGATTTCTATAAATGAGAAATAACAATGGGAGAGTAGAAGAATGCATTTCATGTTCTTGCATAATATAGCATTCATACACGTGAATTTGATTATCACACACATTACAATAATTTGTCATGCACTCATTTGACATTTTCGGGTATAAATGATTGTTTTAATGTGCTTAATATGTGAATTATGGATTATGTATCTTGAAAATTGAGTTGGTGTGTATAATTAGTGATTTAGAATTTTTGGTGAAATTTGAGAATTTTCTAAAATTTTGGGTAATTATGGACTAGGAAAAATGCTAAGTGGCAGGATAATTGATAAATGGTAGTAGAAATAAGTAACATGTGATAAAAGAAATAACTGATATATGACTTTGGGATTTAATGACTCGTATCATTTAAAATTGGGAGTCAATTGGACTAGAATTTGGAGACAAATGAACTAGCTATTTTTAAAAGACCAAAAGAGGATAATGAGAAAGTGACATGTGGCAAGTGACAAGTGTCACTTGCCACACCACTTGTTTAACCCACGATTTTTATTAAGTGAAAGACCCACTCTCATTTTGGTCTTTCACTTGCTATTTACTTCTCTTTTTGTAAGTCTCTCTCTTATATTCATCTCTTCATTTCTTCTTCTTCTCCATTTACGATTCTTGCTCTCCACATTCACAACCTTCATTTTTGTTGACAATAAAACCACCCACTTCAAGATCCTTATTGTCCTCTTCATCTTGCTACAAAATGACCCAAATCACTCCTTGAATGATGATAATCGTATGATGCTTAGAGGCTAGGGTTATTGGATGATTTGAAGAAGCTTTGGAGCTAAACATGTAAATTAAACTTTGTTCTTTATGGCTTGCTTAAATGAAGCATATATGATGATAGTTTAGTGTTAAATGATCATAAAATGAAGATGTGTACAAGCTGAAACATGGATGAGAAAAAAATGATGTATAAATGTCTTGTTTTTGTGTATATTGTGATTGATATTTCATAAGTTGTTGCAGAGATGAGGTTGGAATTAAAAGAGCATTAAAATGGTGTAGAAAATATGCAGAAAAATTTGACTAGTAAATGAATGTTTCATGTTTTGTTTACAATGTATATAACATGTATCTATTTGGTGGTTTTAGAAATGAAACAAAAATAAGTTTAGTGCTATAGAAAGGGAGAAATTTGATGTCTTGAAATGAGGGGAATTAAAAGAACAAATTAGAAGAGAAATGAAGGAGTTAATGAAGTTGAACATGTGTAGAAAGTGGTGATGAATGTGTATATGTATGTGTTCTGTTTTTGGTGTTTATGATCACTCATCAATTTTGATTTGTTTTTGAATGATATTGAGTTGAAGTGGAAGCAGGAATGAAGAGGAAATAATGGAGACATGAGTTAGAAATGACAGACTAAGCAAAAGAGATGAAATAGGATGAAAATGAAGTTAAATGTGTGCTGGAATATGTAGATAGAGTGTTTTTATTGAAAATGATTCTGTATTTTAGCCATATATTGATATGTAGATATCCAAATGGAATTATTTTTAATGTAGATTAAACTAGAGACATATGGTTACAATTTTTGTGAAGGAATTGAATTTGAATTGTGTCCTGAAGGGTCTTGAAATGCGGCTTGAAGTTAAGAATTGTGTGCTGTCATGGTATGAAAATAGTCTGTAGTATTTTGGTTATAACTTGCAGAATACTGAACCAAACTGCATGAATTTGATGTCATTAGAAACTTAAGACATAGAGGAACAGTTTTTTAGAAGAAGGTGTTGTCTAAATACCTCATTTTTAGGTCATAATGGTCATAAAAAATTGACCTAAAAATCTATCGTGAGAAAAACTAGAAAACTGCAGAATAAATGGGAGATTAGTTTCTGTCACGATTGTGGCAGGGGATTCCACGATTATGGGCAGTGATTTTTTGTGTAAATGTTTTGATTATTCAATGGTTGAACCAATTAAGGATGAGGTATATAACTATGATGCTTTTGGACTTAACTGGGACTTATGATGAACATAACTTGATATTGGAAAAGTTGGTTAAATATGTTATAAGTTTTGATTTATCTTAATGTTATACTTTAAGGAAAAGGATGTTTGATGTCAATGCATCTAAATGTGAAATGTTTAGAGTGTTAAATGAGGACATAACTTAGTGAATGAATTTTTGATGCTTTATAAATGAGGAAATATGGAAAAAGAATAGGATTTTATGAATGAAGAGATTAAGTAGGAAATGTTGAATCAAATGAGTAGAGGATAGAGAGTTTAATGCAATAAATGGGTAGTGTAATTAACATGAAATGAAATTGCATTAATGTGTATGAATTCTAGAAAATTTGGAGTATAATTGGTGTTTGTATAAGTGTTAGATTCGTGAGGATGAAGGAAGAAAAATGCAGGGCACGATCGTGGCTCTTATCCCATGATCGTGGCCTTGCCAGAAAATGTTTATGTCACGATTGTGATAGGGACACCACGATTGTGGCCAGACCTACAGAGAAAAAGAGTTGTCTTTTGAGTGAAGTTTGAACCAACCAATGCTAGGATGCTTCCATAAGAGGCAATTAAGCTTGAATGAGATCTTAATTGAAACTAGCTGATGATGAATGAGGTGAGTAAAGTGCATTAGATATTAAAGAATGAGTGAAAGATGTTATTAAATGACTGTGAGATGTGAATAAAGGAAATATACATGAGATTGTCAATATGAGCATGCATTATACATTACACGTATACGTATGTGTATAATTGAATGTTTATGTGATTGTGCGATTAATAATGTGTGTGAAATATGTGTATTGCATAATGTTGATATACAGGATAGAATGTTAGCATCTAGTTGCTTCCGGATCATAGAAGCTAATGCTAATTTGGAGCGTACTGTCAGTCGACCTAGATGATCTCACTTTCATTGTTTGTTCTGTTTTAAATTACTACTAAATGTGAATGTGATTGATACAATTCTTTCGAGGAGTTTAATAAATGTGAGAGCATTAGAAGTGCTCATTGTATGTGAATTGGACTGAAATAAGTGATTCTCAACATTATTGTTGCATGCCAGACATTGATTTGATGAATATATGTGAATGTGAATGTGGAAAATTGAGCACTAGTGATTGTTTGAAAATATGTGAATGCAGTGCATTTCATTAAATGAATGTATGAAAGATAAAGGCTGTTGTGAGCGGAGTAGCCACCGAAAAAGAGCTTAAATCTTAGAAATTGAAAAAGAGTTTAAAGCTCAGAATGTGGTAAGAGCCTCTGGCTCACTATGTAAAATGAGCCCTTTATCCCCAACGAATAAGGGACAATTATTAATGAGCCCGGTATCCACAATAGATACGGGACAGTTACACGCACTCGGTCACAACAATAACAATTAAAAGAGAGTCTCATGAGCATTGCATATGCATTTGATATGTATGATTTAAATGATTAAAATAAATAGTTTGAATGATTTCTGATGTGAAATATGAATTAAGTAAATATGAAGTGTATGTGATTCAATATGTTGATTAGTGAAATAATGTGAATTACGTGATTATATGAATTGATATGTTATATAATTGAGTGAGCCATCGAGGATGGTCCAGTCACTGAGTTTGCAAAACTTACCTTAAAATTTGCAACATATTTTTTAGGCTCAGAGGAGACACCCAGTTAGACTAACTGGAGTCTAACCATTGCATTGAGTAAGAGATAGACGTTGGGATCAGTTGACGTCTGCATATATTTTCTGTAAATTTAGTATTAAATATTGTATTCCACAAGCTTCATTTATTATAAAAATGAATTATGTTTGTAATAACAGTTATGATCAAATACACTTTGTATTTGTAATGGGCCCAAAATATTATTGAAATTCTGACAATGTGTTTAATGTTTGATCAAATGTGAGTTTGTAATGGCAATTTTAATTAATGACGTTTTAAATAAAATAGTCCGAAAAGATTATAAGTTTTTGAAAAAAATGTGTGTGCTGTGTCAAAGGTTTTTAATGGTTACGATTAATTGACTATCCTAGTACACCACCCTTGTAGAGTGTATTCTCAAATACCGTTGGCATGTTCGGGAATATGTCCTATAGGAGTGGGGTGCTACACTAGCCCTCCTAGTCCGGCCCATTAACATTCCTAAAGTTTAGATACTTAAAAGTTTCTTTGCATGCTTCTGGTAGGTCATAGATCATTCAGTATGTATGAGTAGACTCTCTCCCTCCGGTCCTCCCTGTTTGTTTCCAGAATTGCACTTTAAAATGGAGATTAGCCCGGGTGTTGCCCAGTACTACTACCAACGACTTCATATTTCTTCAAATATATAAGGAGGTCGTAAACCATTCTTATGTATCAAACCAACAAATTCTCTATAACGTGCATAGGGCACGATTCTTCCATACATTATAAATGATAACATCAAATTTTGAATCCTAAAAAATTATTTATGAAAAATTTAAAAAACTATAAGTACTTATAAACTACAATATTTATCTAATTAATGTATAAAATTTGATAAAAAAAGATTAAAGAATTTATATTTTTTACCTCAAACTCGTGATAATAAAAATCATTTCTCCTTTGAGAGATATTCTTCTATAAATAACCCTCAAGTTCTATCTTCTCTTTGAACTTGAATGGGATATTTCTAGAGCACGTTTTAAACGGAACTAACCTAATATATAAGTTATTTTAGATCCTTTTCAAACTAAAACTTATAACTTTAGTATAAACCTATGGTGTTATCATGTATTAAATTTTTTTTAGAATTTCAATCACAAATCGTTGACAATTATAATGTAAATTCTTCCATCAACTCTCTTAACTTCAGGCTAGAGGTTGCCTCTTTTATTTACATCTACCCTTAATATCTCTATTGATATAGATTCAAATTTTGGTCTAGGAGTAAATGTTGCATCGATAATATTTTATGGTCTGGATGTAGTAAGGGTGTTGGATGGTGTAGCAATAGGTAGGGAATGTGACTTTATAGGGACTGTAGGTGGGGAAGGTGATATCTCATCTAGATGTGCACTAATTGTACATGTAACACCTGATTTTGTAGCATCTGCAGAATGTGATGATTCACCTGGCTCCTCCAAATGATGATAACTTGAGCCTTGTCCACATCATATCCCTTTTCTCTTATGTGGCATATTTTAACCTGAAATTTCAATTTTATTGATTATTCCACTAATAGAACAATATAAATTAAATATATAACAATATATTGTTGATGTAATAATAAATTTATTCATATAGTATTCTATTACTTACGCAAATTAATCACTGTCATCACTTAATTGTAAATCGAAATCATCATCATCTTCTTTTTCTGAAGAATTAGAATCAAAGTCAGGCTCCTCTTCAGATCTCTCGCCCTCTATAGATTCCTCATCCTCTCTTGATGAACTTTCAACATATTCATTATTTGCATTGTTCAAGGATTCATTCTCGTCATATGTTACAAATGCATTTATTTCATGAACATCTTCCTAAAACGCTTTACTTCTAATTCTCTTACTCTTCTTTTCCATGTAATTCAAAAATACCTTTAGGTTTTACTTTGCAGACGGCCATCCAATCTGACTTATCTCGTTTTAAGCTGGGAAAAGGAACATAATACACATGGGTCGCTTGCATCATCAACATGAAAAGTTTAAATTGTCTAAATCTTCTTCGTTGATTGATTTCAACTAGATTGTATCAGTTTTGCACTTTTGTTCTAACATTAAGAGTTAGATCAAACCATTCAAACTTAAATATCACACTATTTAATTTTAAGTGTCTCAATAATTTTACCATATTAATCTATCAATTCTTCTTATATGTAAACTCCACTATTTATTGTTACCATGGTATGACTATGGTATTCTATATGAAATTTGTCTCCATTAACAAAATACACTGGATACAATTTAACAGTTCACAAAGGTCCTTTTGCAATATTACATATGAACTTGTTCTCTATTGGATTTTCTTAGGCCTACATATTTAAAAAAACTATCATATTAAATAGTATAATGTCATTTAAACACTTTTATATGATAATTCAACCATTTCAACTATTTGAAGTTAAAACTTGCATATTTCTTGAACCATCGAGGAAAGTGGTTTTCAACTTCTTTATTGATATCATCCTGTGTTTTTTTGGGCATTAGCTTACGTAACTATTTCTTATATAATCTAAAAGCATTATTATGTATTTTAGTTGTGAACATCACTTACCTTAAAAACCTAAATAATAAAATTCAAAATTAACTTAAACTTACTGCATAAAAGGTTAAACCTCTTAGAAATTTAATAAAATGATACCATGGGTAGCATTTATTTCTTCTTCTATTAACATTGAGCGTTCATATGTTCGTCCAAGATATGTGAAAATAGATAAATTACCATAAACATCACCCATTTCATCCCTATTGTCATTATGAGGAACTTTTCTTTCTCTTGTGGGCACATGCAGCTCAAAATAATATGAACAAAATGTACATATCGGACCTTCAACTCTAGTCTTGTTTTTAACATTTTCTCAATTGATGCAAATATCTACATTACAAATAGGGTTATTCCAATTACTAATTAAAACATGCTATCAGTTTTACTTAAATATTAATTATAATTACTTCTCAAATGGATACATCCATCGATATTTAACTAGACCAGTAAGTTTAGCCTCGAGTACTAAATGTACAGGTAAATGCTCCATACAATCAAAGAAGCTTGGAGGGAAAATCTCTTTTAATTTGCACAAGATAATTGGAATATCTCTTTCTAGTCTTTCTATTTCAGCCAACTTTATTTTAGATGATGTTAAGCTTTTGAAAAACAAACTTAATTCTATTATAGCTTCCCCAACCTTATTTGGTAGCAAATTTCAAAATACAATTGGAATTAACCTTTGCATAAACACATGATAATCATCACTTTTCATCCTAAATAATTTGTACTTCTTCATGTCCACACACTTTGCCAAGTTCAAAACATAATCATCGCAAAACTTTAAACTTTTCAACTATTCACAGAAAATTTCCTTTTTTTGTCCAAAGTGTAACATACTTTTAGATATTTACTTGTGTGAAGATCTTCATCTAACTCATTCCTTCTCTAAAAAGTTTGAAATCAACTTATGATTTTGCATTGTCCTTTGTTCTCCCTTCAGTGTTCATTATGGTGTTGAACAAATTGTCAAAAATATTTTTTTCAATAAGCATCACATCTATATTATAACGTATCAAATTAGTTTTCCAATATGAAAAATCCCAAAAGATACTTTGTTTTCTCCAACCGAAGCTTTTAATAATGGTTCCATTAACGTCTTCATCTTCAAGTTTTATAACTTTCAACAATTCATCAATCTCCTATAATATCTCTTCACCAGCTTTATGAGGGGGAGGAGTTGTTTATACCATCCTATTTTAATGAACTTTTGTTTATTGTGTCTAAATGGATGATCTAGAGGAAGAAATTTCTTGTGGTTATCAAACCAAGATGTTTTGCCTCCATTAGGAAGATAAAACGCATCAAAATCATTGCCACAATAAGGGCAAGCCAAATTTCCTATTGTGCTAACAACATAGCATATGCAGGGAAATCACTAATAGTCCACATCAAAGTCACTTTCAACAAACAATTTTATTTAAAAGACACGTCATATGTCTCCATACCAAATTCCCTAAGATAATGTAATTCAGATACCAATGGTTGTAAGAATACATTAATTTTATGCTTTGGATTCGTAGGCTTGGTCCAATCACCATCAATAACATATATGCCTCATTTATACACATCCATGGAGGCAAATTATAAGGAATACTTATAATTAGACATGATGAATATTATCAGTCGAATTGACTAAAAGGTTGGAATCCATCTATCGACAATCCCAACCTAACATTTCGACTTTTGGCTGTAAACTTATAATGGGTGTTATTGAAATGTTTCCATACGAGTACATCTGATGGATGGCTCATTATTTCATCTTTCTATTTATGTTCATTATGCCATCTTATATGAGATGCAGTAAAATCAAAGGCATATAGTCTTTGAAGTTTTAAAGTTAGCGAAAAATAATATATCTGCTTTCAATGTACTAATTTATGCTTTATAGTACACTTTCTTGGTTTGAACCTAGATTCTTGTAATTCTACATCATCTCCCTAAGACAACAGACATCCCAAATTGCAACAATCAATTTTCTCAATTGGCAAACCAAGACCCCTAATAAGTTTCTTCATATTTAAAAAATTATCAACCATTTTATGATCAGGAGATAATGATTCATTATACCAAACATGAATTTTATCCAAAATTCGATCAAAAATATGCTCTTCAGGCTTTATGTTCAATATTTGAGCAATTGAAGATAATTGAATCATGGTCTCACAATTTGACCATAATTCTTAGTTAACTGATTTTAGTAAGTCAAAAAAGTTTTTTTTTACTTGGGTTCAATTCTTATTCAAGACTTTCTATATTTGCTTGAAAGGTATAACTGGCTACATCATAAATCATTTAGGTGTAAGGATTTTCAGTTGCACGCATATTATTTGTTATAAATTTAGTCCCCCATTCAAACCCATTTACATTTATTGACGAGTTTATTTCATTACCCCTTGAGGTGCTACAAATTAATGGCTCCCCATATCGTGTCCACTCAAAATAATTTGGAGCAAACCTTTTTCTTAACAAATGGAGATTCATTTCATCAATAGGAAGAAAACGAATATGTTTGCACTTTTACATGGACATCTGATTTTTAGATCATCTATTTATGCGGCTTTAGAACATGCATAGTCAATAAAAGCTTGAACTCCCTCAACAAACTCAAGATTAATGAAACCATCGAGTTTTAATCTTCTATACATCCAAGATCTATCAACATTACTTATTTCTGCAAAACTATTATTTTAGTAAGTGATTTCATAGTTAGATATAATAATCATGATGGTAGTATCCATATTAATCTTACAGAATATTTAATTTTTAGTTTACATATTAACAATAACACAAGAAGAAATTATTGTATTATAGCATATGCATAAATTTTTGTAATGTCAGGGGTGGCGAGGACAATAAATATAATAGATGATGCCCAGTAGAAAATACCCACACAAGTTGTAACCTAGTCAAAATATTTCTAGAATTTTATCAGATATTGTAATACCCTATAACTAGTCAAATAAACCAACAAAATACGAATAAAGTAACACAACTAGCCAAAACAAAAAATGCCCAAGACAGAAGCTGTAATAAGTCCCTGACAACAACCTATATAATCTAACCAAAAAAAAAATAACTTCACTCTAACAAATCAATAAAACAATAGCTATATGAATAAAATAAAATAATATAGTCATTATTGAAAGAGAGGAAAAAATATTATGATTCATCAAGTTGAACAGGTAGGATTCAATTAAAAAAATTGCTGATGTGCTAATTTCAATATGGGTGAGAATGATTTTGCTAATCAAAGAAGTAAAAGGGTTAATAAGTTGGGAAATAGAAGGTGATTAAATGACAAAAGGACATGATTTTAACTCTTACCTAGATTGAACTCGATCCTTGTCCCTGGATCCTTGCAACTTCCCCTCTTTGAATTCCAAGGCTAGCAAGGGTGGAAATTGATTAAAGGAAGTATGAGAAAGAAGACGTAAGCTATTACAATACATATCCTTACCTTTGGTTGCTGTAAAAATACAGAGACTAATCATCCTTCAAATCGTTAATTGCATCTCTAAACCCTAATTGGGAAAGCCATAATCACAAATCTCAAAAGGATTGTTTTTTTGTCCCTTTTCTGAAACTCAAGCAATGTTGTTGTCCCAACCATATGCTATCATTTTAAGACAACAACCTCTTGAGTGCAATGACGTCGTTTGTTTTCTTGTTGTTATTTTGTAACTTTGTGTGCTTCAACGTTGTCTTTATTAGTTTGCATTTGATGTAGGAGAGTTAGTCTCTCCAGAATTTCTTGCTTTCATTTCTATTATAAATCTAATATTTAATTTTTCAAAAAAAAGACTTTGAAATATTTCTTATTATACATTTTACTAATAAAAATAAATATTCTCAAATGGTGATAATTACTTAATTAAGTAAGGTAAAATTGCGATTTAGCGTTGATTCCAAAATTTATTACATAAAATATTATTCCTAAAATGAATTTATTGTATTATTAGATAAAATGTCATACATAATATCTTGACATAGCAAGAGATCCCTTATTGATATAATATAAATTCACATGAATTACTGTTGCCAATCAAACTTTTTCTAAAAAACATTAGGAAAAATAACGAAATAAATGCCATCATCTTGAGCTCTCTAATAGCAAGACCTGTAATAAGTATAACAAAGATGAACCTCTACCTCATGCCTAATTAAACACATCAATATGTCTATGCTTTGAGCCCCATTTCAGATCACAACTAAACCATATTTTTGGCCTAAATATTTTTACTCAAAATTTGAAATGGAAGTCTTCTCCAAACCACAGTGTATGGTTTAGGAGGCTTAACCTTCTTGCTTTCATAACTCAAAATTCAGAATTTTTCCAATGGCATTATCAGATTAATAATATTTTTATTTATAAATTATAAAAATTAATTATAAACAACAATATTCTATGATTCTAAATTTTTTGTTTAAAAGATGAAATATTTTTATAAACTTAGTTAATAGAGTGAATTGATGAACATAAGCGAAATGTGAAAATTTTATCAAAGCTGCATTACAATGTGAATAAAGGCTTTGCCTTTTCAATAAAATTTTTAATAAAGAGATTTCATGAAAAGAAAGAAAGCATAGAAAAGTAAAATGTTCCTATATATCTAAAAGATTAAGGGAAACTTGAAAAGGCAAAGCCTTTATTAGGAAACTAGGTTTCTTACTATAGTAATGGAAGAATATTTGAGATATAAAATATGGATTAAAGCCAATACGTGGTGGCTTTAGGTGAGAAATGTTGCACTTGTAGGAAATGAGAGACTTAATTGGTATATACTTATATTACAATGATGGGGAAAATTAGAGATTATTTTGACATGATCTATTCAAAACAAATTTTTTTTTAGATGTATATGCATTCCAAATCTTTCCAATTCCAGGTGAAGACCTCTACCTTACTACAAATTAGAATCAAGGAGTTAAATTCTAACCTCCATTTCATTATAAAAGAAATAGAAGGAAAAAGAAAGATACAAAAGGGAGGAGAAGAAGCCCATATCCATATCATGCCACCAGAAGAGGACTTTAAGTGACATATAAGAAATACAACTAGTATGGTCATAACAATAGGCTTTATTTAAGGAGACCATAAACAATAATTAAGTAATAATATAATAGAGTCAGACTTTTTAATACAATGATGTTACTATAAGTTTTAGTTAAATGGAGAGAGTGGGTAGAATATCTAAAATAACTAGAGCACGTAACAAAATAAGTGTGAAGTACCAATACAACATAGTCATATTTCCGAATATAGTGATATCACCATAAATTTTGATCAACTAGAAAGAGTGGATTGAAAATATAAAATAAATAGAGTTCTTCAATTATTAAGAATTTGTAATCATGTACATAGTTTAGTGCTCTTGATTTTGAATAGTTGTATAGTAGCTAGGATTGTTTATTGTTTTAGCTATCCTACTTTTATGAATATTCAGGATATAAAGTAACTATTTGTATATAGTGATGTAAGTAAGTTAACTTATGTTTATAATTAACTATTATCTATGGATTGCTTTGACCAATCATATGTATGGATTACTCTTTACTATCTATCTAGGAGAAAAATAAGGAATTATACTCCTGTATTATCTATAAAGGAGAAAATGTGGAAACTTTTACATATTGAACGTATATTGAAAGTAATATAACTCATTTATTAGCTATACAAGAGAAAAATGGTAAAGTGTTAGCTAAATTGAATAAAAGCACCACTGCAAGACACATATTAGAAATTAGCTTTTACATAATAAATTATAATGCTAAAGTTTTTACATATAAAAATAATGGTTTAAACATAAGAAATTAGACCTTACATAATTGTTATCAACTCTAAAAGCCTATAACTCCAAGTTGGATAACCAAAGTCAACAAAAGTATGAATGTCTAACATCTATCCATCCATAACAATTTCTTCCATATTTATATTAAAATTATGCAACTTAAATACTTAACAGAAATAAGACTAATGCAGTATACTCTAAAAACAACAATGAGTATGATATGTGACAATATAAGTTATCTCCAAAAAACAATATAAGTAATCTCCAAAACCACCCATAAATAATCTCTAAAACTACATTTACTTTTTCTACATCTATTTGTGTGCATTCTTTTCTAGTAAATCATTAATCACCTCAATACTTCTTTTTCTTAATTGAGCACACCCATAGAATGTCCTTATAGGGTTGTATTTTGTTTATGAAGTTCTAAATGGAATGTTCAAACTGCATAAGCAAAATGACATTCATCATTAACGTTCGTATATGGTGTAGTTGAAGACATTATTAACCTAAATGCAACAACAATACTATAAAAATGTATAGATAATATAATTCTATACAAATTTTAGTAAAAGCATACACATGAAAATAATAAAAAACAAACAAAAAAATGGAAAGGATAAATACAATAATTATATATTTTAATTACCTTCACAATGCTTTTTAAAATTCAAAAGAAAGGAATAACTTAACTTATACATACATCGAGCAAATATAGATAGATTTCCAGGAGTAGCCTATTTGTTTTATTTCGAATCATTTAAGAACAAGATTCATACCTTTTTTTATAGTGCCTAAACTTTTCCCTCTTTAATCCCATGTTTTTCCTCTCCATTCCAGTCAATATCAAACAAAAACAAAGATCTTTAAATTTGTTTTTACCCAATTAATACTAGTCAAATGGATGGGGTTAATGGTAACTAAGTTATTTGAGTCAAACATGAAGTTACACACTAACAATCTGAGTTACCTAATTACCAAATGCATTTCTCTATTAATTTTTTTAATGAAAAGCTTTTAAAAGGAATATTTTGTCAACTTATAATATCATGAGGATGCAGATTAAGGAATTTTTGCTAGAAATGTCTATGCAATATATGAAACCTGCTTTGATACCAATTATAAGTCTCTAAATGAGAGACAAGAGGGGGTTGAATTATACGTATTTAATTTTTTTCCTATTTGAAAACTAATGAATGAAATACCTATTCTAGTAAATGGTTATGTCAGATTTATATAAAACAATCATAAAAAATAGAAAATACTCAAAAAGAGTAGGGAAAGAAGCAAAACCAATTTATAATGGCTTTGCCATGTAACCCTTAGCTTATGTCCACTCTCTAAACTTTATTTGAGAATTCACTATAAGCATCTTCATTATATAAAGAGAAGCCTTTTATATATACATCTTCTTTTTAGTGAAAAGGAACCTTTATATATTCCTTTCTTAAGGTGAAGAGGAATTCTTTTATAATCTTCTTTTTCACGAGTAAAGATTCCACCCTAAATAGTTCAATTTCTCTCTCAATTAATATCTCAATCATTCAAATAAACTTAAGAACTACTTTCTTAATCACATAATATACTAAGGCCTCTTACATACATAACTATGACAAATCTTCCTCAAAAGCTTCCAAAGACTCCCTCTAGTACCAAAGAATCTTCTTATAACTTATAAATCAATTATTTATACTCAAATTAAACCAAAATGGTCATTAGATGTAAAAACTAGCCGTTATAACAACTAGTTATAGTGACATTAGTTGAATAGTGTATCAACTAGTGTAATTACATAAAGTCTCATTACTAAAAATATCTCTTTTAAGGACACTAGCAAACTAATATGTCACATTAGTCACTAATGTATATACAGAATGTACAAACCATTTTAAAGTTATATAGATTGAATTAACTATAACATTGGTTGACTAGAGCTCCTAAAAGAATTTTATAAAAAATTTTCAAGTTCTTTTAAATATCATAACACATTCTTTTGATAAAAACTTGACTTAAAATTTTTTCAAAAGTTCCCTAAATATTGTTTTGTAAATCAAGAGATTTTCTTTAAAGTTTAAAATAAATTCTTATTGATTATGAAAAGATTCATGCATTATTCTGTATATGTAAATAATCATGTAATGATTGATTCCTTAATTTATTGGTTATTCACTTAAATTTCTTGAAAGCTCTCGTGAGTTACAAACATATTCTACTTTACTTATTTTCTTCATTTTTTAATCCTTAATTGATTCATTTAACTTCTTTTCTCATTTGTTTCCTTTTGTTGAACTTGAACTTTTACACAACAACAACAACACAAAGTAAAAATCCCACTGAGACGCGGGGTCTAGGGAGTTCCAATAGTACGCAGCCTTACCCCTAACTAATAGAGAGGTTGTTTCCAAAACTTGAACTTTTATATATTTTTTAATTCCATTAAGTCTAAAAATAAATTTATTAAAAGTATTTTTTTAATCATTTCATTCGTGAGGAGCTGGATAAGAAGAAACTCTCATGTTTGGTTCTGTAGTAAAGGTGGAACAGAAAAAGAACCATTAAATATAACCCTAAAAGAACTCGATTTCGTAAACAACATAGAGGAAGACTGAAAGGAATATCTTATCGAGGTAATCATATTTGTTTCAGTAAATATGCTTTGTAGGTGCTTGAACTCGCTTGGATTATGTTTATACAGATAGAGATGGGACATCGAGCAATGACACGCAATGCGCACCACTGCGGAAAAATATGGGTACATATATTTCCTGATAAACCAGTTACCGCATAACCTACAGAAACTCTTATATTTTATAATCAAAACTATGGTTTAAGACATCACTTGGTATAACAATTTCATTTTTTTACGATGACAAAATATTTGGTGATCCTAGGAAAATAAATGTCTTTTAATATGCTCCCATATGTTAAAATAATATATAATGTTTGCACCCTTTAGTTAATGAATGGTTAAAATTCAATATCATCACCCTCTTACCATTTTTTGTTAGCAGTAGAAAAGAGTATATGGCATATAAAGTTATAAGCACTAAAAGGAAAACATAGATAAATAACTTCCCTCTTTCCTTTTCCAAACAATATATCATATAAGTGAAGTTCTCGTCAAGGCCTATATAAAATCAAACAACAACAATAAAAATCTCGTTGGCATGTGGAATTTAGAGAGGTTGTTTTCAAATGACTCATGTAAAAAAATAAATAGTAATAGTAGTAGTAGTAGTAATAATAATAATAAAATAGTAATAGTAGTAGTAGTAGTAATATTCAGACACACCAACTAGTTACGAAATCACATTAATAGCTTTTACTTGTGCCCTCACTCGTCTAAGAGCTAGATTTGCCTCAATTATTTGTCTCTTGCCTTCAGCTTTCTTCAAGTTAGCTTTCGGCACTTCAAGAGTTTGATGAGCACAATACAACTACTATTCTTACTATTTTTATTATTATTACTACTACTGCTGCTACTATTACTATTTATTTTTTTACATGGGTCATTTGAAAACAAGCTTTCTACTAATTAGGGGTAAGGTTGCATACTACTGGAGCTCTCTAGACCCCACGTGCCAATGAGATTTCTACTGAGTTTTTGTTGTTATTATTGTTGTTGTTGTTGTTGTTGTTGTTATTGTTATTATTGTTGTTATTATTATTACTACTACTATTACAGTTTTATTATTATTATAATTATTACTATTACTATTACTATTTTTTTACATGGGTCATTTAAAAATAACCTCTCTACTAGTTAGGGGTAAGGTTGCGTACTACTGGACCTCTTTAGACCCTGTGTGCCAGCAGGATTTCTATTGAATTTTTGTTGTTGTTGTTATTATTGTTGCTGTTGTTGTTGTTGTTGTTCTTCTTCTTCTTCTAGTAGTAGTAGTAGTAGTATTAGTGTTAATAGTAATAAAACTACTAAATCAACCTAGGTAAGATAAAAGGCTTAGGTGGAATCCCTTTTTTATTATTTATTATTTATTATTATTATTATTATTATTATTATAATTATAATTATTATTATTATTATTATTATTATTATTATTATTATTATTATTCTTATTCTTATTATTATTATTATTCTCCTCCTCCTCTTGATTAGGCTACTTGTGATACACACTTTAATAGGTGTATGATTTGAGAATAAAGGTCCTCAAACTTCACATAAATGTCTATCAATAGAGATAACCATATGTTATTCACCAAGCATTTGTCCAGCTTTCTTTGAATTAACTTACAACTCTGTTGATGATTGCTCCATGTAAATATAGGACCATAACACCTAAGATCCACTAGCCTAAGAGAAGTATTTAATTTAGTTAGTTCTTTAATCTTAGCATGAGATACTTTCCTTGCACCTAAGGATTCAGAACGAAAAAGCAGACAGTTAAAATCCCCTGCCACCATCAAAGGCATGGACATATTTGAATTAATAACCTGCAATTCTTTCCATATAGTACAAATCGTTTAGAGTGTGAGGACATGGTCCTTCTCGTGGATTTTTTACTTCTAGTCCCTATTGCTTTCCATTCCTCATGCTTTTGATTAGTTTCATTGCTACCAACATCATTCTCTAGAATAATAATTCTAGGAGTAGCCAATCTATCATGTTATGTTACTTTTTCTACCTCACACCTAGAAAGTGAAGAGTTCTCTGTAATCTTAGCTTCTTTAGCATTACACTGTTGATAAATAGACAAAGTTATTTGCTGCAATTGAGTAACTCCTTGATTCTATAAGTTAGTAACCAGTTTTGAGGTACCAGGAGTTGACATCTATAACTTGCTTCCATTTTCTGCATTCTCTCTGTGCTTCTCATCAGTAACTTAAATTTGAATCCCAACTCCCATTTCCTTAAAAATAGAGGCATACCTTGTATGTGCCATCGCTCCATATCCATAACTTTACTAGCCATTTCCTCTAAAGAAAACCTAAAGATGAAGAGATAATCTTCAATGATTAGTGTCAACTGTAAATCATTTTTCTTCCAGTTTGTGTTAGCCCAATATTGCGCCACAGAGAAGGCTATTCTCTTGTCTATAAAGTATCCAACTAAAGAAGACTTCCACTTGTTTACACCTTGCAGAAGAACTTCAATAGGTGGGGTGACTGGACCATCTTTTGAACTAGTTATAAACTGCAGTTTACTAAATGAATCTGGATCTCCCACTACACAGTTCAGGTTTGTTTCTCTAGTTTTTGGGAAGAGAGAGCTTGTTAGGATGTAAGAGGAGGAAACTCCTCACTCTTTAACTAAAGTTCTGGGCAAGAAGTTGAATCAAGAGACATTTACCAATAACGATAAACTATCAGGACCCAAGTTTTTGGAGGATAAGGCGGGCTTCTAAAAAAATTAAAAGAACCCAGTTCAAGCTGGGAAAGAAGCGAGGCACAAAAGGTAAAGATGAAGTCAGGAAAGAGGAGAGGTTCGAAGGTAGAGTATTTACGAGAGAGAGGGGTGAGTTATGAGGTGAAAAACACAAAGAATCATGGAGAGAAACTATGATAGGGTTGTGAGAAGGGAGAGTAGTGAGCACGTAATGAGAGAGCCATTCTCATGTTCCCCTCCATATTTTGTAAGAAAGACTCCTCTTTACTATGAAACATTGTACAAAGATTGCTCTGTCTTAAAAAAAGAATTATAGCAAAATTCTAAGAAGAGTCTTGAGAGAGGATGTATGCAAGGGATGTTTACCAAACCACTATGAATCAGTTTGCACTCTTTCTTCCCTATCCTCTTTAATTTGTTGCTTAATTTTTTAATTTATTTATATTAAGCAATTTTCTCATCCTTGCTATATTGATTATTATTAATTGAGTACACTAGTTAGAAATTTTGTTAAAATTTGTAAGGATGCCATTAGAGACTAATAAGTGGTATCAAAACGGGTCTAATAGGCTAGCATTTCTAAAACAATCTAAAAAAATATTACAATAACATATTTAGGAGCAACATCATCATTATTCAACCAAGAGGGACAAATAATTAGTAGACCACCTTTCTTTGATGTAAAATGATTACCTTTATTGAAAAAGTAGGATCAGATTCTTTTTAAAGACTGAAAGTGTATAATTATAGGAAATAGTTTCTAGTCGTCCCTCTATTCTAACGAAAATTGTAAACAACAAAAAGATACCTAAATTAGAGAATGGGAACCTCAAGAAAAGAGATTAGTTTCCTTAAATAATAGTGCCATGCACATCTTATTTTGTGCTGAAGGAAGATATGAATTTAATACTATCTATATCTGTGAAATGGTCATAACATTATAAATTACTCATGAGGGAAAATATCAAGTTAAGGAGAGCAAAGTAAGCATTCTAACACATCAATATCAATTATTTCAATGAAGCATGATAAAAGCATCTCTAACATGTATAGATTTATTGATATTATTAATGCTCTCAAAGGTCTTAGAAAGACTTATACTAATGTTGAATTAGTAACAAAGCTACTTAGGTTACTTCCAAAGACATAACCTAAGCAACTTAATTATGAAATTCACAAATCGATTAATACAATCTTAAGGGTTTTAAACAGAAAAAGGTTCCAGTTAGTCAATCAATGGTTAGATGTTAATAGTCTAGACTAAAGATATTACCATAAGATAGGAATTTCTACAGTACAACAAACTATAAATTAAATTGAGTAGTGAAATCGTGATTGCATGAGAATGCATAGGGGCATTCAAAGTCCAGGTACCACTATTTTCTTTAATTGTTTCTTAGTTTAATCTTTGTTCTAATTAGTCAATTGTGTTGATTCATTGTAGTTTATTATTTTAATTTTGCATTTAATTAATTATCATCAAAATAATTTGTTAGATTAGATAATAAAAAAGGTAAGCACTAGTAATTCTAGTCCTTATGGGATTAACTTATACTTGCCACTGCTACTTGTAGCTACAACGTGCACTTCTGGTTAAAATTATAAAATCATAAATTGCATCAAGTTTTTGACGATGTTTTCAGGGTTTATAATATTAGGAAAATCTTATTTTTATTAATCTATTCATTTTTAAGTACTTTTATTTCTTTTATTTGTTTTTCCATACTATTTTTAGGATTTGAGTAGTCATCATTACAACCTCCAAACATAATGAAGGATGGGGAGGATATTATTTTCAATGAAATTATGGTATGCCTTCACTTATGACATCTTTTGAAGTATGGAAAGAGAGGCATTGTGATATATATGCAGAAGCTTAACTGACATTTATAGCATATTATGCCATTTAAGGGGTAATCAACCTATTTATGAATTTTAAGCAGCAGACATGTGGGAGCTCCTAATTTTCATGCAAAATTGGCTTCTGACATTTATGGAGTTGATCATCCTAATCATAAATTTCATAAACTAGACTATATGTGGGAGCATCTAATTTGCTTTTAGAAGTGGACTCAAAACTCCTCATGTGAGAATACTCATAATCCAAAGTGGAGAAATTATTATGACTTTATGTAGAATGATTGCGCTTCATATGGAATTCTAAAGCAACAATAGCAAGAGGAGCGTCAGCATCTTAATGTCCTCATGAAATGCATTACTTTAAACGAGGTTATCCTTCATAGAACCAAAATGCTAGGTGTTTTATCCAAATAAACTGAGCCAATTTGAGGAATCATATAGATACAATAACTTTATATTGTGGAGAGGAGCTAGAAGTTAAAGAAATAGGGGAAGTTATTTAAGAAGAGAAGGAAAAGGAGAAAGAGGAAGATGAAGAAAAGGAGTCAAATAAGAAGGCTATTAAGGAATTATTGGTAGTCATCTTAAGTGTAGAGGCCTTCTTACTTCCCAAAAAACAAACTATCATAATCAATCAAAAATCTAGGGAGTTATTATTCCTATTTATATTAATAGCTTGTTACTAAAAAGAGCATTGGTGGAGTTAATCGATTTTATTAATTTGATACCTTATGTCCTTATTATCTTGTATCATGTAGCATGTTTGTAGGTTAATGAACCTTTATATGGGAAAAAAAAAGGAAGCAAGCTACTAATTATAGATTTAGGTTAAAGAAGGACGTGCTGAGAAGTCTTGCTACAAGACTCATAAAGAAGCATTGTTTGGAAGGCGACCCAATAATTAGGTATTTTTGATTAAATAGTTTATAGGATTTTCATTAGTAGTTTAGATAATTTTCATAGTTTTAGTTTGATGATCCTAATTTTGTACCTAGTATTTGATGGAGTTCCATAGGTTATAAAGGGTACATAAACCCTTGCTTTAAAGTAAAAAAACAACAATAGAAAAAGATTAAAATCTTTATTATCATAAGAGTACCAGTTATCCTTATTCCTTCCTTCATGGTTTTATATTTTACATTGTTCTTGCATGTTATGTATATTAAAGACAATATACAACTTAAGAGTGGGGGATGGACATAGTAATCAAGCTTATCAATTTTTCTATAACCAACTTAATAATAAATAATTCGAGAATTTTTTTAAAAAAGGATGTTGATTAAGAAAATTCATTATAAGTTTGGTTTTGATTGTGATTTCATTTGTTCAAGTAAATAGTTATGAGTTTTGATAATTAATTTGATTTAAATTTAGTTCATTAATTTTGAGAACGGATACTCGATTTGTATTATGAAACTTTATATGTAATTTATACATGCATTAAGTTAAATGTGAATTCTTTTTTAGTATTTTCATTACCCCACATACATAAAAATAAAAATTAATTGTATGAGATATCGTTTCGCTAGCTTTATACTAAAAAAAGGGTCAAAGTTAATGAGTGGTGCTAGTAACCATTTGAGTTAGTGACCTAGTTAAGTAATTGGGGCCATTCATAAGAAGATGTTTGCTCTTACGTCAAAAGGTTAGGTAACTTTTTAAATAAGTTTCTAAATGCTCCTATGTTGTTTAAATTTAGTGTTATGTTTTTAATAAAGGGGTATGAAACTGTTTAAAAGTTTTGGCATTTTTCTAATGTATGTTCTCATTAAACATTAAGTGCAATGGTGTGGATTGAGTTGAAATTTAAAGAATTGTGGAATGAATTAGATTGATTTATATTTTTATGCAAGTAATTAAGTGTTTAATAATTCAATCAACTTTTCAATTAACTGAAAAATGGAGAATCTTGATGGATATCTTTGATTTGTTTAATGCTTTCTTGGAGTTGTTTCTTATTACGTTAAGATTAATGAAATTGATTTGCTTCAAGACATATAAATGCTTAAGTGTAGGGGAGTCTGACACTACAAGAAAATTGCGTATTAGCGTCGGAATATTTCCGACGACAAAAATTCTGTCGCTAATTACCGACAGAACGTCACTAATCCGTCGGAGAATAGAATGTTTTACCGACGGCCTAAAACTCCGTCGGCAATATTGTAGGAAAAAATTTGGCGCAAAATCTCCGACAGAAAATAGCGACGCCAAAGGTCTCGG
>JAOTAY010000004.1:23798644-23809383 GCA_025629805.1 Erythroxylum baracoense
AAAATATATATATATATACATTCCGACTTTTAAGTGTTAAGTGATGTGACACGCCACCCTCGCGGGGCACGGATTCGAATATCACTATCGATATCGGGTTCGGGTCTAACGGGAGTGGGGTGTTACATTAGGAGATAGTTATTAAATTTTAAAGGGGAATTCCTTTTCACAACTTTTTCATTAATATGGTTTCAATAAGTGAGTGATAAGAATAAAGGGGATTACTAAAGTGAGTAAAAGGATTAGGAAAGTTTTGATCTAACAAGAGTTAACAAGGTATCTTTCAAGCTTCTTCAAAGCAACCAACTTGCTCTATACCTATTATTCCATGTATATTAGTTTCTAGTATATTTAAGGTATGTAATATATATGTTGTTGATGTATTTAGCAAATTCCTAATTTTTGTTCTTCATGTTAGACCTTTTTCCATTTACTTCCTATAATAGTAAGGTATAATTTAAATAACATATAATTAACCAAGGATTGGAGGATCCTGCCTATATAGGGATTAAATCATTCCACAATTGTTTCCTTTGCTATTCTAAGTTGGCAACATATATTGCCATAATGTTCATTGTAGTTTAAATTTATAGTAATATGACTTGGAAATTGATGTATTGACTAGATAAGCTCTAATGATGGAGTTAAATTACGTTTGGATCAAAAGAAATAATGATTTGATCATTGTAATTTGCCCCATGATTACTCAAAGTTATCCACAACTTATCTAAGAACCACAAATCTCTTAGGAATTGAGTGCTCTTTATTTTGGTCTCACGGAGACCAACAAAACCATACTTCTTTATTAATAGAAGATCTTTCAAAAAAAATTTATTGGAGTTGTTTAAACCCTTGATACTCCATGTGATCATATTTATGATTGAATGGGAGAACTACTAAGCCCTTTCCTCTTGGATTTTCATTAGGTCGTTTCTTGGTGACTCCTAAGTTTCCTTTATCCTCAGTTGGACTAAGAGATTCTAGAGAAACAACTAAGCTACCTAAATCACCATTAATGATCTCTATACTTGTAAGTTAACCCTTATTTTTATCGTATCTAGTTTGTTTATATGTATCATTATGAAAATTTTCCTCTATTGGGATGTTTATTCAACCTTCATATTCTATGAGTTTTCCTTTAAGTTTTAACTCTCTAAAGGCTTAATAGTTTTAGCATTAGGCTCTTCATTCTTGTTCAAATCCTTGTGTAGAGTTCCCATTGTCGCTTCTTTTGAGGCTAATGTACTTTATGCTTTGTAAGCTCCAAATAGTAATCTATCTAAAACTTGCTTCCCATTGGTAATCAAGACTTAGATTGGATATTTTTCTTTAATCTTTATTGGTAAACTCAAAGAAATTAAATCCTCTACATGCTTTTCAAATTCATTCCATTTCGTTATTCTTAAGCATTCAAGGAGGTATTTATCCATATCAAACTCCATGCATATTTATGTATATTCTCCTTAAGTTTTCAATTTGTTCATTTAGATAAGTTGGCCTTCCAAGTAAGTTAGCTAGATACCTAAGCCTCTCTATGGACCAGTACTTAAGTGGCACATTTTGAAATTTCACTTAAATAGGGATGTTTTTAATTTTAGCCTTAGCCATTTCAATCCTCGACCTTTACTTTTAAAGTATTAAAGGCCTCACATAAGTATACCATAATCTTGATTCCAAAATTCTATCCATTGTATCTTCACTGTAGGACATGAAAGAAGAACATCCTCTTCACTAACAAGTGCATTCTCAAGCCCTAATTTCTACAATGTAGTTATATTGCAGTGTTGAACGTAGGAAAAAGAGAGTACCTTCTTCATAAAAAAGCAAATTAGTGAAGATTTCTATTTCTGAGCTCCAGTATTAAGGTCCTCAAGTGGCTAGAAACTAAGGTTGGACCATTATAACTTTGCATAAGAACATCTCTTAATTTTTCAAAAGATGAAGAATCCCCAATAATTTTACTCTATGGTAACTTATTATCACTAAAAAGGCACTATTATTATTGTTAAGCAAGTTTTATATCTAATAAAACCTTAATACACCGCAAGTATACATATTATATCTTATAGAATATAAGGTTATCGTTCCCAAGAGGATTATGCAATAGCAATGAGGATTGTGCAATAGCTAACAATTTGAAGCTAACTTTGTCTAAGATTTTAAGAAATTGATTTGAATTAAAATAAATAACAAAAATTAAAACGAATAATAGAATGAAACAAATAAATAATAAAATAATTAGACTGCTAATAAAAATTTAGATTGATCAAGAATGTATAATGAAGAACAATTATTTCCCTATTTTGTCCCTTTAATCTTGTTAATTAAATTCATGTGTTTGATCAAAGATTTCCTAAAGTATTTATTACTCTCTCTTAAAATCTAATCAATTAACCCTGATTGACTCTAAAATTTTCATATTTGCAATCTCTCGATTCACAAAACTATCTTTAACTTATTCAATTGGATATGAAGCTATCTAATAGATAATTAATTTCTCAAACAAGATCTCTCTTTGAATGATCATTAATCTGATAATTACAGGTATATTAAGATACCATTTCTTGTTGCGCACTTTAACACTAATTACTTTGACTCACTCTCTAGATTTGTTGTCAAGTTTATGTATGAAAATTATCATAAACATCCAAGAATAGATTGAATTCAACAATAATTAAGTTCACAAAATAGTTCAAGAACAATCCATAATAGGGATCTAGAAACCCAAAACATTATAAAATTAAATAAATCCAATTACATATCAAGGATAACAAAAAAAACTAAAAGGAAAAGAGAAAAAATATTTAATTCCCTGATCTGAAATACTATAATTTCTAGGTGTTCTTCTTAATCTCTCCACTTTAATTCATTTTTGATTGTGGCTATTGAACTTTTTGGTGTGTTTCACGTCCTTAAATAGTGTATTAGGGTCTTGAAGGTGTAACTATGACTTTTCCACTTTGATCAGTTCCAAAATACCTCCAAACCCTAAAAAGATTTAAAAACTCTAGCCCAGAAACTCTTTGTCACGATCGTGACCCTAGTGTTTTAGCCTCTGTCATGATCATGCTCCTTGAGACATGATGTTGACACCTTCAAACTCCCTCCATCTTCTTAATTCTTCAATTTCCTAATTTCCAACACTCACAAACACAACAAACACTTCCTAAAACATAAATTTAAGATTTAATTCTTGCTCTAAACCAAACAATTACTTAGAATACATTCAAACACTAACAATAATATAGTTCTAAGCTTATACACATAATAATCATCTAAGAAATACTTGAAAACACACTTAAACTTCTAGCAAAATATAGTATAATCTACACCTATCAAATTCCCCATACTTAAACCTTTGCTTATCCTCAAACAAAAGAAAACAAACAAACTAAATACAAAAAACATATAATCACACAATCATGCAATATTACAATAATGGTATAATGGCAACAAAATCTTATGAAATTACTCAAAATGTGCCAACATACTAACTTATTCCTTTCATCTTTAAGTACTTTGAATTGAATATAGATATATGTCAAAATATTAACACCTTATTCATATGCCTATGACACTTGAAAGCATGCATTTATGATTATTAATCAATTGAAAAGGTAAAATATCTCTAAGCATCCTTTCATGAAAATTTTTGCTATATTTAAAAGATTAGTAGGTTTTATTTATTATAACACTATTATTTACTTATTTTAATGATAACTTAGTCTTTGGATGCGAAGGCAAATAACTTGTCGTGAATGTCCCCCAATTACTCAACTAGATCATGTTTTTCGTTTAGCTTGGTTAGAGCGTCATTCTAGTCTTTTAATATAAACACAAACGTTTTGTCATGAATGCCCTCGGTTACTCAGCTATATCACAACTCTCAACTTGCTACCAACTCTATTCTTAACCTAATTGTAAAAAGGGCTAACAGAATAGGAATTTATTTAACATACTTTTTTTCTTTTTTTAGTCAATCACTCTTATGAAAGGATGCTAATAATGCTAACCGATTCAATTAATTATAATTATAAATGTATACAAGCAAAAGTCATAAAATGAAAGAATAGGTAAATAGCTTAATTAACATACATATTCATCTTAAAGACACTTAAAACACAAAATTCATGAGTTACTATGCTTTTTCAATTTAAATGACCATAATCAAAATAAGCCAATTCCATTCAATTCTTTCCATTAACGCATTCACACATATGCAGCAAAACACTATGTCAACCTAATAAAAAACTAACTCAATATAAATGCCAATTTACACACACAAATGACATGCATAGCATATACATCTCCACACTTGAATAATACATTGTCCTCAATATGGAAAAAAAACAATACAAATAATGATAAATAACAACAAAGAATAAATTAGAGTAGAAATACTTATGGTGTTTTAGTGGTGGTAGTGTGGTTGATGAAATTTGAAGATGCTTTATGCTATAAAATTCCAGGAATTCACTCCCTATAAAATAAACTAAAAATAAAAATAAAAATACCAATCAAAATAAACTAAAAATAAAATAAAATAAGATAAAATATCCTAATTCTTGAGTTCCCTTCTAAGTAACGTTTGTTTGAGATCATTAGCATGATGTATTTTCCTTTCTATGCTTAAGCTAGTTCTATTATGAGTGGCTTGCTTCCATCCATGTCGTCCAATTTCAGTTTTGTATCTTGTAAATAAACTACTAATTGTAAGATAATTATAAGAACAATATTTATAAAATTAAGAAAAATAATTAAGCTCAATAATGTACTTTTTAATAACAAATAGGGGCTGATGAAACTACCTAAATCATCAATTGAATCTAGTAGTTTCTGAGTTGTTCTTTATCGGTTAGTCTGCGAACTGAATAAGCATAGAAGTTGAATTGACATCTCCTAGCTCCAATTTTTTGAAAATAGACAGAGGCATAAGATTAATACTCGTAGTTAAGTCACATAAACATTTAGAAAATTCTAAATTACTAACTACACAAGGTACAGTAAAACTCCCTGGATCTTTATAAGGGCATGTAGTTGATAATTATGGAGATACAACTTTCCATCATGGCTATTATTTGATTTTCATCCCAAGTACACTTGTTTGATAATATGTCTTTAAGAAACTTTGCATACTTGGGCATATGTTTCAATGCTTCCATAAAAGACAAGTGAATTTGTAATTTCTTCAGCATTTCATGAAATATTCAAATTGTATATCCAATTTGTTCTTCTGAAATCTTTGTGGGAATGGTATTTGAGGTGGATATGGAGGAGGAGGAACCTAGGGAAGATCTTTATTCTTTTTTTATCCTTTTTCTTCTTTTCTTGGTCGTTTACAAGGTAGGTTTCAGCTTGTTTATCCACTAGATCTTCTAGCTCTTTCCCACTCTTAAGTGTGATAGCCTTAAATTGCTCCCTTGGGTTTGCTTACATATTGCTCAGAAGGCTTCCCACACTTCTTATAGAGAATACATTAACTATTTGGCCCACTTAAACCTCTAGATTGTGAATAGAAGAGGTATAAGTCTTCGATACTTACTCAAATTGCCCTTTTGGAATTGTGAGCTTGTCTACGAATTTTTCCAATTTTGAATCATTTTGTTGTCTTGTTGAAATCTAAGTAGACCTTGGTTGCTCAACTAGGTCCATGCATTGTTAGACCAAGAAAAATTCAAGTGGTTCTGCCACCCCAAATTGTATGTGTTCAAATAAGGATGATTACTTCCCTGACCAAATTGTGCTCAAAGTAATTAGTTTTCTAATAGGAAGCAATCAACTATGATATGACTCTCTTGTCTGTATAGCTCGCATCCGCGATGAATTGCTTTGTGTGGAGAGATAGTTGTTAGGCTATTTAATTACTTGGTGAGGTTGCCAATCTAAACTTGCAATGTTGTCACTAAATTTATAGCAATCATTCCTTTTAGATCCTGGAAGGTTAACTGTTCTCTACTTCATTTCGATGTCCAAAGACAACTATTATTCTCTATCTCTTCTAACAGATCTTATGACACTTTCACTAATGGTTGTGTAATTCCTTAATGATAGGTATTGAACCTTGGCCTTATGAAGTCCGGTCCTTTTCTCTCTATGATTTATTTCCTCCACCATCAGGGTCCTTTATGAAGTCCATAAGGGTCCTTTTCTCTCTATGATTTATTTCCTCCACCATCATTCTTTCTATCTCTTCTTGGCATTTAACTCTTCGGATTTCTTATTCTTGCCTTATGATGTCTAGATTGATGTGTCTTCTACTTTGCGCCCAAACTTTTTTCTTTTTTTTTAATTTCATGGGATTAGGTACAACAATCACACAAGAAAGGGTAACAATCCCTTAAATCAAAGGAATTCAAATCGTCTTAATGCTAAAATCCCCGGTAACAGAGCCAAAAAAACTTGTTGAGCAAGTTTTATATCTAATAACCCTCAATATATCGCAAGTATACAGATCGTATCTTATAGTATATAAGGTTATTGTTTCCACGAGGATTATGCAATAGCTAACAATTTGAATCTAACTTTATCTAAGTATTAAGAAATTGATTTAAATTAAAATAAATAATAAAAATTAAATCAAATAATACAACGAAACAAATAAACAGTAAAATAGTTGAGTTGCTAATAAAAATTGAGATTGATCAAGATTGAATACTTAGGAACAATTCTTTCCCTATTTTATTCCCTTAATCTTGTCAATTCAATTTATGTGTTTGATCCTAGATTTCCTAAAGTATTGATTACTCTTTCTCAATATCTAATCAATAAACCCTAATCGAATATGAAATTTCTAGATTTACAATGTATCTATTCACAAAACTATCCCTAACTTATTCAATTAGATATGAAGCTATCTAATAGATAATTAATTTCTTAAATAAGATCTCTCTTTAAATGATCGTTAATATGATAATTGTACGTCTAGTAAGATTCCAACTCTTATTGCGCACCTTAAAACTAATTACTTTGACTCACACTCTTAATTTTTTGTCAAGTTTATGCATGACATTTTTTACAAACATCCATAAATAGATCGAATTCAATAATAATTAAGTTCACAAAATAATTTAAGAACAATCCCTAATAGGAATCTAAAAACCCATAAACATGATAAACATCAAAAAAATCCAATTACACATTAAGGATAACAAAAGAAACTAAAAAGAAAAGAGATTAAAAAACTATTTAATGCATTGATCTGGAATGTTATAATTTCTTGATGCTCTTTCTGATCTCTCCACTTTGATTTATTTTTGGTTGTTTCTGCTGCATTTTTTGGTGTGTTTCATGTCCTTAAATAGTGTATTAGGGTCTTGAGGCGTAACTAGGATTTTCCCACTTTGATTGACTATAAAAACACCCAAACCCTAAAACAAATGAAAACATCACGCCTAGAAAATCTTTGTCACGATCGTGATCCTAGTGTTTCAACCTCTATCATGATTGTGCTCCATTAGACACAATCTTGACACCTTCAAACTTCCTCCATCTTCTTCATTCTTTATTTTTTTGATTTTAAACACTCAAAAACATATGAAACACCTTTTAAAACATAAAATCAAAATTCAATTCTTGCTTTAAACCAAACAAACACTTAAAATACATACAAAATACACATGATAATAATCTAAGAATACATGAAAACACGCTTAAACATCTAGCAAAACATAGTATAATCTACACCTATCAATTATACAAGGAATATTTTGGTCTTTGGGAGGCCTGCCTATAGTTGAGAAAGATGGGGCTTTTGGTCTCTAAAAGTACAAGGTATTTGGTAATGTTGGGTATATAGGTAGTAAACATGGTAGGTTGGAAAAGGATGGAGAATGATGGTAAAATAAAGGAGTGAATCATGATATTCAAATCCAAAAGATGATGATAAATGATATTGGTAAGATAAATTTGGTCTTAGACTAGTTTTTGGTAAATTTAAAGAGGAAACACTTGTTAATGATGTAATCAGGACTATTGGAGTGCTATATTAATATGATATTATGTTACTAGCTAGAATAGGATAAAAGGATCAAGTTGAAGTACGCATGATCATTAGTTATAGGGTAAAAGACATAAATCTTTTATGTAGTTTAAGAAATATTTAAAACAACCATGTTCTTTAAAATTTTCAAAAAACTCCTAGTTTTTAATTTTCTAGAAAATATCTTTTCCTAGATTTTGGTTGAAAAATAAAAATGAAATATACAAGCTATGAATATTACACTTATATTAATCAAATGATGATTACATGAGAATTCCACTTAGCTTTTAAACTTGAACTAAAATAATTAAATTAGAATTAAAGTAATACTTTATTATAATTATCTTAACTTATTAAGTCAAGTCAAATTTAATTAGTTTAGGTCAATTTTAAGAGCTGAATTGGGTTACCATATTAGTAACATTTAATTGGTTCATATTTAATGTTGATACTGCATATATTTTGTCGTTATCGTTTAATCGAAATCAACCAGAAAGTTCTTTCAAAATTTTTATAAACTATGTGAAGGCTTATATCTTTTGCCTTTAATTATAATAGAAAATTTAAGGAGAAACCTTGACCAGGTTTCAATAAAAGGAAAGGGGTATCTTCGGAAGCAAAAGAGAACAAAGAAAAGAGAAGATGAAAAAAAAGATCATGAGGAGGAAGCAACGCTTCTACCTAGTTTCTATTTTATCTTTTTGATTTATTTCTATACGTATGCTTGCATGATCTGAATCCTAAAAAGGAAGAATGTTATATAAACAAGGCTAACTCAACTTGATTATATTCTTACATTTAAAATAGGGTATGGAAGCTCTTGACTCACCACGTAAATGTACATATTAAGTTTGAAGTATCTTCAGAACCTTAATTAGCAAGTTGTGAACAAAGTTATGGATTTCATATCTTACATAATGGAATGTATCATACCAGCTAAAAAGTTGTACAAAATTCTGTTCTTTGATATTGATCATCGGTACCGATCGATACGGTAAAATTTACAAAATTAAAGGATTTGTTGGTAAAATAAATTAAGAAAATAATAATTAATAATTAGAAAAGATGACTAATACCTAGCACCCAAAGCAAATGCCAAGAATGTTTTTCTTCATAGCATCAAGTTTGTTCAATAGGATAATGACCTTGCTGATCCACATATCATTTCCATGAGCATTACTGTAGCTCCCGGTAATCACAAACCCATTATAGGATTCAATAACGCCATCTCTGGGAAACTCCCCACATGCCACCAGGTAAATGTCCCACATCTCACTGGCCTTCGATGGCATTCTGATGAACATCTCGAACTACCCTTCATTTTCACGTACTCTAAATCCTCTGTGTATAGTAAAACAATATATTGTTGGATTATTAATATCTCATATAATAAATGTTTATAACCGAAATGATGGGTGTGGTAGTTAAGAGGTGATTTTCTCAAAAAAATCACTTATAAACATTGCCTCTTTTGGTCCTATTCTTGCCTATGAAGTTACTTCTACCGACAACCATCAAAGAAAGGAAAAGAACAGAAGTGATAAAGAGAGGATAAAAGAATAGAAACATGGAAGAGATTCAACATCAATCGTCATTATGGATCAAGGTACGATAATTTATATGTGAGAATTATTTATGTTTAAGATCCTGTATAATCATATAAGGAAGAGAAAGTATTTAACAAGTAGTATCAGAGCATCTGGTTATGAACTTTATGATTCTCCATTACTTTTTTGGTTTTAAACCATTTTCATGCTTTTCTGTTTGGATAAAACCGATATATATATATCTAGTGGGCATTTTTATTTTTCAAGTATATGAGAAATGCTTTTTTTCTCGATGATCTAAGACACTACCAGTGATGATTTTTCCCTTGGTGGTGTAAGCACGCATCGATGCCTGCTACGTTAGCCGTGTGTGTAGCTGGTGTGATGGAGCATCATCACTGTTATTAAAAGATGCATGAATAAAAGAAGCATGAACTTTCGTTGGTTATTTCACTAATAGATGCGTGAACGTGAACGTGAAGAGTGTATGCATGGTGTTAATAATATTAAACTATAACAGATGAATAGTGCATGCATTTATGTTAAGTTTACGATAATAGTGTTTATATTATCAAACAACAAAACATGAAATGCATGCATTTATGGTAAAGTGTATGTGAATAGTGTTTATATTATTAAACAACAAAATATGAACTATATGCATTTATGGTAAAGTGTACATGAATAGTGTTTATATTGTTAAACAACAAAACATAAACTGCATGCATTATGGTAAAGTGTACATGAATAGTGTTTATATTATTAAACAATAAAAGATGAAGTCCATATATTTATATTAGTGTACGTGAGTGAATGGTGTTCAGATGAATACACGTGAACAGTATTATGCATGCATATATATAAACAAAAAAAGTTAACGTGAATGAGAATGAAGTATATGCATGTTAATTTTTTTCTATCATAGGATAATTAAGCAAATAATGTTTTATGGATTTATTAAGTTTGGAACAATGTTATGATAGATTTGTTAATCACTAAAGTGATCAAATCTTTAAGCTAATTTAGTTCTAAATTGACTTGAATTTTTTCAACCAGTCACTTATAAAATTGATGCTATAAATGATGTTTATCTATGAGTAGATTGAAATTCATTATTATAAGAAATTTATGAATTATCCAAAGGTTAATTGGTTGTTCTTATAATGAATGAATATGATTGTTTGGTAATGTAAATACACTATTAGTTTTACTTA
>JAOTAY010000004.1:23832997-23862773 GCA_025629805.1 Erythroxylum baracoense
AAATATATAAGTAAATAAGTAAAATCTTGTGAAGTTTTATTTTTGAACTAATATTTATTTATTGTTTTAATTGTTAAACCAATGGTATTAGTTAGAATTAAACAAATGATACTTATAATTTAAATTTAAAATTAAAATATATATATTTTAATTTTAAATATAATTATTATATAATTATAAAATTTATTTAAATTAAAATATTAGGTTATATTAATCTTTTTTTTAATTTAAAGAAATTTCATTGACGGTAAAAGATTCGATTAAACCATAGTACAATGCTTAAGAGAACAATATTGAGTAATTTTCAATCAACCCAGACAATTATTTAGTATTTTTTAGACAAATTTTATTGTCTTAAATAAATGTCTAAAAAGTCTACCAATTTTTAAATTATTTAAGACAATTAAATATGTCTAGGCATAAGCATCTAAAACCTCTTTATTTTGACATAGTGAATTAACGAATGATAAGAAGAATAGTTAGCTAATATGGGACCAAAATCATTAACTACAATGAAAAGATCTACAATGAAAAATGCAGTCATTAGTCATTTAGCAATATCAGGGGACCAAAATCATTAACTGCAATGAAAAGATCTTCAAATTTGGGCTCTAAATGAAGATCAAAATCATTTGAAAAATTTAAAGCATAAAGCCAATAATTAAAAAAAAAACTTACGGTTTTTTTAAAAATAAAAATAATGCTATTAACTATTTATTGAAATTAATTTATCTCTAAATAAAAAAGAAGTAAATACTACTACGTTTTACAATTTTATAAATCTTAAATGACTTATAAAAGATGAAGTATCTTACTAAAAACACAGAGAATAGCTGAAAATAAACGGTAGATCCAATAGCAGGGATCTGAGTTTACAATAATGAAAAAATTAAACAAAAATCAATCATATTATATTATTTTTTAAAATCTATGTTCAATCGATAGTTTTTAAAACTTATATAAGAGTACTTATGAATGATACTTTTTGGAGTTTAAATTACACTACTCTTATTTACAAAGTAGCAATCTAACGATTTCTAAGAATTTATGAGTAATTACAAAATTATTAATGATGCAAAGGTTAATCAATAGACTTGCCTACTTTCAATACCTGTTCTCAGTTTCAATCACCAGGACTAGCTTTAATTTCTGTTTTCATTTCTCATCAAACAATTACCGTTTTCCAGGCAAAGTATATACTAAAAAGAGAAAACACAACTCCAAAATACTCACCGTCATTCTGCCATCGATGATAGGTTCCTGAATTTTGGTGAAAGAATAAAGAATAATTAGTGTATGAAGAATAAAATATATGAAATTAAACGAAGCAGATATGTACATATTTGTTTCATTTATATGTATGTACCGATACTATCATCCTTCTCTTAGTAAAGGTTAGATGTACCGGTACTAACATTTTGACAAACAACTGGCGTACGAACTACGAAGAGAAGGAAGAAGCGGCGTAATGCAAATAACCTGACTGAGGTTAACCACAGCGATTAAATAAACAATGGCCACAGCCCGCACGCATTCACTAATCTTCGACATTTTTCCTCAAGGAAAGCGTATTATATTTAAATTAATTTTTCCTCAAGGAATGCCATCCTTTATTCAGCAAATACATTAAATTCTTAGACACCCAACATCATGAACTACCAAAACTACAGGATCTAAACCTCACGAATCTTGAACCGCACTAAAACTATGGAGGCGCAAAGGATGAACTACAATACAACAGGCCCTCCGCACTTTAGCTTGTCAAAATGAACGATTAGGCAGTAGGAAGGGGAATGGATCACCCAGGGAAAAAGAATTTTGCAGAGGCAGAATACAACACGAAATGTGGGAAAATGGAACCAGATTTAGGCTGATTTTGGTTAAAGAATAGGAAATCCAAAGAAAATGAAAAGTCATTTCAGAATCTTAAGAAATTAAGCTTAGAGATCCCACATTGTTCGGGAAGAGAGGAACGAGAACAGACGATCATGCGTAATCACCAAAAGCAAAGGACAGAGAGAGAAGAGCTTACGGTTACAAGCAACAGATGAAGTCTGCATCTGATGGGAGAGCAGTCTGTAGATTAGAGGTGAGAGAGAGAAGCAGGTGGAGTGGAAAACTGGAAATAGAGTTGAGTACTGTTTCGGGCGAGGCCTTTAGTGGGGAGAAGCAAAAGCAAGTCCATTCAAAGGAAAAGATGAAGCTAGCTTCCAGGCGAGAGAATAAACCACTCGCGCCTTCTATTGGACCAATACGTTAAAATCCATCACCCACGCGCATAAGCTTCCAACCTTTTTACACCATAAATAATATACCCTGGTCTCAGTGGCTAGATTCATGATATAATGAGTTGGCTACGCAAACAAACAAAATTTATAATACAAAAATTTAATTTAATTATTGTACCCACAATTTTCACTTTAAATATATAATATCATGTTAACACAACAACATGAAATGAACTAATGATTTCCCAACAATTAATTATTATTTAAGAATTAGGTGAAATTATTAAATTTAACAATTTAATTATTAAATAATAAATTTGAATCCTTCTTCTCTTTATTTATTTTTAAACGCCTTTTAGCATATTTTTAAATAAATTTTACCGTCTTAAATAAATGTTTAAAAATTTTACTAATTCTTAAATTATTTAAGACAATTATTAAATACATTTAAACATAAGCGTCTAAAATGGATTGGCATACAATGGTTATACTGCTTTCTAACAACCTATTTTCAGCAGGCAATGAATATCAGAAGTTTCAACCTTTCTTTCCCATCTAGATTTCTTCTTTTTTTCTTTTTATAACCATTTGACGCACATAACTTCACAGAATGGTATCAGAGCTCAATTATAATCCTGCAGATTGAATTAAAGAGTTCCTATTTCATAGTTAGTGAAGGAGCAATGTACGACAAGCGTGGGCAAGAACTAAGATGAATGGATGAGTTATCGAAGGATCAAATCACAGAAATGCAAAATATTAGAAACTCATGTGAAACTTTAGGTAGCACAAAAGAAACAAACCCAAAAGATGAATGAGATGTTGGTTTAACCAATTAGTTATTGTAGTTTAATGTCATAATTATTTAAATACATTTTTATCTTATATATATTCAGATATATATAGTAAAATTTATGAGATAAACATACGTTATGATTCTTCGTTGCGAAATAATTAGTCAATCTCATATATTAAAATATAGATATATTTTAAAAAATATGAATTTTTATTAAAGAATAAGTTCACTAAATTAACTTTATATAAAAATTTTATTTGAAATGTTATTTTTGTATTTATGAAAATTTTTGTTATGATGATTGTATAAATAATTATTTAACTTAATCCCAATTGATTGGTATACGAATCTGCCAGTTATATTGCTTTGTAACAGCCTACTTTTGATAAATGATGAATATCAAAAGTTTCGATCTTTCTCTTGAATCCAGAATGCTTCTCTTTTTTCTTCTTCTAGTTATTTGACACACAGACCTAGACTACTGATTAGAGATGTCAATATATTTGGTCAAATTTGACTAGCTCAAACTTAGACCTAACCTACTCGTGAAGAGGAGTTCATAGTCAGGCCAAGTGGATTGGGCTTTGAAGAGATCGATCAAATTTTAAATCGGATTTAACCTACTCTTAAAGGACTTCGAATCAAAATTGGACAACGTAGAACCTATCTCATTACCATTCCTACCTGACATATTAAGATGCATGCGTCCCTGGGAAAACCAACCGTTGCAAACTCGCTATTGCTACTTTGTTTGAATTCCATAAATCCACCAAGAACAAGTTTGGAACCAGAAACAAATAGATGGCAACTGCTTGTCTGAATTCCATTAAGATCAATCCGCCAAGAACAAGTTTTGAACCATAAACAAATAGATGACTGGAGAAGGCTAAATTTCAGGTCAACTGATTTACTCCAGTTCCCAAGTATCATCAATGCTGCATATCATATTCTGCAGGTGTCCCCTTGAAAAAAGAGCTCTGGCAAACCTGTTGTCCAAAAAATGATTTGTTGCAAACTTGTACTGCTACTTTGGCTGAATTCCATTAAGATACAATACAACCCACCGAAGAGAAGTTTTTGAACCAGAGAAATAAAAATTCGACTAGAGATGACTACAATTATCTCCAGGTCAATTGATTTACTTATAAAGCTGCCTGAACCTTCTACATGCTTCCAAAATGTTGTCTCTGTGACCGAAGGCACTGACCCTAATGAAACCTTCACCACCAGGTCCAAAACCACTGCCGGGCGTGGTGACAACGTGGGTCTTTTCAAGAATCTCGCTGAACACATCCCACGAGCTCTGGCCAGGAAAATGAACCCAAACATATGGTGCATTTTTTCCTCCACATACTTTAAATCCAAGCGAATTAAAGGTATCCACTATTATATTAGTATTTTCCTTGTAAAATCCAACCACTTCATGCATGGCCTGCAAGGAGATTGATCAATCAGTACTCCGTTTCGGTATCAGCAACAAAATCTGCAGAATATATTTAGATGACAAAAGTAACCTTCAGGCCTTCTGGAGAGAGGCAAGCCAAACCACCAGCTTGTGAAATGTTGGATGCACCATTAAAGCATGTACTGACAATGCGGTTGAAGTCCCTGGCGACAGGGAAGCCATCTGAAAAGAGAAGCTGCTTAGGAATCACAGTCCAACCTAGTCGAACTCCAGTGAACCCAGCATACTTGCTAAATGAAGATGTTTCAATTGCAACCTGCAATAATAACCAAACTAGAACCTCATTTATGCTAGTAGAATCAAAGAAATCAAATGTATCATCTCATGATCAAGGGAGTGATATGAATTACAACAAACACAATCAAGCCAGTTTTTTAAGGGAAAGTGGACTAGCAACAAAAATGACCTCTTTAGCACCAGGAATTTCAAATATGGACCGTGGATTATCATCGGACATGTAAAATGCATAGGCTGAATCATAGATGATAATTGAACCATTGTCCTTGGCAAATTTCACTAGTTGAATCAGTTGATCCCTTGTTGCAGCAGCACCAGTAGGATTGTTCGGTGAACAAAAGAATATGATATCTGTTTGAGAGACAGTGGATAAATCTGGAAAGAAACCATTATCTGGTGTACACCTCATGTACTCAATCTTAGCATACTTTTCAAAATCCTTTTGGAACTGCCCAGTTTGGCCCATAATGACACTTGAGTCAACGTAAGCCTGCCAAAATGTTAAGACAGTTATTGAATATCAGAAACTAAACACGAAGAGTTGTTGCCAGGTATTCAAGTCTTATCTTCTTTTCTCGGAGTATATGAAGTTGTAAATAACCATGTAGATTAGCCCAATAATCATGTACCACTATGAGAGAGTGTATGCAAGCTCCTAGCATCCGGAAGCATAATAATTTAGAAGATTTGCTCAGCAACATAGATTTTTACAACAAAAGGCACCAGATCTAACCATTAACTCGGGATTAAATAAATCAATCAAAATGCCAAAGCTGCGAGGAAGTCCATTTGGTTTGCATATGAATGAAAAGAAAGAATCAACTATAAATATCAGAATTCAACTACCAAATTGCTGTCCACATTCACATGCTGTCAATTCATATCATTACAAGCTAAAATAAGAGGGATGAAATAATGCAAAAGACTGAAGAAACAATTCCTAACATGCCTTAATTTAAAGTCTTAAGTGCATCCAGCAGTCATGGAATTCTGGTGGTTGCTTCCTGATTTACTTGTGAACAATAATTACAAGCTTGATCAGATCAGATCAGTTCACACAATTTAATCCCCAGTCTAGGCTCCCAGTTCTTATAAGCAAGTAATAATCACCAACAGTTAGCCAAAGGTAGGTCCTAAGGCAACTGAAGTGCTGCTTCCAATCATTTTGCATAAATTGGCTGCTTAGCCTTGACTCTGAAGCTTAATAGCTGCAAGATTCCCTTTCGTAGGACAATGGGTCTCAGACAACACAACATAACCATCACTGACACTGGGTATGAGAAAGTTCACAATATGTTACGAACTTTTGTGGCATTTCGAAATAACATTACCGGGTATGAGGGATCTTGCACCGCCATAGTAACTTCAGACCCAAACATAACCTGCCAAATGAAATTTAAAAAAAAAAAAAGAAACGATAGTGTCACAAAGACAGATAACTAGTAAGGAAACCGAGAGAGAGAGAGAGAGAGAAGATAAACAGGGATGAAAAGATAAAGTAGTCAATGTGCGATCAAACCTGGAGACGAGATATATCACACTTTGCACCATCAGAGACAAATATATCATCTTCCTCAATGCCGAGACCATCATAAAATGTTGAAGCAATTGCAGATCTTAATGGCTGCAAGGTTAGCAAACGACTAAAATGTCAGGAAGCTGAAAATTAATATCCTGCAAATGATGCCCTTGCACTAGAAGGATTCTAACCCTGGCCCTAAGTAATGAAACTGCCAACGTCCAGAATAGAATTCCAGATATTCCACAAAAAAGTTACCATATCGGTTAAGGATAAATCTGTACTTTGCAAAAAGATAAATGCAAACAAATTTATCCAGGCACAATAAAAGCACCTAATGTCTAGCCCTAAGAATATGCAGTAATAAATTTAACCAATCCCAGATAGTGATGCTTCCCAGCTACATTTTGCGTAAATTGCACCACTTACCTTTTCACCTTGCTCAGCTCCATAACCACTGTATTTCTCAAAAGTTGATAATTCTTGTGATCTCTGCCAAAAGGGGCAGAAAATATGAACGAACTCCCGAGTGATTAGCATAAACATTAATATTAAGGACAAAATATCAGTAGAGCATGGGTTATGTGGCGGGCATAGAAAGTGTAAAGCAAGCATTTTGTAGGTAATAGATGTTTGTTAGATTCCTTTTCAAGTCTGAAGCCGCACCTCTATACAGATTAGCTATTGAATGAACTTGAATCTTTGCACACAAAGTTGAATTGTGCCAAGTTACAAAAGTAACTCTTAACTGACATATAATCTAGAATTTAACAAAACCAATAGTGAACTTATGCACTGACAAAAAAAAAAAAACAGATAAAGAATGATACCTCTGCCATTGCAGAAGTTATCACTTCCGGAATCGGCTCTGTAGTGTCACCAATTCCAAGGCTAATTACCCGTGCATCAGGATATTTCTGCAAGTGGGCATTCCTTCGCCGAGCAATCTATACGTGAATAATAAACAACTGAGTGTAGGGAAGGCAAAGGCAGCAATGGGAGAAGAACGGGGATATAATTTACAAAGAGAATAAAATCTGAAGAATATGATAACATGAGAAGAAGTCATATGCGAACAGTCAAAATTCTTGCAGTCCAAAATATCAGCAAAGCTTTCATCTTTCAAGTTTCATTTAACTACCGGAAATAACAACGATTGCCCATTTACAGACCTCGGGAAACAAGTAACCAGCTTGAAGTTTGGCGATGTTTTCATTCCGGGAAACCTTTGTCTTGAAAACTGTAAATGAATATAAAATAAAAGGTGAAAAAAATGTACACATTAGTCAGAAATTTAAAAAAGAAAGAACAGAATATGGAAGGAATAGAACAAAAGCACACCGGTCTTCTCTTCTTGAGGTGCAGCAACACATCTACAAATTACAAAATCTTTTGGTGGAAGAGAAACGTGCTGGTTTCTGCTTACAAAGGGAAAAGAACCCAAAAATCAATGGATGAACGAGGGCTCCCCAGGTAGGTTTCGAAAAATCAAAAGAAAAAGTGAAAAATACTGACCTGGAGTTGAAGATTGGTGAGGACAGAAAAGCAGAAGAGCTAGAAATTGAAGTGGAGAGCCAGTTGGATAGTGACATATCTTCTTCTAAATGTATTAACTCAACAACACTGCAAAATGCAAGTCCTACCAAGGACAGTATAAGCTTGCGTATGTATGTAAAGGCGGCGATATGCAGCAGCCGCACAACTGAATTCAAAAGGCTTGGGCTTTGCAGCGGGCCTATAAAAAATACACACACTCCAACCTTTTCTTGATTAGGTTAACCCAGCTTTTATAAGTTTGTTAATTAAGGAAAGCCAAGACCAAGTCCCTACTGTAAAATTTGTCCATGGTAAATAATATTGAGATAAGAGAGTAAGAGATCAGCAATTATTTACAATTGAAATTTTCTATTTTTTATTACTCAGTTGTGCTATTAATTCACTCGTTCAAAAGTTTTTAAAGTATGATGTTTTACGTGGACACCACATTACAAATTAAATTTTTTAAAAATAATAAATTACGAGAGTGATTGAATTAAATTAATTTATTCATTTATTATAGTTATATATCATTATTTATATTAAAAGTACATTAATATTTAATATCCAATTTTTAGTTAAATTTATTAAAATTAAAAATATTATATTAGTTAATCTTTTATTGATTTAATTTGGTAATATATTAATATGTCAAGATAAGTTCCAGCCACGAAGAGTCGTGATGGTTGGGAAAAAATTGTTAGAACTTATCCAAAACTTGTTGGCTATATATATATGTGTTATATGTTAGATAACTTATGTGTTTTGCATTGATCCAAACCTCATTTCATGTATTATTTATTGTGAGACATCAATAAAAGTTCTAAACTTATACATTAATTGATTCCATATTATTTATGATCCAAAAATGCTATAAAAACTAATGTCTAGTGCATGTTTGTTAGAATATCTTACAAAGTGAAGTTAGACTTCAACTAGCTCTCTTGTTTAGATTTGATTGCATCCTTATTTGTGAGTTTCTAGTAACTATCCTTGCAATTATACCACATCAAATTGAATTAACACCTATTATATGAAATGCTTCAAAGGAGTGCCTAGAAGGTGTTCAACATAATTACTAGGTGAAGCAAACTTAAGTAGTTGATTAGAATTTCTTTAAGAACTTAGTTGAGGGACTAGGTTGTGACACAAAGGAATCGAAGGCACTTGGCTAGCTTAAAATACCCTGTGACAATTGGTATTAGAGCCAAAATTCAAGGGAATCTAAGAGGTAAATTATGGGAAGAAACATGGAACAATTGAGAGAAAGAACAACTTGATTGGAGCAAATAATTAGATTAATTTCATAATAAGAGAGATTCATTATAACTGCTTAGTTATATTACATGACTAACGCATTGAAACACATCTAAAAATAATTAGAATACATTTCAGGAGAGACGAATAGGAGGGTATTTGTAATATAGGATGATTGGTACTTCTCTAAACCAATGTTTTTCAACACAACGGAGGGGGATGGATTAGGTTAAAAGTGACATAATTGAAGCATTTTGATAGTGTTCGAGAAGCTAAAACATTATAATAACTTCTTATGGAGCATGGAGCAACATTTTCATACAGTAAGTATGCCAAAAATGGATAAAGAAACACTAGCTAGTATATATTTAGTAGGTGATGCGAAGTTATTATGGCGAGTAAGGACAAATGATAATCTAAATGCAAGACATCTAAGAACTAAAAGAACAATTCTTGTCTTACAATGCCTCTTAAGTAGTGAGGGAATCCTTATAGAAGTTGCAATATGACATAATAGTCTAAAATTGTGTTAATGTATCAATCTCTTTAATGAAGAATATTAGCAACATGTTAGAAGAAAACAAACTCTTCAATTTTCTATCATAATTCTAATATTGGACACAAATTTGAATTGTAAAGGCAAGGTGTCCAAGGCCTACCTAGTGCCATTATTACCACAGATTGATTATTGGATTTACAAACAAGAAAGGATAAGCATACAGTCTTTAATGATAATAGAAATTGTAAGACTACTGAAAAACATTTTGTTCAGAAGAATGAGAAAGGTAAGAATGGTCAAACATCTTAAAATTCTATTCAATGAAAAATTATTTGTTTCATATACAACAGACTGCACTATACAAGGGAATGTCTAAGGAAAATGAAGTCAAATGCTTTGGAAATCGAGGAAGAGGACAATAATGAAACAACGATTATCAATCTATTGGTGGTGGAAAGGTAGTTATGAATGAAATTTCTAGGACCTTTAATGAACAAATACGATGGATGCACATCAAAAGGGGTTAGGAGTGGGCTTTTACACACTTCCTTTGATGGTGATAAGGAGTTGTAAATAGACTTGTATTTTTATTCATAATTGTTCCATTGGTGACAAAATGGTTACTGTCTGATAGGATTTAAATAGGCAATACGAGCTGGCACCATAAAACTTGGAAGAAGTTACTTATGTGAGTGTCATTTTGGTATGCATTTACCCAAAATGTTGTGTTATTCTTTTATAATGTGAAAGGTGATGAATTGACCAAATTTAGGAGTAAGTAGCCAAGGACAAACATGGTGGAAAAATTCAGCATGATTGTTGCTAATAAGGACATCATCCTTTTTTTGGTGGGGAGATTTATGAGACCTCTTTTTGTGTTTTGTAGACATATATATTATGTGATGCATAATTTATATGTGCGTTAACCACAAGTGTGCGGTGTAGTTGTAGTTAACACTAAAAAGTACAAGTTGATCCCACAAAGACTATAAGCACTAGTAATAACCTCTTTTCTATTATCTAACTGACAAATAAGATGATTTAATTTAAAACTAAATTAAAATAAAATTCAACAAAATAATAAACCAGAATGCAAATAACAAAACAATTAAACAATATCAAATAGCTAGCACCTAGGTAATTATTCCTCTTAAGATCTCTTAAATATTAACCCTTTATCATGCAATTCAATTATTGATCATTGAAACGTAAAAACTCCTATCTTATGTTGTTATATTTTTCTAAACTATTAATAACTATCCCTTGGTTGATTAACTAAAACCTCTTTCTAGTTAAAACACTAAGATCGCATTACTAGGTGAAATTTCTCTATTATGTCTGACGCTAATTTAGAGAATTTATATCGACTTATCTCTATGTTTGCATGCAACTCCTTCCAATTATGGTAGATCTATCAATACAAAAAGATTTGTCTCAATCATATGAAATCAAACATCAAACTAATATCTCAGACATATTAATGCAATAATAGAAATGCATAATTAAATCTTAATAAACAAATCAATCAAATTGCATTAAATAAAAGTTCAAATCACACTATTCATCCCAATTTAGTGTTCATCAGACGTAAGTACTAAATAAACTTTGTTCGTAAATGTAAAAAACGAAACAAACATCAAACATTCAGAAGAATCATTAAAAAGAAAAGAATCTATGATCTATATCTCTTTTTTCTCTAATGAAATCCTATTGAAACTTTAATGAAATTTTGCTCTTTATTAGATCTCTTGAATTAATCTTCGTATTTTCCTCTTAAGTTTATAATTGCATATCCTGCTCTAAATCTGGTCTCTAACACTAACTCTTGTTGCCTCCTCTCATCTCCTCTTCTTAATTTCCTTTTATATTACAAAATTAGAGTTTTTGAATACATGGTCAATCATATGTAAAGTCATAATACCGTGTATCTCAAAATACCTTAAAATTACAACTTTACATGTTTATAAGAACTTACATAGGCATGGGACAAAGCCCTGTATACTACTTACTTGGTTGTGTATCTTCACATGAGAAAAAATAATGTGTTCAAAGCTTTACACATTTACAGTCTCTTATGCGATCCCTTATACAACCGTGTATGGTACTCACACAGACGTGTACATCTTCATATAGGCGTGTATCTCTAAAAGAGCCTTAATCATTCTATTTTATGCCTTGAATGTAATTGAGACCTAAAATCTCACTTAAAACAAAATAAGTACCAAAACTAATGTAAAACTCTCAATAAGAAGCAAAATATACTAAATATAGACATAAAAAACATAGTCTATTAATTGTTTGTCAATATGTTACACAACTTTGACGATATGATGGTGGCATGTTTTGACAAAGAATTAATGCTACAAAGTTGTTCAGAAAATTGGCTAAGGCACTAAAAATCTAAAAGGTGTATAAGTTATCTATTTCGGTAAAATGCAGTCACATTGGAATTAGAAAGATCGTGGCATTATGGCAACTTAAAATTCATATTCAAGATAAGCTAAAGCTAATTTTAGCTTTTAGTTATAATAGTTGCAAAACGATAGTTATTGGTTGACATTTATTTTTAATTATATTGGTTATGTCAATACTATTTGTTGGATCAGAGAGATACTAAAGATACCCAAAACACATAAAGAGGCAAGTCCAAAAATGAGAATCAAATGGCATTTGTAGAAAGGAGATGCTTCATTGTATGCTTCCCATTGTATTTTCCTATATAGCCTAATATTGTTAGGCATTACAACTTAATTATATAAGTTATGGGAGATACTCATTGTAATGTTATGTAAGGTTGATCCTTAGAAAATGAAATTATTTTTTAAAATATTGTTAGTTTATCAATTATATTAGTTATATGTTATTTGTTTTAATCTAATTGTTTAGAGCGGTCATGTTGCTTCAAACAATTGCAAAAACTGGTTGGGATAAGTTTCAGCCATGAAAAGTTATGACGATTGGGAAAAAAATATGTTGACTATATATTTATATTCACATGTGTATATGTTTGTGTTCGCACATTGTTGATTGGAAAAAGTATTAGGGTTTGCCTTTTTCTAAACCTTATTTCGTGTATTATTTATTGTGAGACATCAATAAATATTCTTTACTTATATATAATCTGATTCTATATTATTTCTTACCTAAAAAAATTACAAAATGAATATCTAAAACTAGTTAATTAATATGTCCTAAAGAGTGAATTGAGACTTCTACTAGTTCTCTTGTCCAAATTTTGTTGCGTCCATGTTTATGATCTTCAAACAACTTTTCTTGCATTTATAATGCGTCAAATTGAATTGCCCAAGTCCCTAAAGTGTGGAAATTGAATCACTTAACACCTGTTTGACAAAATGTTCCAAGAGAGTATCTAGAAGGTGTTCGACATAATTATTAGGTAAAGCATACTTAAGCCGCTTGTTGAAATTTTGCTAAAAACTTAGTTGTGACATAAAAGAATCGAAGGAACTTAACTAGACTCAAAACACCCATGTAACACGTGGGATAGAATGGAGGTGGTATACACAAAAAAGAATGAAGCCATACATCAATATTTGGGGATTGAGTTGGTAAATTAAGTCAAGGAACTATGACAATTTCTCAATATTTCCTTTTAAGTATTAAATAAATGTTTTGAGATTGCTCAATTAGCTCTGGAGGAGAAGTTCAATAATAATAGACTCCGACACACATTGGTTCATGGCATTAATAAGGAGTACTTGTCGTTCTTGAATTCTATATATCCAAAGATCGTCCCTGTAACCTTCTATTAAAGAGTTGGAGAATCTACTTGCTAATCAAGAGTCTGTAGCCTCTCAAATGTCTAAGTCATCAATATCTAGTTGCGCTTCTCACATTAGTAGTAGTGGATCCTTATTTTTCAGATTCTAAAAAAAACGAACAGAAGATTCTATAAGATGAAAACTGATAAATTCTGAAAATGAAAAGACAAGATGGAGTACAAGCTTACAGGGCTGTTCTTATCGTTTTATAAGCCCTGGGTGAAATAAAAAAAATGACCCTAATAAATTGATAATATACGAACATGTAAACTTAAAGTTTACATATTTGTATGAAACATAAATGACTCAATTTATGAAAAACAATTTTTTCGTGCATTTCTAGATGCAAAATCATTAATAATATTATCAAGATAAATATTATCCGATATATCTTTCTCAATACATAACATAGCTAAACCATTTAGCCTTTCTTGTGACATTGATGATCTCAAGTAGGTTTTCAATAATATAAACCAATTATAACACAATTTTCCTTTTTTTCCTTTTTCACTTCCAAATAAATGCTTTTTAGGTAACATAATATAAATCAATTATAACATGGTTGCACTAGAAAAAGAAAAAAAGCACATGTATGGAACTGGAAAAAGTATGCAGGCATAACCAAACACCAATATATCACAAAGATATATCAATGGTATTATATCTGTGATAGAGGAAAAATAAATAGCAAAATTTAATATCTAATATTAAAAATTAAAAACAAAGAGCAAATTTTAATGATAGAGAAACATTAATTTTTAAAAATACAAGAAATTAACATACTTAAGAAATAATATAGTAAATAATATTCTAAGTTATTAAATATTCTAAGTTTCCCAATTCAAATATTATCCTATTATATAAGCTGTGGAAATGATTGAATATTATTATTATTTTTTATTACGACATGTTTAATAGAATCATACGTATTTTTATAATAAAAGAAATCATTTATCTAGTCTTTGAATTGAGTAACTTCAATTATTTGATTTAGTCATTTTATCACTAAACTTATGTGATCTCTACAAGAACACAATTCTAACAATTATTACATTACTTGTGGCAAAGTATAATGAAAATTACAATTACAAAAATTAAATTATTTATTAATATCAAATTATTATAAATAATAAGTAATCTAAAAATAAAAAAGAAGATACAAAAATAAATACAATATCATTTAATATAATGTTATGATTTAAAATGTTAATATAATGTCCACGTTAATGACAAATCACAAATCAATTATAACATATTCAAATATTTAATAAACTAATAATACTTAAAAAATCAGAAACTTTACTTTTAAATTATACTCAGAACTCAGAAGACGGAATCGTGAAACTGCTAATTTTTGAGTTTGAGTACCTTAAATACATATATCGATGAAAATAAAGAAATTAGAAGGTAAGAATAAAACCTAAATACTTTTGATGAAAATAAAGAAATTAGAAGGTAAGAATATAACCTAAATACTTCAAAACTATTTATAATTAACAAGTTAACGTTAATTTTCAAAGTTAACGTTAACTTATTAAATGCGAATAACGTTGTAAGCAACGTTTCCTCCATTAAATGTTTAAAACTCTCAACGTTTTCCTTAAATGTTTAAGACTCTCAACGTTTTCTCTCTTAAATGTTTAAGACTTACCATCGTTTTCTCCATTTAAGTACCCATTAAATACTTAAGACCCTTAAAGGGCCCCTTTATATGGTGGGCCCTGGGTAGGTGCCTTGGCTGTCCCTGCCTAGGGCCGACTCTGATTCCACGTAGCAGATGCTCGGTTCTAATTAATCAGTTCTTATTTTGTTCTATTAAATTTTATCCATATATTTATGTAAGATTTACATAAAAATATAGTTAAAAAATAACTGGCACAAAATAGGAACATAAAAAACGACGTAGAGAATTTGGTGCTGTACTACACAGTTATCTCTAGTTTTTGTATTCTTTTAAAGCGATTAAAATTGTATTATAATTAATTTTTATAAAAAATTTTATTTTTTATTTCTTCATCTCATTTTCATACTTAATTTGCCTTTGTTTACTTATTTTATATTGTGTTTAAGTAATTGTGAACATGTTTTTTTAAAATTAGCTTTATCAATAATTAAATAGATTTCAAATAAAAATGAAGAAAACATAATTTTTAATTCAACATGGTATAGTACAGTGTTTAGAATATCGTTCTATACTGATTGAAAAACGGAACAGTATATAAGGTTTTGGTACTAGTGCCTGCACACTTTCCTCTGCTACTATGATTTTTTTCTCTCTCTCTCTCAGACTCACCTCCATTCTGTTTCTATCTCACACTCTCGTCTCGTCTCTATTCTCTCTCTATCGTTCTCCTCTCCATCTCTGACAATGCTTCTCCCTCTCTGGCAACAAGACAACCACGAACCATCGCATCATACAACTATCGTCTTCCTCCACCACGAAAACCGGTCACCATCGAGCCTCATCCGAACCTTCACCGGGCTTTAACCCTCTTCCATGAGGACCACCATTACACCACGTCACCATCGATTGCTCTCCTGTCCTCCACGCATCCGTAGTTGTTAGATTTGGAGTAATACCAGATCCAAACCCAACCTAATCCAACTCAAAAATAGATTGTGAATTTATTTGGGTGTGTTTTCATTTTTTAATTGATTTTTTTATGCTTAATTTTATTAGTGATTATGAATGGGTTGGAAGTTGAAATGAAATTGTGAATGGATTTGTGATTTGTTGTTGGTTGGAAAATGGATTGGAGTTTAATGAAATGAGTTTGATTCATTGTTGTGGTTTGGTTGATTTATCTTAAATTTTTTTATCATTGAAAATTTGAAATGCACGGCATGCATGATTTAAAAGTTAGAAAGTTTGAACTTAAATTAAAACCTTAAAATCGAGAATGTAAAGAATTTAAAGTAAATAATTAATTAACATATTCTTAAAATTATTGACATGGTATTTGGATATTAGGTAAATAATTAATTGAGTATAATAATAATTCGAATGTGGTCTTATAGAAGAGTTGAAGAGGAGGTTTTGTAATTGTAATTATTGAAAATTAGCAAAAAAGGTAAAATCTATATCTCTAAGTTGACTTTAATCTTTATCCCAAAATTAGTCCATCTCATCAAGTCTCTTACATATTCACCTCTGTTTATCCCAAAATTAGCCCATCCCATAGCCTTTGTATATTCAAAATCTTATTTTCTTATATTCCATTTTTATCTCATTTATAGTCCCTTGGCATTATATCTTCGGATAATTGTGAAAGTTTCTTAGTTCATCTTAATGAAAAAAATTACTCAGCTTGTGCATTCCATTTTAAGATATTTATTAAAGGCAAGGACTTATAAAGATATGTCGATGGCAATAATCATATTCCTGAAAAAAAACAAGAATAAAGATGACCATGCTAAGAGAAGTTACAGATGTTAAAGTCATGATTTGAATTTTTTGATTCGTTGAGCTATAATTTTAAATCTTTGAACTTTCAAGACTACAAAGCATAACACTGTACTTCAATTTTAAATTTAGCATGAATTTACTACTCTCCAATAGGAAAGTCAATCCATTTCTAAATTTTACTTTGGTTTCATGAGTCTTTACTTCTTTAGGCTTAATATAAAGAGTCAAAGACATTATTTATGTTGCATTGCCTCATGAAGGACTTAGTACTGCTAATTTTGTTGATGAAACTACTAAAGGATTAATTTCTTACAACACTATTATCTGCATTTATTGTTATAGATAAATGGAAGGAAGTTGAAGTACTCCTAATCAAACTGCTTTAAGAAGATATAATGATCTAACTTGGGCTCATGCTGTTTTAGTCCCAAGTATGAAGAGTCACACAATTTGCTTATTTAGTAACGAGCATTTGAAAGGTGGAGGAATCACTCGATTGAAGAAGCATTTAGCTAGAATTAAGGAGATGTAGAACCCCGTAAAAAAGTAAGTCATGATATAAAGTAGCAAATAAAAACATTGCTTGATGAATATTAATATGAGAAAGATAGAAAGGAAATGTTGAATTTTGAAATTGGTAGTAGAAGTTCGTTTGCTAGTTTTCATGGTGATTGTGAAAATGTTTAAGGTGGTAGTGATAGTGGTATTGGTACTGGTCCTGGTAGTGTTCCATCCTAGGCTCAGGAAGAAGTAAATGTTACACCTGGATCTGATGTAAAGAAAAGAAGAAGGCAGGTAACTAGTATTTTTGCACCACGAACAACTCCTGGAGCCCGACCTTCAATTCGTAATACAATGCAATCAAGAGATGCAGCTCATAATGTCGATATGGTAGTAGCTATATGATGTTATTATACAGGTTTATCATACAATGCTTCTCAGTCTTATTATTATCAACCTATGGTGGATGCAATATCCTCTTATGGTTTGGGATACAAAGATCCTTCGATTGATAACTTAAAAGGTAAACTTTTAAGTTGTTTAGTTTCTAAAATTATAAGTTATTTGGCAGAAAGATGAGTGAATTGGGCTATTTTTGGGTGTTCAATCATGTGTGATAGTTAGACAAATAGGACACAAGTGTCTATTATTAATTTTTTGGTTTATTATGAAAATGATTCAATGTTTTTTAAGTATTTTTATACATCTGGCCTAATTAGAAATACCAATACTTTATTTGAGATATTTGATGAAGTTGTGAATGAAGTAGGGTCAGAAAATATTGTTCAATTCATTACTGACAATGATGCCACTTATAAAGCAATAGGAAGAAGGTTACAGAATAAGTAAAATTATTTTTTTGGACTCCTTATGCCACACATTGCATTGACCTAATGTTGGAGAATATAGGGGATCCTAGGTATTTTCCTATTATTGATGAGACTATGCAGAAAGTTAAAAAGGTGACCAAGTTCATCTATAATCGTGTGTTGAATTTAATGAGAAAGGAATTTACCACTGGTAGGAATTTATGATGTCCTACTATGACGAGATTTACAACAAATTTCTTATCACTTCAGTCTTTTGTTATGATGAAGAAAGAGTTAAGACAAATGTTTACAAGTGATAAGTGGGTTGCATCTTAGTATGCTAGGTTTAATGCTGGAGTGAAGGTTTCTAAAATTATACTAAAAGATAGAGAATTTTGATCTCAATGCTAATTTGTTATATGTGTTTGTGAGCCTTTGATGAGGGTGTTTTGCTTAGCTGATAGTGAAGCAAAGGCAACAATGAGATTTTTTTTATGATGCCATGGAAACGGTCAAGGAAGCAATCAAAGCCAATCTAAAACATAGGCTTTCTTTGTACACAACGTATCTTGCAATCATCAATGAGAGATGGAAAAGACAACTTTCTTCTCCGTTTTTTGCAGCTGGGTTGTTTTTGAATCCTAGTGTATATTTTAGACTAGATTTTACAAAAAAAGATGAAGTTAGTATGGGAATGTTATTCACTGTTACAATTGTTGGCCATCAAAAGATGCAAGATCTTTTAAGCGTACAAATAGAGCTTCTTAAGCTATTTTTTGGGTATTTTGGATTGTCGATTGCTATTCAAAAAAGAGCAAAACTTTCTCCAGATATTAATTGTTTCCTTTTTCTTATTTATTGAAAATTAATTGTCACTTTATTTTGTTTGTATCGCTACTTTTGTTATCTTACAACTGACAATTTCTTAGTGGGATCAATTCAGAAGTGATATTCCAGAATTGCAAAAGTTTGCAATTTGGATTTTAAGTCAATGTGTGAGTGCAACAGGTTGTGAATGGAACTGGAGCATGTTTGAATTCATCAATTCCAAGAAAAGGAATAGGTTGGACCACAAGAGATTGAATGACTTAGTATTCATTCATTACAGTTTAAAGCTTGGGGAAAGCTTTGTTATTATCATTATTAATTTCGATATAATTGCTTATACTTTCCTAATAATTAAAAATTTTTATTTATTTGAAGTCTTAATAGCACAAGTAGTTCAACAGATCCAATTTTTATTGATAATATCAATCTTTTGGTGGATTGGGTTTCTGAGAAACTAGATTTGATAGATGTGAATGACTGGGAAGATAATCTTGGTTGGGAAAGCATTGACATATTATTTGGTGCATTGAATTTGAATGATGATAATGATGAGACTCCTCTCAATGATGAGGATTTTGTACTAAATGATAACTGGAGTTAGTGTAGTTATAGCAGGTATCGTCTCGTAGAAGATTGAATGAAGTTCCAAGTTTTTGTTTTTCCTCTTCTTTAAATTTTACTTATATTTGATGTATATGTTAAATTATATATATGTAATGTAATTGTAAATGTTTTTGTTACAGGTTTCACTTCTAGTTAGTTGGTTCCTCATTACGGACTCTTGTCGTAAATTGTAATAATTTGAGAGTTAAGTATATTTATTATTCTTTTTATTGGATATTTTGATGTTATTATTATTTATTATATAATGAAATTATAATATTTTAAATACTTTATATTGTTCTTAATTATATATTTTTATGATGATAATTGTCTTTTTTCATATTAATTGTAGTTATTTCATATTAATTGTGGTTATTATTTATTATTCTGATTTTTGGAAACATGGTTGATGTAAACTTATAAAGTATACAATACAACAGTACAATATGACAATAGACTATTTTGTAATTTCTAAAAAAATTAGGGATTATTTCATAAATTTGAAAAATTACCTGAAAAGGTACTCGATATTGATCGATACTGGTACAATATCATACCAGAACTCAATCCAATACCAAATCAGGTATGATATTCGCAACATTAGCATAGTGTATTAGTGTGCTAACCGTGTCCCTCACCGATACTATATAAAAGAAGATATAACCCAGAAGATAACTTAGAAAGAGATCGTGTAGTAGGGAAAATTTCTAAAGAGTAACACCGCCTGGTACATACTCCACACCTAAAAAAGTTACAATAAAAATATACGGTTTAGGACACAATCACAATTTACAGTCTAAGACACCAGTATGCTAAAACCTGGAGAGATATAAAAGGATTCCCGGTTTGGAATATCATTCTTTAGTAAAAAACTTAGGTTAGTTATTTTTAATTGAGAAATAAGATGGAATATGATATAAATGCATCAGACTCTTTCGAATAAATAGAAATTTTTTTAAATCTAGATTCTTTCTATCATGATTTCTTTTATTTTGTTAATTACTTCTATTGCTGCAAATATAATTTGTGGCTAAATGTTTTATATGTATGGATAGGAAAAATCCTAGTTATTGTCTTTATATAGATTGATTAGATTTTATGGTTAAAGATATAAAGCTCCCCAATTGAATAAGAAACTTAAAAAAGTTTTTTTTTATAAACTTAAAAATTATAAGGAGTTTATTTTTTGATACACGTGACATAGATATTACATGTGGATCAATCAAATGGTGTTGACATGATGATTGCACCTAACACTTAAACTCGAATCGAACTAATTAAATATAATCTAAATTAATATTTTATTATAATTTATCTTAAATTATTAATTTAAGTCGAGTTCAATTTATTTTGTTCGAGTATCATGTCAATGACATTTAATTAGTCCATATATGAAGTTCATTTTGCAGGTGTTTTGTCATTATTTTTTGACTGAAATCTTAGAAGAGTTTCTTTTGAAAAATTAAAACTATAAATAGCTTTTTTAAAGAATTTTGAAGATTAAGAAATTTGTGTAAAGCTTTTTAAACTGTAGGAGAGGTCTATGTCTTTTGTTCTAATTTTATTTATAAAGTGAATTTATCTTTTCAAAATATCTTTGAATTATTTTAATGCGGATTTAATTATGTCGATGATTATATCTTATCTTAATTCCACTTATGGATGATTAAGACTACGACTTAGATATTAGAAATTAAATAAGATGCCATAGATAGGCCTATATGAATAATTTGGTATTAGGGTGAAGTCTTTCATATAAGTTAATAAAATATAATGGATTCTTAGAGTTTTAACTTGGTAGAGATTCATGTTAATTAACTTAAGAATAAGTGTTAAAACTCGAGACAGTAAAATTTCGTATTTAAAAAATTATGTCGGCTCAAATGATAAATACCTCCTAAGTTTATTGAATCCTAAATGTAAAGAAGATACTAAAAGAAGTACTTAATCTAAGTATTGATCATAATTGAATTTTATATTTAAGTACTTACTTTGTTTTAATTCTCTTAGCTATTACTTTGTTTAGTTTTTATTTTATATTTAATTTTCTAATTACATCTAACAATCATTTCGATTAATTATTTTGACTAGTTAGCAATAGGAGAGTTTACTATATCCATCTAACTTTCTTGTACAGTCAATACTCTATTCATCATTTTATTGCTCATCAACAATAGATACATTTGCTTTAGTTTGTTAGTAGTTATTTTGAATTAAAAAAAATTAAGTAGAAGCAAATCATCATCACAACAAAATTTTTGGCACCATTCTTAAAGAAGCAATTGGTATTTAGGAAACTTAAAAGCATTAAGTTTAGTGTTGCTATTTATTTTTTATGTTTATTTTCTTTATTTCTTTTAATTCTCTTATTTTTATGCTTAGTTTACCTTAAGTTTTAGGGTGTGATATTGGTGTATGAAAGAGAGTTGTTATTTCATTTTCCTTTAAAAAAATGACCTAAAGTTTGAAAAAACACTTTACTAGATAAGAAGAGAATAAACTAAGCAAGAAGCATAAGATATATTAGATATATAATATGATACAATAAAAGGAGACTACATGACTATGATGGAATACATGAAACCATCTCTTGTAGGGACACAATCTAAGATTGCACAACTTGAAACCAACACAAACTATAGGTGTATGTTCAATATAATGAATTACAGGATAAAGATCTCAACAAACACATAACTAACTTCTTAGAAATGTATTACACCTTTAATATTAATACAGCCATTAAAGATATTATAAAGTACACATAACTAACTTCTTAGAAACTTATTACACCTTTAATATTAATAGAGCCATTAAAGATATTATAAAGTTGAAGTTGTTTTAATTTTCACTAAAGGATTGAGCTAAACAATAGTTAAAGGCATTTCCTACAGTTTCAATCATAAGATGGGAAAGTCTTATTCTTAGTTAAATATTTCCTGCTATCAAAGACAACAAAATTGTGAAATGACATCTCTACCCATCAATAGCTTAAAAACAAAAGTTTTTATGAGCTGTGGGATATATAAAGATTAGTTGAGAAAGTGTCAATATTTGACTTACCAATATGTATGTAAGTTCAGATCTTTTATAATGGTTGAATCTATTTAATAAAGTTGATGATTGACACAACAATAAGTGGATTTTTAATAATAAAACTTGAGAAGTAGCCCTTGAACTTAATATAAGAGATGAGCACAAATAACTATTAGTCATAATTAAGAAGTGCAAGAACCAATAAACTAATAGATGTACTGATAGATGCATAATTAACCATATTAGAACCCTATATTTGATGTATTTTTGCTTGATATTTTATACTATTATTGTATATTTGGTATTTAATTTACTCCAAGTGTATTTACAAAGTACAATTGCCTTCATGGACTAATAGGAGAAGAATTCAAAATAAAACACGACATAAAACAATGACTAAAAATATAAAAGGGATGAACAACCATGCATAAGCTCGTGCACTTCTCTCAGGCCATATAGATTTGTGAATTTTGGAGATTTTGGATTATGTACATTTTCACGCTCGACTGTGCATCAACTCGTGGATCTCCCAGAACCTTAAAATTTACTATAAAAGACTTTTTAAAGGCTAAAAAGAGAGTGGACATTAAGAGGTTATTCTAGACATGGTAATCATTCTCAAAGGGCAATTTTGATCCAGAGAAGTGGAAAACAAGAAGAAATCATTGAAAGATCCAAGAGAAAACAAGATCAAACCTCTACTTTGCAAGAATATTCGATAAGAAATAAAAGGGAGATTTATAATTATAAACCCATTATTTTCTACTCGGGTTTCTTTTTACTTATGTTCGATTTCATTTTATTTCATATGTAACTAAATATCTTTGGTGTCTAGGTTAAATGAACCTTATGTTTATGCTTTAACATGTTTTGATTATTTTATTAATGCAATTGGTTTGATTGATATATTATGATTCGATTGAGTGTTTAATATATATTCTAATAGATCCAGATTATTTGATTATAATCTGATTTCATGTATAGAGATTAAGAAATCCTATTTATGAATAGATTTACCATAATTGAAAGGATTTGATCGCAACCCTAAAGATAGGGTGACATAAATCTTTTAGATTATGGTGAAACCTAGTAGTGGGATTCATAAATCGGTAAATCAATCCTATAAACTTTAACCTGAGTAATTAGGTTGAAAACCTTAGGATTAGTTGTTATTAGGCTTAAGGTCAACTATTTGCATACCATAGGAATCTCCACGGTCCAATAAATCAATAAATATTTGCATAATAAAAAATAATTATTTTTAAAAAATTTATAGGGATTTATAACCTAGACATTAATTTCTGATATCGATCATTTTCTAAGAGATTTCTTATTTCTCTATTCAATATCATTGCCTAATTTATTTTATTTTTTTATGTTTTATTTTCTTTAAATTAAAAATCATAATCAAATTCTTATACTAGATAATAGGATAACGGTAATTACTAGTATTCAAGTCTTCATGGGATTAACCTGTACTTGTCGGTACTAGCTATAGCTACATCATGCACTTATGATTAATTCATCATTACTAACTTAGAAAAGTCAATCAAGTTTTTGACGTCTTTGTTTTGGACTTTGATATTAGGAATACTTGAATGCTATTACTCTAGTCATTATTTTTGTATTTTATTTTATTTTATTTGTGGCTTATTCATTCAATTATCTTTTGAATTTCTCTACTTGATATTGAGTTTGTGGTTTATTGTAGGATTTATGATTCATTATCATAGGCATAACTCATAATGGAATGATGGAATGAATGGTACTTTTATGGGAGCCAGCATATGTCTTCACAACCTATAACATCACTATATGGGAGAGAGAGGTTTCCTTATATGGTTTCAGAGGCTCAATCGATGTCTATGTTGTGTTGGGACATTTGTGGGAGTGCTTACTACAATCATGAATGTCAAGCACCGAACTATATGTGAGAATGACAGAACAAGCATAATCAACCTTAAGGGGCACTATATGGGAACAACTACAATTCAGAATGGAGAAACTCTTAGACCTATGGATGAAATGACTATGTTTCAGCTAAATATTTAAAATACCAAGCAACTTGAGCCAACTTTGGAAGATATGATGGCTGCTTTCATTTAAGAATCGTTCATGAAGCATTAGGAAACAAAGGCTCGTATACAAAATTTGGTGAATTGAATCAACCAAATCTTGGAGATAATATCTGATGAGATACAAAGGAGTTTGACTATTACTATAAAAGTAAACCCTACCAAACATAGAATGGCAATCATCTTAGTGAAAAAGAGCTCCTAGTGGAAGAGGAAGAGGTAAAGGAACAAAGTATTACAGACAAAGTAATGGAACTCTAGGCTGAAATGAAAGCTAACTTATGTGAATTCAATAGTGAAGACAAGATAAGGGTTGGCTTCGTAAATGGAGTGACATTCTAAGAAGAACTTCTTGAAGAAGCCTCCATCGAAGAAAAGGAAGTAAAGAAATGGTAGGAGATAATAAAAGAAGATAAGCCAGAAACCTCTGTCTAGGACGAAGAAGAAGAGTGGATAGAGATGATTAAGGAGGAATTGGCGAAGGAACTAGGTAAGGAAAGTACTGATAGGGTGTTGGTAGTGATCTTAAGTAAGGACGCTTCCTACTTCCTCTAAGACAAACCATTGGAGCCAATCAAAGATTCATTAAGTTTTGTTATTCCCTATTTTATTAATAGTTTGTCATCGCAATAGGCATTAATACAAATGATTGGAGTAATAAATTTTATAAATTATGTCCTTGCTACTATCTTTCAGCATACGACTTACTTACAGGCTACACAACCTTTATGCATGGAAACAGGTGGAAGCAAGCTACTCATTATTAATCCAGGATGAAGTTGAGCATAAAGGATATGTCAAGCTAACGACATTAAACAATCATTGCATGGGAAGCAACCCATGAATTTAGATAGTTTTTTTTAAATTTTATTTTATCTCTATTTTCATATTTCGTATTTTTCTTTATTGTTATTTGTTATTTTATTTTATTGTTTTATACCTTTTTTGTTTATGTCTTGTAAGGATGTTAGTCTCATATTGGATGGATCAAAATCAGAAAATCGTCTTACTCAAGAAAGTTTCCACTCTTCCTCACTTTATAATATATGCTTATATTGTGTACATTGAGGACAATGTACAAATTTAAGTGTGGAGAAGGGCTTAGTGAATTTTTAATAATTTCTTTAAGCTTATTATAATCTTCATTATTAAATTTTATGAACTAATATCTTGAATTGGCTGAAATATGTCCATTAGTACTATGTTTCATTATTGAATATTGATTGAATTGGTATGCAAAAGGATGATAATTATAATAAAATTTCGTCTATAAGCCATATTTTTAATATTCATTGAAATTGTCAAATTGAATGAAAATTTCAAATTATTACACATATACTCCATATTTTTTGTGAGTTTTTGAACTTAAAAGCAAAATTCCAAAATTTTAAAGCTTTTGTTTTTCTTTCATGTTTGTTATCATGTATGGTACAATAATTCTAGAACTTGATTTTATTATACATATTGAGATTATAATTGTTAAATTAGAAGCATTGACATAATGAAGGCACTTATATTCAACAATTTGTTTATGCCTATTTATTTAAAAATTACCACACCCTTAAATTTGCGTTTAGGAATAACCAAGTTGAGTCATAGCCTTTTTTAATGATTAAACCCACATATTAACCTTTATCGTATTTTTCTTTGATGACCTTTTTATTGTTTTAAACCCTGAAGGTTTTTTTTACATTATTTTCTTCTTTGAAACTTGAATTTTTGAATGGTTCAACATTTCTTTAATTATGGTGCATGATGAATGCTGAAAATTATTGTGAAAAAAGAGAAAAAATCAAGCATATATATATGTGTGTGAAAAAAAAGAGAATATATATATATATATATAAAGAATAAATATACAGTACCATTAGTTTGCAATGAATGGACCCATATGTATTGTGAATAAGTTTCACGTAATTTTCATTTTAGGAAATTTCCTTCAAATCAAAGTTTTTATTATCCCAATCACACCTAACCTATGCCCCGTTACAACCTTATAAGACTTTTTTATTTGTGTTTCTAGTTTATACATAAGTGGTGGAGATGTGATAATATTGCAAGTCTATGGTAAGAATTTTACTATGTATTGATTGAGAGTTTGATGCTTTTTACCCCAAACACTTGAGTGCATTGAGTGAAATCCTAGTGAGGGTGTAAAGGTTTATGCTTTTGATTTCAATGTGATTATTGATGTGATTATTATTAATATTGACTTAGGTTAATTTTAGGATAATTTGATTATAACTATATGTAAATTTGATTCAATAGGATATGATGATATAGAGTATGATTGGACAAATCAAGATTAATGAAGGATTGTTGTTGTTAAATTTATAATTCTAAGTATGGTTTGCTTTAGGACAAGTAAAAGCTTAAGTATGAGGATGTTTGATAGATGCATAATTAACCATATCTGTACCCCCTATTTGATGTATTTTTATTTGATAATTTAGACTTTTATTGCATATTTGGTACTTATTTTGCTCCAAGTGTATTTGCAGAATACACTTGCCTTTATGGACTAAAAGGAGAAGATTTCGGAAGAAAACTCGGCATAAAATGAAGATTCAAAGCACAAAAGGAAGGCACGACCGTGCATCAGCCCTGTGCACTTCTCTTAGGTCATACAGATTCACAAATTCTGGAGATTTTAGGTTATGCACAGTTTGATGTATAGTCGTGCATCAGCTTATGCATCTCCCATAACCTTAAATTTTACTATAAAAAGATGTTTTGGAGGGCAAAATGTAAGAGCAGACATTAAGAGGTGATTTCAGATGTGGTGATCATTCTCAAGGGGTAATATTGATCTAAAGAAGTGAAAAACATGAAGAAATCATTAAAAGACCTAAGAGAATACAAAATTAGACCTCTACATTACAAGAATATTTGATAGGAAATAAAAGGGACATTTAGAATTATAAACCCTTTATTTTCTATTTGTGTTTTCTGTTTATGCTTTAACATGTTTTGATTATTTTATTAATGAAATTGATTTAATTGATATATTATCATTCAATTACATGTTTAATATATGTTTTAATAGATCCAAAATACTAGAATATAATCTGATTTCATACATAGAGATTGAAAAATCTTGTTTATGAATCAATCTACTATAATTGAAAGGAGTTGATTGCAATCTTAGAGATAGGATAATATAAATCTTTCGAATTAGGGTCAAATCTAATAATGAGACTCACATATTGTTAGGATGACATAAATCTTCTAGATTAGGGTCAAACTTAATAGTGAGATTCACAAATTGGTAAAGCAATTCTATAAACTTTAACTTAAGTTTATGTAATGTTTAACTAATAGCATACCATTGGAATCTCCACGATCCAATAAATCAATTAAACAATTGCATAATGAAAGGGTAATTATTTAAGATATTTTAGTGGGATTCTTAACCTAGACTTTAATTTTTGATATCGATCATTTTCTAAGAGATTTCTTATTTCTCTATTTAATATTGTTGCCTACTTTATTTTATTTTTTTAGGTTTTATTTTCTTTAAATTAAAGATCACAATCAAATTCATAGACTAGATAATAGGATAACAATAATTACTAGTTTTCATTATTTTCGTGGGATCGACTTGTACTTGTTGGTAATAACTGCAAGTATGCCATGTACTTACGATTAATTCAACTTTGACTAGCTCATAAAAAGTCAATCTAGTACGCAGCAGGGATATAATGACTATAATGGTAGTTTAAGTGGAGGCCCTAGCAAGGAAGCTTGAAACCTTTAGTACATTGGTAAGACTATATCAAATGATGAGTTGAATTTTGTGTTCAATGACATAAAAGCTTTAAAAACAAGTTAGAAACCTTATGGATGAGCTAGTAAGACACGTGAATTATATAGGGAGTTTCCAAAGATAAATAACCCATACAATAAGTTACAATCTGAGGTGGAGGAATCATCCATATTTTTTTTAGATCAAACAAATAGGTTAGAGGCAACCTCCACATGTATTTCAATAAACTCAACAATAGGAGGAGAAATTAATCTTAGAGGAATTGACGAGTAAGTTTATAAATACATATGAAGCTCAATTATAAAATCAGATGGCTTTTATTCAAAACCTAAAAACTTAGATCGGCCAATTAACAAAATTTTTAGTTTAATAACCTCAAGGGGACCATTGCTTAGTGATACAATGCTAAACTCAGGGAATATGTGAAGGCAATCACCTTAAAGAATGAGAAGAATTTGGCAACATTATGATTAATGTTAACTAATAACATGGATGATGAAGAGGTAAAGAAAAAAGTTGTAGAGGCAAAGTGTTAGAGATAGAATCAAATGAAAGTCACACCATTATCTTCTTAGAAACTTTACCATTAAAGCTAAAAGATTTGGGGAGCTTTATTATATCCTGTAATATTAGTGACATCTTCATAAATGAGGAGTTAATGTACTTAGGTGCTAGTATTAATATGATCTTATACTATCTTAAAGAAACTAGGACTAGAAGAACAAAAACCAAGTAAGATGACAATGGAATTTGTAAATAAATCAATTAGGCATCCTAGAGGTATTAGGGATAATGTTTTAAATAAAATTGATATGTTTATATTCCTAGTTAATTTTCATATTCTTGATATGGAAGAGGACAATAAAGAATATCTAATTTTATGCAAGCCCTTTTTGCAACAATCGTTGCAGTTATAAATGTTAGGAAAGGTGAATTAATGCTTAAGGTTAGGGATTGTAACACCTGATACCTAGTTTACCCGGTACACCGAAATAAATCGGCATTTGAGACTAATGTCATTAAAACCGCAGAACAGTGAATAATATTTTTTTTTGGTGACATCAAATTAATGATGTATGACATTTTTTGGTGGTCACAGGAAATTCTACGAGCAGATGTTTAAGAACCAGTACAAGAGTGGCATTTTTGTAATTAATGGACAATGAGGCTTATATAAGAAGCTAGTTAGAAAGAAGACAAAACTTTGTCTTCTTCCTTCTCCCTCACCCACGAAACCACCATGGAAGCTCCCTTTCAAGTTTTTCAACCCTTGTAACAAGATTGGGAAGGAGAATCAAGCCATTCCATCAATATAAAAAGGTAAGCCTCCATCCCAACACTTAGTTCTATCAATTGAAGCTTAGTTTTTCTCTCTTCTTTCTCATGGCTATGAAACCCATTTGATGGAATGTATGGGTTTGATGATTTTGATGATG
>JAOTAY010000004.1:23862873-23880476 GCA_025629805.1 Erythroxylum baracoense
TTTCAGTAGAATATAGAAAAGTTAGGCTTACTACGGGTTTTGGTGGCATTAAGCCTACCCATTCCCTAGTGCCAACAAGGCCCAAAAAGGGCGGGTCGTGTCAGGGATGAAGGGATTTTGTTCTTGATCTCATATAAGAGTAACCAATATATGGTTAATAATAAAACAAATTTAGTTCCACTATGTTTATAGGTAGATACATTGACAAAATAATATGATAAATTCCCTAAATGCTACTCACAATAGCAATTCTCCTAACCAGTAAGTCAGTGTTTTATAGAAACAACTCAAGATAAGCAGGCTTCAATTTGTTTAGCAATTACCATATAATGAATAACACTACAACTCATATTATATGTGAGGATCCAAACAAGGTAAATTATCCTAAATTGAAAGAAAAGGGGAATTAAAGGTTAGATGATTTCAAGGAGATAATTTTCAGTAAAAACTAAAAGAAGATATAGTAAAAAACTAGGCAAAGCCCCCATAAAGTTTCTTTGTCATTACCAAATGTCATTCTAAGCATGGATTGTCAGAAGGCATAATTTCCTTGCAAAAATAGGTAACAAAAGGCATAACTTCCTTATAAAAATTGGTAATCTATGGTTATATTTTGATAATAAAACATATATCGATAAAACTTTTAGAGAATAAATTAAAATTAGATTAATAAAAAAATGATTATGGGCTTTTGGTAGGGATTGTTAAACTATTTGATGGATATTCATGAACTAAAAAATACTAAAGATCAACTTGGCAAGCGCACTTATCGTTTTTATAGTATAGTCTAGTGAATACAAGTACTAGTAATTGTATAAGTAATAACTATCATTTTATTATCTAATCTAACAAACTAATGATTGAAATAAAAAATTGGTTAATAAACTAAAATTACTAACATAAAATATAAAAACTAATAAATAAGAATGAAACAATTAAATTGATAATCGAGATCTAAATGTAGAATCTGCTATAACCTTTTTATGTTTAAATTTATCTTAATTCAATTATTAACCCTAGTTTTTTGGATTAGTAGAAATTTCAAATTTATAACTATATTTTTTGGTAAGAATTACTTTTCTATTTAATTTAATCGATTGAAATATTTTTTAATAAAAATTTTAATAGTGCATTAGCTTGTTCTATAAATTTCTTTATGATATTTGACTCTAACCAAAAAGATTTATGTGTTCTTTTCTTTAGCATTGTATGTAACTCTTATTATGCATGCTATGATCTATTTATACATATGATTTTTCAATCCTTACAGATGAAATCTAAATTGTAATTAAAACACTAGCAAATTTGAATTCAAACATAAGAAGTAATCATGAATAGTTTGTAAGAAAAGTTAAGTCTTCCATTAAATTTAAGGTTCATTTTATCTAGATCTATCCCAATTTAGTTCATATTATGATAAAGAAAACTAATAAAAATAAGCAAAAAGTGTAAAATAAAATAGCTCATTCTTATAGATATTAAAATATTAAATTTCTTTAGTTGAATTTTACTAGGAATCCCATTATTTCTCTACATAATTGCTCCTTTCTGCCTCAAATTGCTTTAATTTGGCTCTCTAGTGATATTTTGTCACCATAATAGTCCTTTTAATATTTTTATGTCAAAACCCTAGAAACTTTATAATATAACACTAAAACGAATCCAACACATATTCGTCTTGCATTTATGTTATTTAAACCTTTAAAATTTGTAAAAGTCACTACCAATATGGATCAATAACACAAATTCATATTGCAATTATGTTAATTAACAATGAACATGAATTAGATACAAATTTGTGTTGGGGATTTATGTCCAAAACTTCCCTTTGAAATTATGTCGAAACTGCTCCAACTTGACTATAATCTGCTAATATTCGTTCCTTCTTTATTGGAGAGTAAAAGGAGTTAAAACAAAATATAAGGTAAATTGAGTACCAGATCCTATAAAAACCATTAAAGCACAAGAAAAAAACACTCTCGAAATCATACTAAAAGCATAGTTTAATTAGCACTTTTGAAATTAACTTGAGCATTTTCTTTCATGAAGAAAATCTATCTCAATAAGACATCAACCTAGGTAAGTTAGGTTTCAGGAAAATTTAACAATTCAATCAATAAGTTTAAGTATAATAATTATCAGTTCAGTCATCCCATTAATCAATACTTAGATCTTTATAATACACCTAACTTGTAATTCAACTTCAACCTAACTAAATAATGTTTTAAATTCAACTCAATAAAAAAATTAACCATATGTAAAGCGAATATAAAAAGTGTAAAAAGTAATGTAATTTATACAAGTATGATTGACTTAGCTAAAAAGTTATCCTAACCTTTTTACAGAATGGTAAACATCTTATCATAAATATCTTTAATTACTTAATCAGGTCACAATTTTAACTAGCTACTAGTACTATTCATAACTTTGACCCACGACTTAGATCAACTTAAAAGAGTAGAATTTACTTATGAACACTTTATTTATGAATTTTTTATCAATCCATAATTAAAATGGACTAATTAACCACTCATGAACCTAAAATAAAAAACTCAAAATATTTCAACATTATTCATTTGACTCATCATTCAATCTAAGCATGATTATCAAGACTATTTAACAAGTTTCAGTTAAAGTACTTATCAACAATCATATATGTTAAATGATTCAATCTATTCTTAAAACAATAAAACTGCTAATAGATCAACTCATTCACCTCAATTTCCTTACCTAATTTCCTAAAGTTTTCACTAACTAAACTAAATGCAATTGGAATTTATAAATAAACTAAGTCTTAAAGTAATCACTCTCTCACATTTAAGTTATACATTATCCTAAATGTATATAATATACAAGAATATTAAAAACTAGATAATTAGGATAATTAGTACTTCTTTGACAATAAAATATCATAAGACTTATCGAATTCCATCATTAATTGATCATTAATCAATCAATATAACTCCTCAGCTACTAAGTCTCCCTCTAGATGTGCCTTTATTGCCAGCTCTTTAGAAAATGTGTAAGGGTGCTTTGTAATACGAGGTCTTGTATATAGTGTTTCCTTTATAACCTATAAAAATCAATCAAATTTCATCCCAAGTAAATTAATCATTGTTCAATATTAAAAGACTATCAAAATACACTTATATCCATAACTTTAGTGTTTTTTTAACTTAAAAGACATGCAACAAACACTAACATTATGCAAAAACTTACTAAAACTATTGTCAAAGATCCTAAAAACTACAAAATTGAAGAAAAAATCTAAATTATTTGGTTGCTCCTAACAAATGATTCTTTTATTAGTCTATTTTTTTTAACTTCTTACTTAAGCATTTAACTCATCATTGGAATTTTGGAGATTGTAGACATATTTACTTTGCTTCGGTATGTCAACCTCCTCAAAGTTCTTCTTCCTAATTATAGGATCATTAGCTTCCAAATATGCCACATGCTCCATTTAAATAGAGCTATCCATCTCTTCTTCTATACAAGTTTCCATAGACCATATATGGTTATTTCCTACATAGAATAAGAAGTTTTAGTATCAATAACATCTATATAAAAGAGAAGAGTCATCTTTATCAAAGGGATGTCTTTTGGATTCCAATATCTTAAAAATTACTTTCTCAATCTCTACTTTTAGGATTAATTTCCTATTATGCACATCAATAATAGCTTCAATTGGAACTATCAAGGGTCATGCTAAGATCAAAGGAACCTTTATATTATCCTTCATATTCACAATTAAACAATCGATATGAAAGATAAAATTTGTAAACCTTAACTAAAATATTTTCTATAATGCCCCTATGATACTTAATTGACCCATCCACTAATTTAATACTCACCATAGTTAGCTTAGGTTTCACCTAATCCTAGTTTGTTAAACATGTACTATGGCATCAAGTTAATACTAGTAATAATTTATAAATATATTCTCAATCAGTTATTGCAATTCCTAAGGATTTTTGAAGTTGGTAGTCACACCCAAAGATGCATCAATCAACTATTTGGATGGATATATCAATCCACTGTGAAATGTTTTCATTTATGATCCCAAATAAAGTCCATAGTGTGGGAAATTTCTCAATAACTCCTTTTATATCTCCAAAGTATCATAGCATATCTTACCCTCTAATTGTTGAAAGGTAAAATATGTTGTTTATATTGGAGGAAAATGTTTAGCTAAAAACATGTTAGCTAAACCATTCTATATGCTAATAAATCCAACAGGCATGAATTTTAACCATGACTTAGCTCTATTTCTCAATGTCAACGAAAAGTATCCTCTAAAGCTCCATTAATCTTAAAAGTATCATATATCTTTAAAATTTTTCCCATGCATGTACTTGGATCCTCATAAGACTCTGCACAAGTTATTAAACCAACTGAATCATATTAGGCTTGATCTCAAAATTGTTGTCCTCCATTCTTGGCCGAATAATGTAAGACTGTTTTCCCTATAAAGGATGGTCTAGCATGATTCCTTATTGTACACTATCCTCCCTATCTTACTGTTGTGTTTAGTAGTTAAACCTTATAACTTCTAGTTGCATTCAAATTCCTAGATTTTTCTCCCTTAATTAACCAAAGTAAATTCCTTTAGACTTTTAGATTTGGCTTAACTATTAGTTTGGGACTACTCTTGGTTATAAACCAAAGTATCTAAATCCTAATGTTTAGGAAACAAACATAAGATTAAGAGAAAAAGTTCTAAAATAAATAAATGTAAAAAGAAAGAATAATTGATTAGATTAATAAAAATAGTGTTCCTAATATTTGAAAAATGGTTTTAAAATTTTGATATATCCACAATCCGAACAATAATAAAGATTAAATAGGTAGGTGCACCTATTGTTCTTATAGTATACTTTAGTGAATACGAGTATCATTCCTGTAAGGACTAAGAGTAATAATTACCTTTATAATATCTAAACTATCAAAATGAATTATTCAACTAAAAGAAGTGGTTAAATAAACTAGAATTACTAATCTAAAATAACAAATTAAAGCAATAAACAAGAGTGAAATATTCAATTTATAATCAAGATCTAACTATAGAATCCCCCTATGAACATTCCATGCTTAAATTTATCTTGATTTAATTGTTAACCTTATTTTCTTAGACTGGTAGAAATTCTATAGTTATAACATATTTTCCTTAAGAATTATAACTTTGACCTTTATATTGATTGATTGAAATATCTTTTTCTAACCAAAACCCTTATATAAAATCTAAAAATTGAATCAAAATGCTAGCAATGTTTAATCCATAGATAAGAAGTAATCATGAATAATCTGTAAGGAAACTCGTGTCTTTTATTAAATCAAAGAGTCAATCTAAATAAAAAAAACATTTGAGTTCATTTTATTTAGATCTATCACAATTTAGCTTATATTAAGATAAATAAATCCAAAAATAATTAAGAAAGAATACAAAATAGAAGGACATTCTCATGAATCTTGAAATCTTGAAGTTTTTCAATTAAATCTTGATGGGAATCCCTTTCCTTTTCTCTAAATTTTCTCTTTTATGTCTCAAAAATACTATGGTTTGACTCTTTAATGACATTCCTTTCTCACAATAATCCTTGTAATCTTTTCATACTAGAAAACCTAAGAAGTTTCATAACATAACACCAATATGGGTTAAATAAGGATCTGTGTTACACTCATGTTATGTAAGCCCTTAAACTTCATAAAAGTTGCTACTAATATAGACCCCCAATATAGATTTATATTTCAATTGTGTTACATAACCATGAACATGAATGGAAAATGAATTTGTGTTAGGGATTTGTTTTATAAAACCTTCCTTTAAAATCATATCAACACCATTCTAAATTCATTCTTTCTTTATCGGAGAGGAAAAATAAGATACGAAAATAAAATATAAGCCAAATTGAATATCAATTCCTATAAAAATAATAAAAAACGTGAGTACAACACTCTTAAAATCACGTATCATTTCAATGGTAGGATTGTTATTACTTCTGAATAAAATAAAGGTAAAGGCATTTAATCAAGAGCCCCATATTAATCAATTTACTTGAAAGTTAAGCTTTTACCTAATTTATGTCTGATTTGCTTCACTTTTTTGTTGAAAATTTGGCTGTCTAGAAAACATCGCTTTAGAATGATAAGACCAATCCATGACAATATATATCTCTCCTAGATGATCTTTGGAAATTTCGATAGCATTTTACTTCCTTTAGAGTCTAAAGGTACTAGCCTAAATATGTTGAATTTTAGTTATGATTTTAGAAAAAGAGACTTATAAGAAACCACATTAAAGTTTAATAACTAATAGAATTTGAGTATTTGAAGACTTCAAAAATGACCACATTAAAGACTTATAATAACCACATTAAAGACTTCAAAAATGAGTATTTGAAGAAACATAATAGAAAATGTATCAGCTCAATGGCAATTCTATATTATTAAAGATTTTGCTTGTATGTGGGACAACAAACTCTAAGAAGTAAGAATTTGCTGATTAGTTAGTAGAGGTAGTCTCTTAAAATTTGCTTTTAATCTTGTCTTAGCAGTGATATATCTTAAAAATTGCTTCTATGTGAATTTATTAGCCATGTAAAGCCTCACAAACACAATAATGCATATATTCTATTGGAAATAACTAAGAAGCGAGTAAACGTAAAACAAAAGGAACCTTGAAGAGTGAGCTTAAGTAGCAACCAAGTGAGAGAGACAAGCTTTAGAGTAGTCGTGGTTGGAGGACGTGACTGACGAGGAATGGAGCAGTGGATTAGTGTGAGAATGGATTTGTGAAAAGGCAACTTTAAGCGAGGTGATATATAGGTGAGGTCCTAAGAGGAGGACTGATACAGTTTTGAAGGAAGTAAAAAGGAGTCTTTGATACTTGATGTAAAATAACATTGTTTTACAGAAAAAAAGAGTCATGGATACCTAGTGTACCTAAAACGACATCAGTAAACAAAGGCCAAACTTCAGGGAAGTCTAAAATTAAAAAAAAGAAGTTTGAGCACAGCTAAAAGCTAGGTCAAATCAGAACAAGAACATTAACTTTAGGTTGGGCATGGGCTTACAAGCCAAACTTAGCTTGCACTAAAGGAATGGTAACTGGTTTTTTACTGTTTTGAAGCTTATAAATGTTTAAGGATGTTATATATGGTGAAAGAGAACCTTAAAAGGATAAACTAGAATCGCTATAGCAACATATTTCAAGAAGCTAGAGCTGACCTCAACCAAAAGCAAAATTTAGACTCTATCAATAAACATAGGATCCTTCTAAGCCAGCATAAAAGAGACTAGTTGTAAGGAAATACATTCAACCTTTAGAAGTCTATTAACACTTTATTAAAATAGAAATTAAGAGTTCAATGGCTTCAAAAAGGAGACAAGAATTTTGGTTACTCCTGTAAAGCCAATCTCTCAAGAAAGAACACCAATAAGATTAATTTTTTAAGATATGCACATTTTTTAGTGACCCATAAAAGAACAATAGATTAAAAAATGGCATAAATTTATTTTCAAGGCACATTAACAACTTACACTAATAGTTGTTCCTTTGTGTAGAAATATTAGAGCCAAATTAGTTACCAGCTGTAATGGAAAAATGTCAAAGGAATTAAATAAAGATTATATAAGACTCATTCCTAAGATCCCTAATCTAAATTTTTTGAAGGACTTTAAGTTGTTGGCTTTAAGATTGAAAAATGCTTTGAGCTCCACCATCAATCCATCATAAGTAGCTTTTATATAAGAAGTGAATATCAGCGATAATATCCTTTTGGCTCAATAATTATTCAAAAACTACTATAGGAAATCATCAACAAAAAATTATAAAATAAAATTTTATTTTTAAAAAGATTTTGACTCCATCAATTAGAATTTCATTCTCCACTCTCCGAAAGCTTTTGGATTCCTCAAAACTCGCCAAATGGATTGAATAATATATCTTAACTACATATTTTAGCGTACTGATTAATGGTGAGCCTACTTATGACTAAGGGAACAAAGAGCTTGAGACAATATGATCCATATCCTCTTATCTGTTCACTCTATGCATTGAGGTGCTAACTAGGTTGATTGATCACGACATCAAGATTGATGGAAAATTCATTTACCATAACAAATGCAAGAAGTTGAAGGCTTATGACATTATTTTCATATGACTTACTGTTCGGTATGACCAATTAAAAAGTGATATTTTAAAATTGCAAAAGTTTGCAATGCGAATTCTGAGCCAATATATGAGTGTAACAGGATGTAAAAAGAACTGGAGTACAAAATGTTGAATGACTTGGTCATTTTTCGATACAACTTAAAGCTTAAGGCATTAATTTCGATATAATTTCTTGTAATTTCTTAATAATTTAACTTTATTTGTTTATTAGGATTTTTAACAGAACAAGTAATTATATAAGTCTAATTTGGCTTAACCTTAAAGATCTTTTGGAGGATTGAGTTTCTGAGGAATCGAGTTTGGTAGATAAGAGTGATTTAGAAGATAATCTTGAATGAGAAAGTATTGATATATCATTTGATGTAATGAATTTGAATGATGGTGATGATCAACGTCCTCTTAATAATGAAGATTTTGTATCAAATAAGAATTGAGATCAATGTGATTTGAGCAAATAATTGATTGAATAAAGTTTTAAGTTTTCATTTGTCTTCTTCTTTTAATTTCACTTATATTTGATATATATGTTAAATTATATATATACAATGCAATTATAAATATTTTTATTTCATATTTAACTTTTAATTGGTTAATCCCTCGGTATGACCTGTTTGTAAATTGTAATAGTTAGAGAATCGTGGATATTTATTATTCTTCTTATTTGAAGTTTTGATGTAATTGATATTTATTATATTATGAAATTATAATATTTTAAGTATCTTATATTGTTCGTAATTTTATATTTTTATAATAATTAAATAATCTTTTCTATATTAATTGCAATTATTATTTATATGTGAAATAAGTGAAATGTAATATTAATAAAATAAATAAAATTTTGTTATTTCAAATATCTATTATTATGATTTTTGAAAATATGATTTGATGTAAAAATATGAATTATTCAGTGCAATACATTGAAGGGCTATTTTATAATTTTAAAAAAATTCAAACTATTTTAGACATTTAAAAAATACTTTCAATACTATCCAATATTAATCGGTACCAGAATCAAGTATGATATCAAGTACAATATTCGTAACATTGCTATATACTCGTCATGATCCTACTTTATCCCATATATGACAAAGAAACTCACATTTAACGGTTTAACCCAATAAACACACAGTTCGTCAGTCGTATAAACTTCGTCTTCAATGTGTGTGAGGCCATGCCTCCTTCCAATGGATCAGGGTCAGTGCAAAAGGATTCCCATCTTAGAATGCATAGTCTCATTTACAAAAGTATTAAATAGGCGTTCCTGCAAGATTGGCAGAAATTGAACATTTTACGAACTGTTCCTCTAGCTTACTTCTCAAGAGATAATGTACATAGCATCCAACTAGAAGTGCATGTCCATGATGACTTTTTTGCAGGTTTCAATGAAGAAGCTAATTTTGAAACTAAGTGGATAAATTCTAAAGGAACATGGTGAAAATCATTTGCATCTGAATCTGCTCTGACCTGATAAAAGTACCCATAATTAGCATTAGAATATCTCCATGTCCATCGAGTGTGCTAGTACTCCGTCGTCTTCCCACACCACATTCTTGGCTTTTGGATCTTTTCCAATTAATTTCAACGGCACTTCCAGTGGTGGTGGTTTCTGCGTATATCAGACGTGAAATGCTCTTTATGAAATCATTATTTTTGACCATAATATCGTCTGCTAGAATCCAAATTATCATCTAGAAGATAAAAGAAATCCAATTCATTAGTCGAAGATGAAGGTACCATGCAGCGAATGAGAGGCCAACTAATTCCACGAAAGAAAGGGTGTTGCTTGATTTCACTAGCACCTGAATGCGATCCTAAACGCATGGCAGGATCTCTGATCAACAGTGCATTAATCAATTGCCTGGCAGTGAGACTAACCTGAATTGTTAAGTCAGTAATATCAGCCACCAAATAGTAGAAGGCTTAGAAGCTTAACAGATTACGACGGCATAAAATGCATGAAGTCTTGAGGCTAGGCATGCGTATAAAAGATTGGGATCAGCATTAAAGTTTGTTTGGGTTGTATGTATGATGCTTTTAAAGAAAAGCCAATTAATATCGTATTTAAATCCATTGGCATTTATGGTTTTTATACATGTGAAAAATAGAACCATAAGAACCTTAGTTGCATCAACAATAATGAAAATTAATTTCAAGTTGCAATGGAAATAACTCGGTAAGTACCATTCTCTAGTGGGAGATAAGAGTGAAAAGAGAAGGGTTAGTAGAATGGCTTAACCATAATTAGGATTCAGGTCTACTTAGGACAATGGTCTAACACAGGCACTTGTTAGTTTCTAGCACAGGACAAATAAAAGACATCGTATCTAACAATTCATTGACGCAGACTGGCCAAAACCTTTATTATCTCTAATTTCTTTTGATTAGTTAATGTTATTTTTCCTTTCTACGTGTACAGTAAAAATATATTCTTCAATTCATGTGGTAGACAACACAAACGAAGAGCATTATAAATGAAACAGCTAAAAGCTAGAGGTAAGGGATGGAAATTAAATAACTTACTGGTATGCTACTCGGAAAGGTAAGATCTTTATGCAAAATGTTGGCGAAAGTCTTTTGCCTGTTCTTTCCTCTGAAAGGTGTACGACCATATAGCATCTCATACAACAGTATACCTGAATTGGAATATATAAACAAGTCAACAGTTAACCTTATCTTGGGAAGTTAATGCAATCTATAGGAACAATTTTTATCTTGGGAAGTTAATGCAATCTATAGGAACAATTTCCGCAGAAAATACACCTTATATACCAAGAAAAAGAAAAAGAAAAACTGCAAAAGGATTAGATGTATTGTCCAGCCAAGGACGGGACGACCATTTGCTAGGCAACTGGAACAAGAAAGGCAGACATCTAGAATATCAGCATGTGCATATTTTTTTAGAAGCCACGTCCCCCATATTCCACCCTACTCGATGAGAATGTAAACCCTCATAGAAATAAACCAAGTGTATCATGTGCTGCTCGTATAAGTTAAGAAGTTCCGTTAAAAGAATAGCTATCACCAAATTTAACTGTGATTTGAATCGAATTCCCCTCAATATTCAATAGTGTGAAACTAAGTATGATACCATGTGAAGTAAGAGAAAGATCTATGTTAAGCGACCATTTCATCACAACAGCTTAAGTTGTTGTGTGAGGCCAACTTAATTGATTTTATATATTCACTAACACACCCCCTCAAGTGAAAGCCCTTTGAGCTTGAAACTTGCACAGGCTCTTGTGTTGAATAATAAGTGAGTGGTAGGATTTGAACTTACGACCACTTAGTTACAGAGGCTCTGATACCATATTAAGCGACCATTTCATCACAATAGCTTAAGTTGTTGTGTGAGGCCAACTTAATTGGTTTTATATTCACTAACAATCTATACTAGGTCTTACGCGGTTTAGTTATAAAGTAAATGGATGTATCACTAATTATATTGGTTCACATGATTTTTCAAGTTTAGAGGCGTTGTACTCTAGACCAAAACCAGAAAGAAAAAAAAAGAAAAAGAATAGCTGATATTATTAAGAAAAATATGATTTAAGTTTAGTCAATTAATAGTTGTGGCATGCCAGAATGCACTTACCAAGAGCCCACCAGTCGATAGCACTACTATGACCTGAGCCTGTTATTATTTCCTGAAACCAAAGAAACCAAACTATTATGTGAACCAAATTATACTACCATGATTAAAGTGCTTTTGTTATTTTTATCATTAGAAGAGACATATATTAAACTTCTTCAGCAGCTTGCAAGGAGACAATATTAACAGTGAATTATTTTAACTAATTATATTACAATTAATTATTATATATAGAAATAACTAGAATATAGATATATATAAATTCATAGTCACAAGAAACTTGATGATAAAGAAATCAATGTCAGCAACAATATTCTGATCTTCAACCATTGTATTCTTATCCAGGAGTTGTATGTAATGCATGCTTGCTTCCATAAACCAGAATTAGCAGTCAACATACTTGAGTTCAAGGAAAGCAACTACAATTCTCGTAGTTTAACACTTCCAAAGAATTGGTATAACAGTACCTTCATAAATTATACACTCTGAATGTAATAAAGAGAATCAAAACAAAATATATAATAAAAGATCTTCACAGTCCATTTATTGTGTTAGAAATTTAAACTTCCATGGTACAAGGTTTCATATACCGGAGCAATGTATTCTTCAGTTCCAACAAAAGAATTCGATTGTGCTATTGGTTCTGCAACAAAAATTGCTGGTAGCTGGCTTCTGGATCTTCTTCTCCTATTAGATGGCGGATTCACTATAATCTGCAGCACATACAAAAAGTTTAGATAACGTCCAAATGAATTCACAGAAACTTACTGTAAGATGGAATGTTGAAAATATCATCTATTGCAGATCAATCAAGAGCCTACCATTAAACGTGTCATGCTGAAATAAATGAAATCTAAAAATCTTGCTACATTAAATCAAAACTAACAAAAATTCTTGAGAAATTTTGGGTGAAGGAAACTCCACAATTTTGAAGAAACTAAAATGGGAGGGTAACAACCCGTCTTTGTATGATGTGCACCTATAGAATGTGCTGTGGATCACCTGAAATTTCCCTTCAGGCACTAGATAGAATATGATGCCTAATTAAAATCCTCAAGATATGGAAAATCAAAGTTAAAATGCATGCATGCTTATATAATTACATACTTGTGGGTTACAGGACGTCATAAATGATAAATCAAAGTCGGTTAAAACAATATGACCATCCTTCTGGAGCAAAATATTTTCTGGCTTTAGATCCCTGTAAATTATCCCTGATGAAGTCATTATAAAATGTCAAATCAGTTGAAAGAAATAAGGACAAAATTTACTGCAGAGAAGCATTATAAGGAACATTTTGTGCTACATATATAACAACCAAATAAAAGACTAACCATCTATGGTTGTAGAAACTCATTCAACACTCGTCTAGTAGGATTAATTGTTGAAATAAACCAAAAAGAGTTAAATATTTCTTGTCATTAATTCAAAGAAAAAGCAAGAATTCCTGTGTTTAGCCATTGCCAAATAAAAATCAGTTTACACATGAGACCGCCATACAGTTCTGTAAGTTCCTAATTCATTTAAGAAGAAACTAAATAGTGATATGTCCACACATCATCGCCACGTTGGCAAAACGTGATCACTTTTCCATCCCGTCAATAAGTCACCGTTATCAAATGCATAAAAATAAATGTGTTTGCATGACATTGAGTTGTATATCCTACCCATTACTGACCATAATTTTTCCTTTCTGTATCATTTTTATGTTACCCATCATGAAAAGCTATATAAGCTACACTTACCATGAACATTTACTCATCAGGGAAGCACTAATATGTCAAATACCCATCTTTTCTCCAATTTATATAGTATATGAAGAAAAAGTAAGCATAACTGGTATCGTTAGTACAGCATACAATATAGACTGAGTTGATAGAAGTACCTAAACAGTGAAGATATTCCAAGCCAATTACGACCTCGGCTGCATAGAATCTGCAAATGTAAAAGGAATGAAAAACAAAGCATGTATAATATTGGTATACGATATCTTACTTGAGGTACATGATTTGAAATCAACACACCAATAAAATGTCTGAGGATTATTCAAATTGTTTTAGACCCCGCTGTAAGTTATTTGGAGCAGGGATTGTCAGGATGGAAACAGTTACTTATCTATTTCACTAGAGTACGAGTAGATAAACATCAATCTTTCCCATCACTTCTATGTCCTCTCACTCTTCCTATATTCAATTCCGGAATAGATACCCTCATTGCACCACATTTTATTTACTTTAATCCTTTGAAATTTTCCACCCAAGACTTGGACTATACTATAACTCAAATCAGTTCCTCAGCCCATGGGAACAGAAGTAAAGGCCCTTAAAATTCAAAAGACCATCAATTTTTCCTTCTAATTTCAATAGCTATATTCAAATAGAATTTTTTGGTGAACTGTTAAGTAAACAAAAGGATTTACAACAAACAATTGTTAATTTGCAAAATTAGAGTACCTTGCGGATTCCTCCTTAAACAATTTCATTGGTTGCTTGTCAAGTAATGCAAATAACTCGCCACCAGGGCAAAAGTCTGTTATCAGACAAACGTGTGTAGAAGTCTGAGGAGACAGAAAAGCATCAGAATATTTTGATATTTAATCAGCTAATCCTGCATAAAGAGGATTTCTCATTGCTGGAAGAAAACAATAACAATATTGTGCGAGCAGTTTAACCCTTATCGAATATCAAGAAGCAGGATAGGAAAAAGGAAAAACTCTACAGTCAATCATGCCTGTAGTATTTGTACCAAAATTAGACCTTCAAATCTTGATGCTACAGCAGCATTTTTCCCACTACTTTTAGTTTCAACATATAGAACGTTTTATCAACTACACACAAAGAAACTGATTTATAGGATGTCATATAGCGAATAATTTTTTTGGAAATTTGAAGATTGAAAATATAGGAAACAAAACTAATACGCTACAGTTAATAAGCAGACCTGAAATGAAGTGTACAGTGAGGGAAGAAAAGGATGATCTAGAAGACAAATAATTTCCCTTTCAACACAAGCACGATGAACCTGTAGACATTAACAAGAAAAGAAGATAATTGGCCACTGTGTTGCAATTCATGAGTGATAACATCATACATTCACTATTCAGCTCCTATTTTGATATATTTAAATTACTGTTAAATTTGCAATGGTCCTACCGGCTCATGCAAGTATGAAACTTAGACCGTACACAAGTCCAAGTAAGGTTTCACCAAAAACCAATTGGCCATAAGTGGAATAGCCCACTAGGCTTATATATTAGTCTTTTTTCTCCTCTTTCTTTGATGTAGAACACATATAGGTATTCTCAACAATCCCCCTCACATGTGAGTCCCTTTTTATTTTCAAATTTGTAATGGGCCTACAGGCTCACATGAGGAGAAAAGTTAGACTACAGACAAGCCCAAGTGAGGTTCTATCCTAAAACCAATTGGGTAAGATCTTCATTGGCTCTGATACCATATTAGGATTTTCAATATGGGAAGAGTGTAGAGCCTATTAACAAGAATTGGGCTTGAGTTCAACCATTGCCAAAATGACTAGAACTAGCCATTTGGTTAGTTGGCCCTTACCATTTATTAAACCTTTAACATTTTCATTTTTAATCAATGAGGGATACTCTAATACTCCCCTTCAAGTGCAACTGGGAATGAGCATCTAGTTATCACTTAAAATAAATGCAACGGTAATCAAACCGGGCTGCTGGTACTAGACATTCAAACAGACAACCGAGAAATTAAGAATATAAATTAGACCTGCTTTGATATCACGTTAAATTTGCAATGGGCCTACGGGCCCACACGAGGAGGAAAGTTAGACCATATACAAGCCTAAGTAAGGTTTCATCCTAAAATCAATTTGTCATAAGTAGAATAGCCTACTAGGCTTATATGTTAGTCTTCTTTCCCCTCTTTCTTTGATGTAGGACGCTCACATGTAGGTATTCTCAACACTCCCCTTCACATGTGAATCTCTTTTTACTTGGGCAATCCAGAGAGGTATGTAAACAATCCTCTCAGGGCTAAACTTCGAATTGAGGTCAAATAAATCCCCTCTTGGGGCAAACAATACTACTGGGCCACTTGCTCCATGTAAACTTCAAATCCTTCTCTAGTTACTTAAATGATGGGCCTCCTTTTAGGCCAAACAATAGGCTAAGATCATTGGCTCTAATATCATATTAAATTTTCAATGGATCTATAGCCCATACGAGGAGGAAAGTTAGACCACACATAAGTCCAAGTAAGGTTCCATCCTAAAAACAATTGGCAATAGGTGGAGTAACACATTAGACTTATATGTTAGACTTCTTTCCCCTCTTTCTTCAATGTGGGACACTCACATGTGGGTATTCTTAACAATTATTAATCATATTCTAGGTTTTCTGTAGGCTTGACTATTCAAGCAAATATGTACTACAAAATGCTTAAAGAGACATATGCTACACACAATGCATTTGAATTTAAAAATGGTACTATGGTAGTTCAATTTGATGTTTCTTGCATGCAGAATGTGAGTAACTTTCTGGATGTCTAGTTGCTACTCATTATGGGAAACAGAAAGCTAAAGTCCCTCTAGTGAATCTTTTCCTTTTAGTATGATATCCAGTCAAGTATATCAACTCAGTCTGTAGCATATCATATTGTAGATTATGACATTACAATATCTCCCACAGATATTTTTTCGGTCTCCGTTTTTCTTTTCTCTCGCTACACAAACATTTTAACATAGATATGTCGTTAAGTTTTCTAAGTCCAAACCAAATCCTATTCCTTCTGTCACTTTGAGCAAGTTGCTGTGATTAGTATTATTTTATTTTAATTTTGATTATTAAGTATTTATTATTATTATCATTAGTATTATTATTTATTTGTTTTTATGCATTTATGTATTTTATTTTATTTATTTATTTATTTTAGTTTTATTTATTTACTCTTTTAACCTGCATTACTTTTTTGTATTTTTTATATTATTACTATTTTTTTTTCTTCATGTTATAATTGTATGTGGATCTATCGGAAATAATCTCTCTACTCTGTAGGGGTAAGGCTGCGTACTATCGACCTTCCCAGACTTCGTTTTGTTGCTAAATTTCAAACTGGATGATGACGACGACGACGAAGACATATAAGACATAGATTTAAAATATATATAATAATTTGTCAATTATATGTTTTGAAATGACTCAGCTAAAATAAGAAATCTGAAACACTATTTAAAATTAAAATTTGAATTTAATTAGAAACTCATTTAAATTGAATTTTGTTAACTTTGAGTTAACTTTAAACCAAACAACAATTTCGATTTTAAGAGCTTTCCATTTTAAGAAACTATAAATTTGCAGCTTGCTAAAATATTGAAAAGATATTCGATTGAGAAGAAAAATATACTAAAACTTGTTGAGTCAAATTGAATGGAAATTATTGGTTTATTAAATAATTTTATTTGAAATACGTAAGTTATAGATTATTCATCGTTATCATCATCATCACACTCAGTCTAAATCTCGCATTAAAGCGAAGTCTGGAGAGGTCTGATAGTACACAGCCTTACTCATACAGAATAAAAAGGTTATTTTCGATAGACCTATATGCAAATATGACAATAAAAAATTTATAAAGGTTAAAAGAATAGATATGTAAAACTGATGTACAAAAATAGTAGGTAAATAAAATTAAAATAAATATATATGTGATGGAAAACATGTTACTCCACCAAACTTCACTCCGATTCGACAGCAATGTATGGAAAAATTGAAGACAGAATGTGTATGTGTGTGAAGTGCGTGAAAGAGACGAAGAAGAAAGAAGTTCTCGAGGATTCCATCAGACAAGAGACAAGTGAGAT
>JAOTAY010000004.1:23880576-23892858 GCA_025629805.1 Erythroxylum baracoense
ATCTTACAAACAAATGAAGACTATACTCAGGATGACTTCAATGACAATGACGATACTTTGTTGGAATATATTAGTGACGAAGAATCTACAGATAATGTACTTAATGATGATGATTAAACGTAAGTTTCATTGTTTGTATTGTTTCAAATGTTAATAAGATAATTATTTTATGTTGTTGATGTTTTAGTTATGTTAATTAAGCATAGTTTTAATGTTTCATAAAATGTTAATTTTATTTTGCAATTACAATTATACGTTATGTTCTTAATTCGTTTTACACAGGTTATAGCACCTGGACGAAACAAAGGAAAGAGGGTGGTCACGATAGATGAAGTTTCTCCCACAAAATAACCAACAATTTCATCATCAAATGAGGGAAGTCAGCAACAACAATCTTTACCAGCATCGTCTGGTAGTCATGAGAGATCTTCAGGTATGTTTTTGATGACCAAACATATTTACATTTATGCTCTGATTACATGTTTAATGTGTTTTTATCATTATGTATTTTTTTAGGTTCTAATACTGGCCTCAAAAAACAAGGTAGAGCTAAGACAAAAGGAGTTGAGTTTAACGGATGAATGTTACAATGAATTCCAAGTTGCCAGTGACGATTGACCTGACGCCAGTGTGCCCAGTGGATAACATCCAAGCTACAAAGTTGGCTAGTGAGTTGGGCACCGTTGTAAATGATGTGTAAATATTTTTTTATATAAATTGCATTACATTTATATTTTATTTTATTTCAATTTATTATTATTTAAAAATTATGTCATTAACATTAATTATAAAATGAATAATATTAATATTTTAAACTGCCTTAAACTTATAATAAATTGCAAATAAATTTGTTTTTTACATTTATAATAATAATTAAATTTAAAATTAAATTTTGTCACTAAATAATATTAGCTACCAAAACAAATTCGTCATAAAAGTCTTAAAAATTGAAAAAAATTAAATTAATTTATTTTTTAACAATTATAATAATTACTAATTCAAAATTAAAATTTGTCACCAAATACTATTAGCTACCACAAAATTTCGTCACAAAATCCCATTAGCTACGTATATAGAATGTCACTAAAAGTCTTTTGCTACAACAACATAATAGTAGTTAACAATATTTTGCTACCAAAAACAAAATAGTCAAAAAAATCTATTAGCTACCAAAACCTAATTCGTCATAAACAGTTTTTACCTATGTTTACGGAACATCTTTAAAAATATTTCCATACAACAGGAACTTAGTAGCTAAAACTATTCTGCTAGTAAAATTAAATCGTCACTAAAAACAATTACTTACGAATAGCCTTTCGTCGCTAAAAATTTTTATCTACTAAAAAGAAATTTCGTACATAGCTATGCACGACATTTTTTAATATCGTCGGTTATAATTTGTAGCGATGAACTGTTTGTGTCGAAAAAACTTTTTAGCGATGACTTTGCGAAAAAGTCACAGATGTTATTTTGCTACCGAGATTCAGCGACGATTTGGACAACGATATGTTTTCGTCACACATGAGTATTTGCAATTTGTTCTTTAGCGACGTTAAATTTTGTCGCTAAATGTCCTATTTGTTGTAGTGATTGTTATTAGTATCAGATCTATTTAATTTGCATTATGGTTGATGCTTATCAAAAGAAATATATACTTTTGAGATATGAATATTTGGTACATCTAATATTTTCATTTTAAAAAACCTCTCAAGGAGAGCCAAGGTCAAAGCCAAAATGAGAAATCTCATGGCTACACAAGTAGATTCTAGACGTGTTGAATAACAAGAGAAACATTGGCACTGAATAACTAAGACAAAGCCAAAACAAGAAACCTTAGGACTGTATGACAGATTCTAACCAATGTCGGATAACAAGAGAAACACCAACACCGAAAAAGGAACTAAAGCCTTAACAGGCATTGCAAGACTTTTAAAGTGCATCATGTATGAGGTTGAATGAGATTCACATTATCCAACGTATTGCTCTAACTTGGAGACTAATTTAGTATCCTAGTAGTACCTAATGCACCAAATAGAAGAACAAGTTCTTTGTATTACCAGATAATTAATAGTTGTTAATATACATCGACTAATATGAATCTCATTCACCCTCATCTATGTTACATCACATATCCACACTATGGTATTGCTCCAAAATGCATGTTCCCTAGCTTAATAACTCTAAATATGCTATGATTTCTTCTAATCCAAATCAAATAAATCAAGCAACCAAAGACCATTCTAAGTATGATAAGTTCGTCCTTCTAACAGTTTCATGACTTGCTTTTCTATTGCACGATATCATTCCAATGACCCTAGTTACAATATAAGTTGAAAAGGCTAAAAAGTTTATGCCAAGTAACATCAGTGAATGCTTGAAGAACATATGCTTGATGGTTTCATCTTTATTTCAACATAGAGTACACCTTTTATTTAGTATATTAAATTTAATATTATTTTTTATCTTTAAATTATTCAATATAGCCAATCATAAGATAAATAAGGTTTTAGGGATGTTTAAACCTCGCCACACCAATTTATACTAACATACTTTCTGTTTAACTGGAATGAAAATTTCCAGAAAAGATTGATTAGTGAAGATTTTGGAGCTATGTCTAAGCCAAATCTAGGTATCAGCTTAATCTTAGTTAGGAGCTAGATTTAGGACCCTATTCTTTTTATTAGCAAATTTCTTGCTTAAATAGGTTGGACAATTCTTATTAGCTCCATCAATGATAACTTCCACTCTCAATGAATCAGGAAAGGAGGTTATGAAGGGATTGTAATTATGCTATTTAAAGAGAGGGTAAACTCATGCTAGTTGTCAAACCAAGTTCAAGTTTCCCTTCCCTTCCTTATAATGCATTTGAAACCTTTGTAGGCTTGATTGCTAAGCCATAACATCTTCTTAAGAGTTTATGAAGTATTAGTTTTAGGTTGAACATTATGCAAGCTAGCTTCTCTTAAATGGTAAATATAGATCCATCTCACCTAGATTTACTCCTTATCAACTAGAAATTTTCACATTCTCTTCACCAATATGACCTTGTTCATGCCTCTTGTCGATTTTCTACACTAAGTTCTTGGTTTACAAATATTAGCCCATCTGACTTTAGCTTTAGAAGAATTTCTTTCTTTTCCTAACCAAAGGAAGGTCATCAAAATTCTTCCAACAGTCTTATTGATGTTAATATGTAGGTGAAGATAAGAAATTTCAAGAATATGGAATGGTTAAGAACTGAAGCTAAAGCCTATTTGCCATACTGAGAGCTTTATTGCCCAAGTTTACCAACCTTTTCTGCACACTTCCAATCAATATAATGCAATCACTATAAGAAATTATTTTGTCGTAATGGGATCACTTAAATACTTTAGCTCTTAATTAAAACCAGTGACTGAGCTAATAAAGTTGATCAAACTATCATATTCCTTAAAAAGAAAAATGCTACTCTTATTTGGGTTAATGCTTAACCTTAACATTTCTTTGAATTCTATTAGTGATTTATAAAGCATATTAGTGGACTCGAGTTTAGCTCCATATTAAAGTAACAAGTCATTAAGAATTGAAAGGCTTATGATTTGAAATTCTCCATAATTATAATGAAGCTTGAATTCAGTTTCCTCCAATTTCCTTAGATCAATGAGTCTTGAGCACCTTTATACATCTAATGAACAAATAAAGGGATAATGAATCTCTTTGCCTCAAAACTTTGGCAGCCATAAAGTAATGTGTGGGCTCAGTATTGATAAGAATGGAATAAGACACAATAGTAACATATTAAGAGACCCATCTAAATTAGTTTGGTGGGAAACATATAATAATGATTAAGAAAACCCAACTAATAGAGTCAAATGCATTGCCTTTTGGAAGTCCACTTTGAGAGCACAACTTTTGATTTCATAGCCTTTATGATAAGTCTTAAAGAGGTTTTTAGTTACTAAAATCTTATTCCCTATAGATCTCCCTAGAATGAATGCACTTTGATAACAATTGATCATGCCATAAAGGATAGGCTTAAGTCTAGCTGTAAGGAGTTTGGAAATAATTTTATAGATGAAGTAATATAAGATAGGTTGATAATTAGCTAATGAAGAAGGGTTAGGTATCTTAGGAATAAGATAAATATTAGTATGATTGAGAATTTTCAAAGAGAGTTCCATTGGCAAGAAATTCTTGGATTATATTGATAATAGAGTTATATAAGAGAGGCTAAATGGCTTTTTTGTGTGGAAAACTTGGCATTAACCCCAATGGAGCATCTTAATATCTAAGTAAGAAAATGGTCTAACTAGGGAGTTAGCAATTTCAACACTAATTCCTTGGGGTATGCATTTTTTCATATCCTAGAAAGAGCAAGTAGTATGGGATTCAGAGCCTAAAAGCTCTATAAAATATCTTAAAGCTTCATTATTAAGTTCCTCTTTTTTTTAGCTAGAACACTACTAGGTGTTGGTAAAGAGATAATGATGTTGTAATTTCTTCTTTCTAAGATAACATGATGAAATAGTTCAATATTTCTATCACCCTAGTTCATTAAATTTATTCAATTTTTTGTTTAACTTTGCATTAAAATCAAACAAGATAGTTCATAAAAATAAAGCATCACTTTATCAATAAAATTGAAGCAATTAAAATAGATATAATACTTAGGTTTCCTTCTATTTAGACATGTGAAATAATCAGATACTTATGATGTTTAAATCAAAAACATAAAAAAAGAAACAAAATAAAATAAAGTAGAAAGAATTATAGAGTTGATCTCAATATTCTTGTGTGCTTTAAGTTTGAGGGATGATTTGGATCTTCTTTTTCCTTGAAATGGCTTTTCTATACTCCTTTAGCATATTTGTCTCTTCTTAGTGGCTAACCCTACTTTTAGAATAAAAGAATATGAAAATACCCCCCTAAAGTGGGTCCTCAATGTCTATTTATAATCTATACTATCATTAATACATGGTATAGGCCACGACTTGGATCTAAAAAAATCATAAAACTTAAAAGTCAAAATTTGTAAATCTCTCTTTTAGCTTTCTAAAGCCTCTTGAATAATCTCAATTGGAATTTATGTATGAAAGTTATGATTGATATATAAAGCAGTGCTTAAGTCATCTTACAAATCTTTTTAGAGAAGGAAATGGGTTGGCATACTCTTGCCCTAAGTCGTGGATCATTTTGTTTCCTCTAGGGATAGGACATAATCTCTGGCATCCCAATATCCTCAGGCTATAGATTCTCATATTTCTTTTGTTACTAGCACAAGGTTTCATGACATATTGCTCTCTATGGGTTTTATTCAACACCAGTCTATCTCTAGGTCATGTTCTAAGTCATGTCTCTTCCTAAACTTGATCAATGATGGACATAATTTGGTATACAAGAGTGGGCGAGATTGTGTTCAACCAAAAACTATGATTTTCTCCATATTTTTTTATTACAATTCTCTCCAATCTTGACAAATCTCATCTTAAGAAAACATCATCGATAGTTACCTAAAATATAATATAAATCAATTACATTGTAATAATTTATAAGAAAAATATAGTAAAACCACATTCTACGCTTATCAAATATCCCTACATTTAAGTTTTTTTTTCTTTTTCTTACGCAAATCAATCTCAAAATACATCAATTTAGGTAAGTTAGATTCTAAGAAAGGTCAACTATTCAATCAAAATGGTCAAATATTACCATTATCAATTCAATCATCCCATTCATCAATCACCTAGATCTCTAGCTAGTTATACTAATTTGGTATTTAATCTCAACCTACTAAATTCATCTTAATTCAAAAAACTTCACCTCATATGTTAAATGGACACAAAAAGAGTAAAAATTCCAAGTCAAGATGTATTTGACAAGTTATAACGAAAACAAACTAATGCAATTTCTATTTTAAATATTTTCTTCCTTTTTTCATAAAATTTAACGAGTATGATTAGCTTGGCTTAAATGTTATCTTAAACTTCTTACACGAGGGTAAACATCTTATCATGAATACTTCTTATTATTCAAATAAGTCACAATTTCAATCAGCTACTAGCACCATTCATAACTTGAACGTTTTATCAAAAACCAAAATTCAAAACAGAAAATGTAACAAAATCATGTACTCAAGAGAATAAATCAGATATGCCAGATATCAAGATAACAACTCCCCTTAAGATCATTATTATATTCATGATTTAATTTATTAAGAAATGTTTTATATTTGGATTGGGATAATTTCTAAAACATTGAAATTGCACTCTATTGAACTATAATCTTCTGCACTTTAATTAGTTAAATTGTTTCTCTATCGAGATAATATTTATTTGAATGTATAAGATTTATGAAATCCTCAAAAGGTTTTACACTAACACTAAAGAGGTCACCTAGGTATCCCTCAAGCTCCCCATTTAACCCCTTCTACCTAAGTCATATTTCACTCATTAGCAAGCTTTCCTAAGGTGTCTCTAAGTGCTTTTCGACCAAATTTAATCACTAGAATAATTGACTTTGCATTAAGATCAAATAAAGATAGCTCAAAAAATAAAACATCACTTCATAAATAAAATTGATTCAATTCAAATAGATATAATACTAGTGTTTGCTTCTATTTAGACATATGAATAATCAACCACTCATCATTTTTCAACTAAAAAACATAACAAAGAAACCAAACATATAAAAAATAGAAAGAGTTATAGAGTTGGTTTCAATATTCCAATGCAAGATTTAATTTATTGGGATCTTCTTTTCCTTGAAAATGGATGCTCCATGTTCCTTTAGGATGTCTTTTCTTCTTATAGGCAAACCATAAGTCTAGTATGAAAGTATATGAAAAAGCCTCCTTAACAAGGGTTTTTTTTTCACGTTTAATAATAATTTGTTAGATTATTATGATATGTCCTAATCCACAATCACAGCTTGAACTTTGAATCTAAAAAACTCATAAATATCATAATAAAAAAGTTGTATATGTGTCCCTTAGATTTTCATATCCACTAAAATTAAATTAATCAGAGTTCAAATAAGAAAGTTATGATAATTTATATTACAAATCTTTTGTACAGAGGGATAGGAACTCTGACATCCTTTGCCCTACGTTGTGGATCTTCTTGTTTTCTTTGGATATATGACACAATTTTCGGTACGATTGTTCCCTCTAAATATGGGACTCAAATCGTCTGTGCCACTTTTCCTGTGCCCCAATGTGCCAAACATCTAACCATACAATAATTAGGAAAGAGAAAAATTGGATGGCTGAGATGTTATTGGCACATGGGGGCACAGGGAAAGGGGCACCGATGATTTGAGTCCCTGAATATGGTATGACTAGTGCACGGTCTGTGGCAAAGTCATGGCTCAAACCATGTTGCTCTAAATATTGATCTTCGATGCCACGTAATCTCTACTAAGGTTGTGTCTCTCCTTGTACTTGATTAATGATGGAAATAGGCTAGCTTATAAGTGTAGGCTAGGTCTTGTTCAACTAAGAATTGTCATTTTCTTTATAATTTTGCTTATATTTCTCTCCAATTTTTAATAAATCTCATTTTATTGTAAGATCTTTAACAATTACCTAGAGCATAACATGAATCAATTAAATCATGGTAACATATATATCTATATATACCTTTATCATCGAGCATTTAGAATCCATAAAAAAAATACACTTTTTAAATTGATTTTAATTTGGGCTTCCGATGTGGTCCTTTTAAACTAAGCTCATTATCCAATTTAATCTTAAAAATCATCACCTAGGTTATAGTCATCTTGATTTGAGAGACAAGTGCTCGTTTTTCTCTAATGTGAATTCTAACAAATATGATCTAAATTTTTTAGGCAAAAATGAGGTCTATAGAGATGTTGGGATAATACGCATATTTATTCCACACAAGTTACGCTTATGTTTGAAATATAATTCATTTTCTTAAATGTCTAACTTTCTCTTAGGCTTCTATTTGCTAGTTTAATAAAGATTGAACCCATCATTTATTAATCTCTTTACCCTTTCTCTAGTATTTTGTGAAAGAAGGGTGGCTTATACATACTCCATTCACGTATTCGATATTTGTCTTAAATTTGCACGTAACGATCTTCTTCACCAATAATGTTTTTTAGCATGAGTTCTTAAGAAAGAAGAAGCAAATGACGAGCCTAGTTATAGCTTATGGTGTCACCCAGCCCATTCCTAATGTTTTATAATTCCTAGGAAAAATAAAAAAAAGAGTCTTATTTTGCTTCTTTTTGTTTTTTATGAGTGTTAAGAGTAGGTATTCATAAAGAACAAAATAAGACAAAATAAGAACAAGTCAAGAGTTGACTCTGGTTAGGTGTCCTTCCGGTCCTTGCTTAGGGCTAGGCTTGGTGTCATTGACATAGAAGGATTTTTTATATAGTTAGGTGGTCATAATTTACCACCAGCATGAAGACCATCAAAAACTATTGAGAATGGTGTGATATCATTGACATAAATGAGGGAGGTTATAGCAGTTGATAGAGAATAGAGAAAACAATGGCGACCAAATAGTAAAAATGAGAAGATAGCGAAGAAAGGGTATTTGAAAATATTAGTGACTTTTCATTTTCTTTATAGGTTTTTCTCCTTTTGAGGCTACACCAAAAGTAGTGTTTATAAAATGGATAATACCTTAATTCAATTTGTAGATCCAAATTGCTAACAAATTTCTAGTATTTTCCTCTTTTTTAAATTTTCAACTAATTTCAGCTTATTTCTAGCTTCTTTAATTTTTAAAACTCAAAAATTAATTTTCTTCCCCTCTAAGTAAGAAAATTCTAGAAGATTCCCCAAACATTTGAAAATACCCAATTTCCCATATTAATTCCCCCTTTTATTGTTTCCCAACTTCTTCAAAATTAAATGAAAATTTCATAATAAACCTAATTATTCAAAGCTAAAATAAAGTGTAAGTGTAAAGAGTCCAATTGAGAAATTAGTCATTAATTAAAATCTATTATAGATAATTATCTATAATTAATAAAGACTTAAAATGAATGAATTTGACAATGCTAATAATGACATTAAACCCAATATAGTAAAATGCAATACAAGCTAAATGTTATAAAAAATAAAAATAAACATATTAAAATAAATTCGATAAAATAATTTATAATTGTAATTATAAATAATTTGATGGGATGAAATTATATTACAAATGAGTTAAAAAGGTTGCACAAAATTAAATATCAAAAAGTGAGATACTCTTAATTTGTGTATTGGAATGATCAAACACCATAATTATAAATTGTTGCCTAGGAAAGATAGACGTTGTTCATAAGATAGGAAAAGCTTATCCAGAAGTATTCCCGCACATCTGCCCATTTCAAGTACTACCTAAATAATAACTGTATGTATTGTTATTGATGGGACGTAAGGACAGTCCAATCAGTCCAAAGGATGAATATAGCCGAAGCATGGGCACAGCCTGTCCATTCAAAGCCTCGATTTGGTACATGTGGTCTTTGTGAAGGCATGGGCCTCGTGGACCCACTTTCAGTAGTGGAAGGATAATGGGTCGAAGCCTCGTAGATCTGACTAGCAATATAAGTTATGCTTAAATTAATTTTATTATCAATAAATAGTTTGAGATGCATGCTAAGTCAATCTAGTTACATAAAAACAATTGGATGATAATAGTTAATTTGATTAGTTCAATAATAAATTTGTTAAAAATAAGTAAATAAATTGGATTTCATTTTACTGCTTATTAGTATACGTTTCTTATTATTTTAAGGGTTAATTATAAAAAAAATTCAAAATTTGCTAAAATTTGTTATTATAATCCGAACTTTAAAAAATGACAATTAAATATTAGAACTTTAAATTTTTTTCAAATTCAATTAGACGTTAATATCTCCGTTAACGTTGTTGATGTGGTAAGCCATGTGAGATATAACTTTAATGAGTTTTCCTTTCTCACCATCAATTTCTTTATTTTCTTTCATCTCTATAATATAAGAACAAAACTTTCACACGCTTAGCATAACACCAACTTTAATGCAGCCAAATGATCATAGTCAAGTTCTTTCTTCTTTGTCTCCATAAACATAAGAACAAAACCATCATAAATGCCTCTACATATTTTAGGACAATCAAGTTCGTTCATCTTTTCTCCAGAAGATGAAAGAAACAATTGACATCCAAATTCTCTTTTCGCAAATTTTAGTCATTATATGCCATTTGCATTAGATGCTGATAATATCCAACCACCAATTAGTTACGTGAATGGGAAGATCATGCAATCTAGTTGTAGTGATCCCCAAAAAGCATTAAGGTTTGAGGATGATGAAACTTTTGGAGCCAGATCAAAAAAGTTGAAGAGAAAGTTTAATATTGAACTTCTAGCAGACAAGTACATTGATACGTGTCATTAGGTGTATAAAAATTAAATCCTGATTTTACTTTCAATTTATTAAACAAATTAGCATATAACAAATAACAGTCAATCGCACAGGGAAAGTTAATTTACTAAGTTAGTTTATTTATTATAATACTTTTAGAAGAGACAATTACATTCTAATAATTTTGCTCATATGAAAGGAATTCCATAACAAAATATAAACATTATCAACGCATTAACACATAATGTCTTTTTTAACCACATTAGTAAGATACAAAATTAAAACTTAAGAAAACAAACTTATAACACATTCTTAGAACAACACAATCAATATTCAAGAGTTGAAAAATTATTTTCTTTGACACAAAGCATGATCATCGAAATATATCTAATTCTGAAAATTTTAATGGTGAAATCAAATTATACAAATCCTCGTAATTTTTAGTTGGACAACCCCTATTTCATCTTGTAATACTTTTAAAGTAATCCTAATTTAGTTTTTATAGATCTAATTCAATCAAGACAAATATCTTAACATAATTAAGCTAATAAGACAAAATTTCTATAAACAAAAGAACCATTAAATTTTTTTTCCAGATCTATCATAACCATATTAATCATGTTTTGATCAACATTTTCATATGCAATATCCAATATATAGTTCTTTTGAGCATAATACGTTAAGTTATGCTATTTTTCAAGTTGTGCAACTCAAATAAAGATTTCATCCAATTATCTTCACATTTAAGTTTAACTTTATCAATGAACTAAAATTAGGAAAAATCAAAAAATAAAAAGAATAATAATAACGAAACCTATAAATTTAGCTAAACTAATACGTATGTAAATAGAGGGGAGTTGAGGTTCAAATCAAGTTTAGAAATAAAAAAAGTTAAACATAAATCTAACCTAATATTTACAGATGAACAAGCAAGCTTTAAATTTTAGTTTAGTTATGCAATTTCGACATATCCCTGATAAACTGAGACATTTAACAAGTTGAATTTAGAGAATCATCCAGCTAGTTCCTACTCGTTCTTTTTTCACTCTTAGAAATTGAAACAACTCAATTTTAACATCAAAACATATTAAGCACAAGGAAACTCAATCAATAATTGAAATTTGTTCGACAATCATCTAAATTTCAGCCATACAACTCCAAATTAATCACTAATTCTACTTATCATATTCATATAGTCAAGAATTTATCCAATCAAATAAGAACATGAATAAACATAATCAGAAATTCCAGCAGTTGATAGTATTAAATCATCTCAGAATAACTTGAATTATTCTACAAAAATGATATCCCAAATACTTAAGATTGCATATCTAAACTAGAATTCAAAAATTAATCATAACTAAAGCATGGAAAATTAGAAGTAAAGGGAATAAGGGTTAAAAAAGCTCATGAAAGTGTTCCAATTTCAGACCCTGGACCAACTTTTTCACGGTTTGAAAAATGCCTTCACCAACCTTGAACCAACTCAAAATAGGTGAGAATTAGCTCCCTTTCACCCCAATCACTCCTTGGAACAACTCACTACTTCAACCTGCCTTGGAAGAGTGCCTAACCTCTTGGAGAGCCCCTTTCTTCACATGGATGCATATTGCCCTCTTCCTCGCTGCTCCATCGCTTTTATAAGCTCATCGAAAATCTCCTAACCCCTCCTCATATTACTAGTTTTTTGATGAGTTTCTACTTATTTTTAGATTTTCGATGAGTTTCTACTTATTTTGAAGAGATTTGATGGGTGGGTGAGTCTCCTTCCAGTCTCGGCTCTGGGCAAGGGCAGCCAAGGCACCTGTCTAGGGCCCAACCCATTAGGAGCCCATTTTCACTGCCATTTTAGCATCATTCTAATGTTTATTCTTTTAATTGATGGAAGGCATTAAACGCTATTTAATGGTTGCAGAGGAGGGGAGGGGAAGGGGGTGG
>JAOTAY010000004.1:23892958-23902995 GCA_025629805.1 Erythroxylum baracoense
TTTTATGATTTATCTCAATTTATATACGGAGGTAAATTAAATAAATTTGCACGTTTTAAGCATCCCTGGTGGGGAATTCCTCCCCCGCGAGCCACGGGTCCAGATGTCACGCAGGATGTCGGACCCGTGGGCCCGCCCGGGGAGGGGTTCCAGCAAATTAAGTCATCTACATAAATTAAATTAGAGAGTTTAAGAGATCTACTTGTGATTATAATGAAATCTGCCATTACAATCAACAAGTTTGGAGATAAGTCTAGAAACTCCTTCCATCGTTAAGGTGAATAAGTATGGGGCAAAGGGTCCCCTTGTCGAATGCCTTTAGCATTATTAAAGGAGTAGCTGGGATACCATTCACAAAAATACTGAAGAAAGTGGATTGGAAGCATTGTACAATCCAATTTCTGAATTTTAATGGTAATCCAATAACTTCCAAAAACTCTTGCAAATAATGCTAACTTACAGTATCATAAGCCTCTAAAAAAATCAACCAGCAATAAGCAGATTTGAATCTTCTTAATAGATTTGTAATCCCCCAAAAGCTTCTATAATATTATTATGTTGTCACCAATAGTGCTTCCCAGTAAGAATGCCCTTTGAGCTTTGTTAATCACTTATGTCAGAATTACTTTCAATCTTGTGGCCAAAAATTTTGCAATGACTTTATAAATAGTTGTGAAATATGAGATAGGTCTAAATTCATAAATAAAAGAAAGATTTTTCTTCCTGGGTGTACATATGTAAGTATGATTCATTTCTTTGAGCATCTTAGTAGAGGAGAAGAAGTCCAATACTGCATCAGTAAAAAGACTACTAGTAGTGTCCTATGTTTTCTGGAAGAACATAGCTGTGAAACCATCCGGACCTAGGTATTTTGCTAGATTAAGGCTAAACAGAGGTTTCTTGACGTCTTAAAGAGTAAAGGGAGCAATGAGCATATCATTTTGAGCCTAAGTGAGGGTATAATCAAATACATCCTTGACATTAAAACCCTGATGTCTTATGTCAGAGTTCCCTATAGGCTGCTTGAAATACTACCTTATGAAATCAAGTAGCTCTTGTTGGGTTGATATCACATTTCCTTGCCTATCCTTCAATTCATAAATATTATTTTTGTTTTTTCTTGCAAGAAAAGAGGCACGAAAATATTTGGTTTTCGAATCCCCTTCTCTTAACCAATTCAATCGAGCTTTTTATCTTAAGGAGTCAATGTGTAACATCAAACTCTCTTGGTATTCTTTTATACGCTGTAATTATTCATTCCTGAGGACCTTATTATAAGGATCATGATAACATACTTCTTGTATATTAGCCAACCTCAGTTTATTATCACCAAGCCTTTGGGTCTTTTCTTTCATGAATTGCTTAAGAGCTTTTTTAACAAGTCGAATCTTTTTCATCAATTGGAAGGCCTTGTCTCCCTTCACCTGTTATCTCTAACATTCACTGATCATCCATAAAACCATCTAGCTGAGTAACCTTATTAAAAAATCTAAATGGAGCACTAACTTTAACAGGTTATGTCATCTTCTGAATATGTATAAAAGAATGACTTGACAGTTAATTTTTGCCAAAATATGCATAAGAATTAGGGAATCTTTTGACCTATGATTGATTGACAAGAGATTTATCTAGCTTCTTCCTCATCAACTTATCTTCATGCTACTTATTAGTTCATATAAATAGCTGACCAGTAGTCCAAAGCATTTTGTAAAAACTGAGTAAGCTCTCAGCTAGATCCCATGCTATATCTAGCTCTACCTTCTATTTCACTGGAACTCAAGGAAAAATTAAAATATACAACTACTAAATAAGGATGTTGCATACCTGATTGAATATGTTGTATATCAGTCCACAATTGTTCCCTCTAAAATGCACAATTAGAAACATTGATGAAAATAATTTCAAAAGGAGGGGAATTGTATTTAATATGACAATAAAGATGAAGTAGCTGGTCATTGATTTCACTAACTATTACTTCGATGCATTCTGCCTTGCATAAGCAAATAATATGCCCATTGTAGTGATGTGAATGATTAGTGATAGTCTACTATTGTTCCCAAAAGGCAGTCAATTATGTAGAGTTAGAGCCTTTATTTTAGTCTTTAAGAGGCCAACCAACACTAGTTTACAATCCTTAACCACTTCCTTTACCATAGATTGTTTAAGAGGGTTGTTTAGCCCTATTGTCTTCCATACTAATATCGTCATTTATGGGGAAACCCCCTTTTGTTTAACCTTCCTCCTAGTTGTCCTTCTCCTAGTATTAGTAGGAGAATTATAAGAAGGATCAGCTACCCCATCACTGTAAGTATTCTCCTTAGGTGGCTGACTATGATGTTCAGTAGTTGCACTATCAGATGACTCCTCCCTCTCAAATGTTGATATAATAGCTCCAAATTGAACCTCCACTACATTCCTTCCTACTCCTTGTTTACAACTAGTTGGTTAATGATACTGTCATACTCCAAACGAATTGTCCTTTCCACTTCCTCTGCATAACCTCTAGTGGGCTAACATTGCAATGTGTCACTAGCTAGTGGAAGATTCATCTAGCTTTTTTGTTTGAAAATTATTTACATTAACATGTTTGTGTTTCATTTGTCCATCACTTTTTTTTGTCGACAACTCTCCAGGTGGAACATTCACTACATCTTCATGATCACCACTCTACTTAGGCCTCATGTAATCTGACACTTCTATAGTCCTCCCATCTCTAGTCTCTACAATAGCTCTACATAAGTGGGGTTGGAGTTGCTACTCATTAATTCCCTGCTATGATCCTACAGTCCTATCATACTTGTCTGAGACAGGTGCTAAAGAGCTCCTTTTGCCAACTAGTCTTATATAACCTCCCAGTTGGTATCCATTTCGTCGCTGCAAGATGGGGCTTCTATGGATAAGTTAACTAAATTTCATCCTTCACCAACTCCCTCGTTTCACTAAGCATCTTAATAGGTAAGTAATCGGGTAGGATTAACTTGTGATTAATTGCAATACAAGCCTTGGCATAGGCTATCCTTTCCGTACTAGAAGTCTGGGAATTCATGCGCAATGGCTTACCTATGGAACTAGCAAGATAACTCAATCCTTCAACCGTCTATGGTTGAAGTGGTAGGTTATCAAAATTGACCCAAATCAAAAACACATCAACACATTCTTTGTTAAAGAAATAATTTATATGCATAGAAGAATATAAATAATTTTAGAAATATCATATTCAAGAAATAACATATTGTGATTCAATAACAAAACATGTAATTTATTCATTTGAAGTTTAATTATTTAAATTTGAGTAGATTTTATGGTTTATTAGTTTAATTATATTGTTTATTTTCTTAATGGATACTATAATATAAAACAAATATTTTTATTTTCAATACAAAACAGACAATACCCTAAAACAGGGTATTAGGGGTCAAAACGTGGACGTCAGAAAATATTCTTTCCAAAATTGACGAGGTTGTTTTTTATCGAAACAAAACAAAAATCCCGTCCCCAAGTCCTTGGTCTTAAATAAGCAGCTATGCATTTGAAATAAAAGCATTGAGGTGGTGCCATCATCCATGACCTAAATCCTGATGGAGAACCGTGGCCTAAATATTGCAGACAGACGCCAGACCGAACCACGGCCGTATAGAATAAAATTGATCATTATAATTAACTAACTCATAGGCTCTTGATTTTTTATTATTTTGGTTTTTTTTTTCTGTTTGTCTTGTCACTAAGTGTCTTATTGTTAATTGTATCTCATTTATAGCATATCCTAACGTTGATCCGTATTAAAGCGAAAGCATATTAAATCTTGTTATTGAAGCAAATCTAATCTGAATCAAGTACAGGTTCAGATCCTCTAGCCTATTTACCTAATTTCAATTCTGTGATAGACAGATAAAAATGGGCTTTTATTCATTAAATTTCTTTCTGTTCTATTTAATTTTTTGCCCATAACACAGAATTTAGAAGATTTGATCCTTACCTGATAGGCGTCTGGCTTCCACTCTTTGTCTTCGATTAAAAATTTGCAGATTATTAGTTACTTCCTTAACATATCTTCATATCCTTTCGGCAGCGATAGCGCGAATTTCTTCTCTTTTGTTTTGTTTAATAACAATTGACGCAATAACATACAAATTTAATTATTGAAAGAATATCCTAATACATAACTATCATTTGGGTACATAATAAAGAAGTCATGAGCCTCTGCAGTTAGTTGCCAAAATGCATATATGCTACTGCAGGCATAATTATAAGAGATGTGATGTACCGCCAATATCAAATAATGTACCCCGGTCAACTTCTTCAAAGAACTCTTCACATTTTATATATTGTTGAACCAATAAATTATTGATACTCATGTAGAGAATTTAACCTGTACCTTAAGTGTTGCTTTTTTTTAAATAATTATCATCGAAACTCTATAATTGTACTATTATATATTATCTTATGGATCGCCATTTCATCAATAAAGATATGGCATATGTATCCCATCCTAAATAATTCACAAGGACCACCGTAGTTGGTACTATGGGACCATTGATTGTGGTCCTACCCGTGAATCTAATTTAATCACTACTACAGTTTTAGTAGAGTATTTCACCAAATTAATAATGGTTTTTATATATTCATTTGAGGCATGAACGCCATATGAATGCTAACTTATTATAGTTATGTTAATGTCGACTTCTTGGACATGTAATCTAACTTAGCTTTTGTAATCCAAATATCCATCATTTGACCCCTATACATTAATGGTTTCGATCCCGAATTAACTGGACTCTTTTTTTATCTCCGTTGGAATCTTGGAAAGGCATCATATACCAAAACTACTTTGCTTCTATTATCTGCTTTCCAATTCTCTACAGTGATTACTTGAGGATCTTCTCGACACAACAATCGAATTGCAATTTTGATGCTTAAGTTAATGATCTTTTTTGGATCATGAAAATGACACAAAACCTAGTATAAGGTTATTAAAATTAAGTTGTATAGAATTATTCTTAATTCTTCATACCAACGATTACAATAAACCTTTTTTTTGGTCAAAAACAAATACTACAGTTAGAAATGTATATTCTCAAATTTAATTATGAATATCTATTTTGAGATATGCAAACTTTATATATGACTTACCATGTTAGAGTAATGCTATCTTCTTTTTTTATATTTTTTTGTAATGGTGAACTTCGTATTTTCTACTTTTTGAGTATATGTAAGGTAAACTAATAAATTGATAAAGAAGATAAGAATGAGAAGAAGAATGCTTACTTTATTCCTATTTGTAGAGCCTACAGTTTCATATATATAGAAGGTTATGCTTTTCTAATTCTATATATTTTAGACAAAATATATGTGATTATTGAATATTTACAGACACAAAATATACTCAACTATTAAATATAGACATATATATATAAAAAGATACATCAATACTCTTCCTTAAATTGGAGCATGTAAATCTTGCAGGCTCAACTTACGAGAAAAAATAATTGAACTACTATCTCCAATAGGTTGCTGGTAAGAACAAATGCGAGTTGTGACTATGGTAAGAGTAAGGACCTTCTCTTGTACATAATGACAATTAGGTTCATTATGATTGGTTCTCTCATGAAAGATCACATTTATAGCAATTTATAGAGCAACCTAATTATCAAAAAAAAGCCGTATAAGAGATGTATGGAAAACAACCAAGGAAGTCAAAAAGGATTTTAACTAGACAAGTTCACATATAGCGCTAGCCATAACTTTAATTTCTGCTTCAGTAGAGGAATGAGGGATAGTTACTTCTTTATTTTCCAAGAAATAGTAGATTGGTCAACCATAATAAAGTAATCAGTAAGAGAGCCTCCAAAGAGAGCCTCCAATGAGAGGAAAACTAGCCCAATTGGAGTTGTAATAAACATACAATTATGTGTTATTACTAGCACTTGATATAATACCTTGGACATGATAAGCTCACCACATGCATAAGTGAATCAAAATGGACATTGTTGAAAAGTTTGCATAAACTAAGAAAAAATATGAATAGCATAGCAATGTTCCGTGCGAGTAATGGTGAGATAGATGAGTTTTCCCATTAGACGATGATAAAAACCAAGACAATGGAAATCCTTCTTGCCAATATGAGCTAAAGAATGAGATGCTTAAGAGGAAATTCAGCTATTCAATCACCTAGCATTCAGACATTCGTATATATTATCGAAAGTATATAAATTTGTGATAATACAAAAAAAAGACTCCTACAACCACGTGACAGATTAATCCCCAAAAAATATTTTAAGGACATTAAATCTTTTAATTTAAAGTATGTAGGAAACATTTCTTGCCAATAAGAATTAAATTATCCATATAAATAAGAATTCTAATAAATATGTCATTATAATGATAGGTGAATAAGGAGTAATTAACATAAGATTTAACAAACCTATATTGCTTTAAGGAAATAGTCTATTTGGCAAACCAATTTGAGAAGTTTGACGAGGTTCATATGGAGATTTACAGAGTTGCAAACTTTGTTGGAGTCACGAGGATAAAAATTAGGGGTAGTCTTATATAAACCTCTTCTACATGATCACCATAGAGAAATGTGTTATTAATATCCATTTGATGAAGCACCCAACTTTTATCTATAGCCATAGATAAGAAACATCAAACAAATGTCTTCTTTGAAACAAGAGCAAAGGTTTTGGTTAATCTAAGCCTTCCAATTGAATATTACCTAACATAATCAGACAAGATTTAAAATGTTTTATAACAGTATCAAAATTATATTTAATTCGATGATACCCATTTACAACTTATGGATGTTTTGTTTGGAGGTAAGTCCTCCAAAGTCCATGTGCCAGTTGACTCCAATGCCTTAATTTCATATGCCATGACCTTATGCTACCTTGGATCCTACATTGCTTCTCAAAAGTTTTTGGGATCAATATTATCACCAATAGCAGCTAAAATTTTTTGTAGTTAATATAATTAACAATAGGACGAGGCATACTTGAAGAGACCTTTTTAAGTGGGCCTAAAAGATGGAGTAAATAAATTAATTATTGTGAAATACATAATCCTACAAATTTGATGGAGGATGATGAATGTGTTGCCCCCACATGTGGGAGTTGTACATGAATATTATTACTAATAAAATTCATTACAGGAGCAAAGTTTACAACATGAGAGGATGGATCACTACCCCATACTTTGATATTTACTAAATGTGTAAGAGTTCACAAAATAGACTCTATATCATCATTATATCTCACATTATATGTGGGAATGAGTTATTATAATTATGCATTGGATATGTCAACAAGTGTGACAAATGGAAAAACTTCTTTATGAAAAATAACTTCACAAGAAACAAAAGTTTCTTCTAATTCAAGATCAAACACCAACTAACCTTTTTACCATATGGGTACCCAACAAAGATGCATTTTCTATTACAAGACTAGAATTTATCCTTCTACAGAGGATTAAACTGTATATATCATAATCTACCAAAAGTTTAATGTGATTATATGTTGGTTTTTAATGAAAAAGAGTTCCATATGGTGTTTTTCTATTTAGAAGAGGTGCGAGAGTTCAGTTAATCAAATAGGTTATGGTAAGGACACATTCTCCCCCAAAAATGAATAGGAAGATGTTCTTGAAAATGGAGGGCTTTGACTACATTTAGTATGTACTAGTATTTATTCGCCACTTATCTATTTTGTTAGGGACTGCCTACATAAGAGGTTATGGATCATATCATATTCTCTATAAAACTTAGGCATATATCTTGATGTGAACCCATGTCTATTGTCACCTCTAACACATTTTACAAGCTTTCTAAATTAAGTTTTCAATATAGTAAAAAATTCAATTAATTTATCGCTCACTTTACTTTTTTCACGCAATAAATAAACCCAAACATCTCTACTAAAATCATCTACAATGGTTAGAAAATAATGTGCATAAGAAGATGTGGGTATATGATAAGGTCTCTAGAGACCATATTGAATAAGCTCAAAAAAGTCATTAACTTTAGTCATTTTGGAGAAAAAGAATATCTAATTTGCTTGCACAAAAAGATACATCACATAATTTTAGTTGAGATTTTCTCATCTACAGCTTAAACCATTAGTTATAATAGAGAGATGTTTAATTGAAGGATGACCCATAAGTAAATGCCATAAGGTGTAAGAATCTATGCTTATGGCCTTTATAGCTTTATGAAATGCCACTTACTTGCAATAATAAACTTCATCCCTCAATTCACTCACTCGATAGGCTCATTAAGGTGAGATCTTGTATCACACTAAGCCAGCCAATAAACATTATAAATTAATTAATTTCTCTAACAAGTTGCCCAATTGAAATAAGATGGCGTAACAAATTACGAATATGAAGAACATTCATCAACAACAAAACTAGAATTCATTGCTACTCTGTCACATTTGGTTATTGTAACATAAGTGCTATCTAGAAGACCAATAAGAGAAGGTGTTGTTGTAATAACATCAATCAAGAAATCAAGGCTACTTGTGACGTGATTAAAGCACTAGCATCTATGATCCAATGGTTATCTACTATAACATTTGTAAACTTACTAGATAGTTTCTCAACTAAGGTTCCAATAATACCTTTAACTTTTGTACCTATTTTGCACTCAAAGTAGGTATATTGATGTTTGGAGATGACTACCCAATATCATTGTTATGTCCTTTCCTAAAGGATGCATTTGCGATGTGGTGCTCACCTATAAATTATTGCTTACTTTTTTCATTAGAATTGCCTTGCCCAATGCCATGTCTACCAAAACCATGCCCAAGATGCCAACTAGAAGGATAACCAACAAATCTGAAATGTTGTGATTTGTGTTCCTACTTTTCACAATAGCTACAAGTAAACTTTTCATCCAAAGTCATCTTTGAGTTGTTTTAAATTTGTGAATTTTCAATTATATGGGTTGCAAATGCCATATGTTGATGTCGCTGCTCTCTTTTTCAAACAATACTTTTGTCATTCTTCTTGAGTTTCCATAAGGAAAACTTTATTGGGTTAGACATATGATCCATAGATAAAATTTATGAATTCAAGGTTCCATAAATAACATTATCAAGCCTATTAAGAATTGATAAATATGTTCATCCTCTCATTTATGTATCATCATCACCTTTTGTAGCATCAGAGGTGCATGTTGGATTCTTTGAATAATTGACCAATTCATCCCACATTTCTTTTATTTTTGTATAGTATATCACCACGTCCATTCCTTGTTGTTTAAAAGATGGAATCTCACTTTTCAACTCATAAATATGAGGCAGTTTCCAACTGAAAACCATTATCTTAAATCATCCTGTAAACACCTGAAACTACCCACACAAGTAACATTAGGTTGCAAAGTCCTATCTATGACATTAAAAATCTTTGAGATTATCAGACTTACACATATTTCAGAGTTCACTACAAGAATAAAAGCCAATCTGCGACGTTTTTAAAACGTTGCAGATTCTCCAAAAACGTCGCAGATAATATTTTGCGACGTTTTAAAAAACGTCACAAAAAACGTCGCGGATTGTGGTGTAGGCAAAACCTATCTGCTACGTTTTGAGGAAGACATCGTGGTATGTATAAGCATTACACGACGTTTATGAAAACGTTACAAAAAAATATGCCTTTTCGTGACGTTCAAATAAAACGTCGCGGAATCGTTAATATTTCGCGACGTTTTATTTTAACGTCGCAGAAAGTTAGTTTCCGCGACGTGTTGAAAAACGTCATGGAAACTAACTTTCCACGACGACTTAATAAATCCGCGACGTTTAGAAAACGTCACGGAATTCTTAATATTCTGCGACGTTTTGTTTTAAAGTCGTGGAAAGTCCATTAATCTGCGACGTTTAAAAACGTCGCGGAAAGGGTAAAAACGTCGCAGAATTTGGTTAAATTTTTTCAATAAATAAAATTAATTTAATTTTGTAATTTTGAAAATTTAATTTATTTAATAACTATTTGATATTATTATTTAGTATTGAATGTTATTTATTTATATCATTAATTTTAAT
>JAOTAY010000004.1:23917540-23956601 GCA_025629805.1 Erythroxylum baracoense
TGTAGCATCCGGACTTGGGCCGGATCGCTACTGTGCAGGGCCTCGGACCCCTACCGCCCATCACACCAAGGTATTGTCCTCTCTGGCACTCGAACTCGAGACCTCAGGGTTTTGTTCCACTTTCGTGTGTGACAACCATTATCCACCTTAGGATTAGTGTCATATTTTTCTGCAGTGTTTTGCTCTTATGGTTACTGTTCACGCAAGCACTTTAGGAGTTGTTTTTGACATTTTATGCAGTCTTTCTTCTTGTTTTTCAGCAGCCATAATTAGGTTTTATTTTCTGCAATACTTTCATACATATTTTTAGATTTTTAGAAAGACCTGGGATGGAGACGATGTATTTTGTTATTTCCTTTATATTCAATTCCGTTATGAGTAGCTCAATCTTTTTCTTAGTTTACGGAATCCTAGTTATTGAACTTTGAATGTTGTGAGACTTTTGTTCTTTGTTTCAATTGAATTATCAGTCAAGTATTAACTATTTTTTAGGGTTATTATTTGATTGTTTGATTTTACGACTAGGTGTGCAACTAGTTTATGATTTTATTCGATGAATCGCTAGATTAAATAGGTTGACGTTCAATTCTTTTAATCAAAAGTAGCGAATAGGATTTTTGTCTACTACGTTAGGGACAGAATTCTAGGAAAAATAATTATCTAGGCTAAATATACATCGTATGTATATTGTCTAGTTCGTCGACTTTCTTGGTTCGTAAAGCTATTAATTAATTAAATTTGAGATCGTATCTAGGCTATTAATTAATAAAGGTTAATTCAAATACATGTTTTGGTTAACTAAACATTAGAGAAAATAGGTAGAGAAATTTATCACGACGAATGCTTAACTGATAAATTGGTTATTTTTAGTGTCAATGATCAACGCAAGTTCAATAATGAAGGAGACCGGAAGCCAAGATTTGTTCGTATTGATTGTTATATTTTCATTGTTTTGCTATTTATTTTTCAATTTTGTATTCTATTTAAATCCTGTTTAAGTCATTCTTTAAATTAAAACCCCTCTTTTCATTACTTTGTTTTGTTTTGAATTAGTAACTCCCTTACCATTAAGATTTCTCGTGCGAACGATATCCAGTTACCACTACTACATTAATTTGTATTAACGGAAGTTAGTTTTTTTTAATTTGATTGCAGGCGACAGCAGTACCAGTGACTTTGTGAAGATCATTGAGTGAAACAAGTGAAGGACTAGGAGTGCCTAGGAGGGAGTCAAAGTACGTTACAGCTTTACCTTGAATGTCTTAGTATTTCTGAAATTTTAATGCCTCTTTAGATCTGGTGATAGAGTAAATTTTATTATAGTTTTTCCTTGTTATAATAGAATTGAAAAAGAAACTTGAGCAATTGTCAACATCCTTAAGTCAATTCACTTTAGCTCTTTATTGTAGCAGAGAATTACTATTCTTAACAACTTGTATGTATTTCAAAAGTTCTAGTTTTTCTATGTTCAATAGTACTTGAACATTTAATTTAGAGGCTGACTTGGTTTGAATGTCTTCAAGTTTCAATCTGGTGGAGTTTATAATAGATATAATGGAGCCTTTCAAAGAGGTTAACAACTTAAGCTCATTTTTTATGGTCTTCAACTTTTGGGCATAACTGAATTGCTTGGTCCCCTCATAAGAGTAGTATGCTCCCCTTCTGCAAGCATCTAAGAAACCTGATTCATTGATAAGGCAAGTATTGAACTTAAAGGGGTGACGACATTTTTATTGACAAGTTCTCTACTATAACTGGAGGATGATTCGAGAATACATCTTTGAATTTGGCAATGTTGTTGGGAAACTGATTTAGCCAAATGTCATTGACTAGTGCACAATCCAACTTCTTCCTGATGCGCCAATCTGAATTTTGTTTATTGGACCAAGTGAATGTGTTTCCCATATATTTGAGCTATGTCACTGCTAAGTCTTGAACACAGTCTTTGAAATCTGCTGAGTAGTTTCTTAGATTGAGTTTGAATCCCTATATTTCATCTAAAGTTTAGTGATACTACTACTGACATTCTTGAGATTGTTCTATAAACATCTTCTCTAGAAACCAAAATTGCTCGCATATATGAATGATATGTTCATGTCAACATCTTTTGTAATAAGAATATATGAAGATGCATTGCTTGATCATTGGAATCTTGTAAATCCACTTTAAACTCATCATTTTGTAACAAATGATGATTCTTACAAAAGCTTGGTGATTGTGATTTATGAGTAATTTCCATTGAGATCCTAAAATGCTTAACTTTCCTATATTTTCTATCCTTATTTTGGTTTCAAGTAAGCCTATTAAGAGAGTTTTCTCTCTAATATCAAAGTCCATTAAAGCTGATAGCTTGGAGGGACAGTTTATTCCTCTAATCTCATAATTGTCATCACCTAATCTTATAATAGGAATTTCATTTGGAAGATACTTTGAGAGCTCGATGTTGATACATATTCTAATATATCCTATCCTCTTCTTTTTGGCAATATTCTCATCCATACAAAGAGGTCTTCCAATGTAGCTAGCTAGAACTTAACCTCTGAGTAGTCTAGTACTTGAGGGGTACATTATGAAAATGTAGCCAAAGTGGAATGCTTTGGATCTTAATAGTTTCTAATCTTAAGATGGGCTTCTAGATTTGTAAGAAAATAGGTTGATTACCTAGATGTCATGGTCAAAGTCAGGGCAAATTACAAGTTTTCCATCCATTTCTTGGGGTAGTTCGATAAGTTCAATGTGCCGTGGTCCATTGACACTTGCTTCCAAGTTTCTTGGGGAAAGAATGCAGCTTAGGATGGCTAAAGAAAGGTTGGCGAGAGGGGGGGGTGTGAATTTTGCAGCAAGTACTATAATGCCCTTAGTTACTGGAAAAACCATAAGCAAGACAATGTCTGGGTTGTGAGGGGGGGACAGAGGAGGGGAGGAGTTGGAGGTGAAAAAGAAAGCTAATCAAGGTGAGAATGAGGCGAAGACGACAATACTTATGCTACACCTAAAGAAAGGGAGGAGAATTTCTCTCTCTAACTTTACATTGCATGTTTTGACTAAATGAATAGGTTACGTGTGAATCAAATTAGTAAATGTGGTTCTATCAAAATGATTACTAATAAAAAAAGTGTCATAGAATTTGTGAAAGTAATAAAAGTATTCACACACACACACACACACACACATATATATATATATATACATATTGTGAGAGAGAGGGAGAAAGAAAGAGAAAAAGCATTACTTACATATTTGTTCATAGATTGGCCATAATTTTGGATCGTATTATAATAAAATATGATATGATAGATTTAAGATTTTGTTAAAAGGCTTATGTAACTTTATAAATTGCCCAATTCCTAATAGTTTTGCATAAAAGGGCATGATGATCTGATTCTCGTATTTAGGTGTCTCTTCCATGTAAAGACATGTTTTTCACCCTAGATGTTTTTAAGGACATTGACATTAGACCTAATCCATTCAGAATAATACCTTTTTAATATTACAATAAGAAATGAATCCAATCAAGGATGAATAAACTCACTAAAAAAGACAAACTTCTTTTGGTAAGAGTAAGCCAATGGCTCTTTCACTCTACAAAGCAGTAATATTTAAGATAAAATGCTTATCCAACCATCAAATTTTACAGATATGGTGCTGTTATTGTTTCTATAATATTTTATGTCTGCTCTATAACTAAAATGTTGTGTTAAATTCTTTTTATCTATGAATTTCTTTATTTATGTCTTACTACCAATTAAATGCTATCTGACTGATGCATTTGAAACCTTATTGGCAATTTTGGTCGATTAATAATTTTTTTCTTAAGTGAACATATTGCATATGCTTTAATTCACAAGTTCATCTTGTAAAAAGTAGCTATAAGACTTTCGCCGATCAATTAGTAAGGTAAATATGTGAAAGATTTCAATTGTATCTCCGCCAAAATGAAAGATGAATATTTTTTTTCGGGTATCAATACAATTAATGTGATGATAAAGGACCACTACAATGATAATGACGGTACCTGCTTAAGTTTATCTTTTTAACGACAAATTACGTGTTAGATTCCATTAAATCTTGCCGTTGTTGGACCGCTCTTTTTTTAATATAATTTAGTACTTTCATAGATTATGATTTATGGAGACCAATTCGCATTATTGGTGATATGTCTATTCATGTTGTTTATAATTTGATATTATAAACAACATGAATAGATATATCACCAATAATGTAGCTATTTAATTGGTCTCCATAAATCATAATCTATAAAAGTACGATTCATTTTTATACGTACAAATCACAAATAATTGCAATGCTCATGAGGTCATTGACAAATAAGTCACTGCTTTAGATATTATATTAATCTCAATCATGTGTGTAGAATCTCAAATTAGTATAGGATATATTAAACTTTTCTTAAATAAAGCCTGAAAGATCAAAACTTTCTTAATCTATTTCACAATAGGAGCTTCTCCAAGTCAGTCACATGCAAAAATGACAACATGACATCGAAAAGAACTCTATATAATAAGCATTTTACCCTGAAACCACACCTTGTCAAAAGCAATCTCGAGCTGACAACTATGGCGGAAACGGAGCAATGTATCTTTCTACTCGGTTTTCTGGCTTCAATAATCTTCTTCAGTACCCTTTTAGCTAAACCTCGCTCCAAGTCACGTCTCCCCCCCACGCCCAGAGCCTTGCCGATCATCGGCCACATGCATCTCCTTGGTCCTCTTCCTCACCAAGCTTTCCACAAACTTGCCACTCAGTATGGACCTCTTGTTTATTTCTACATCGGCTCAAAACCTTGTGTTCTCGCTTCCACCCCAGAGCTTGCAAAAGAAATCCTCAAAACCCAAGAAGCCAATTTCTTGAACCGCCCTAAAGTTGCCAACCTTGATTATCTTACCTATGGCTCATCCGATTTTGCCACCATACGTTATGGGCCATACTGGAAGTTCATGAAGAAACTATGCATGAATGAGCTCCTAGGAACGCGAACCCTGGACCGATTCCTCCCGATCAGAAACGAAGAAAGAAAACGGTTCTTGAAGCATGTACAGAAGAAAGCTGAGGTTAATGAGGAGGTAAATGTTGGAGGAGAGCTGAAGAGGTTGACAAACAACATAATTTCAAGAATGATGTTGAGAACAAGGTGTTCGGACGATGAACACGAGGCTGACGAGGTGAGGAAGTTGGTGAAAGAGTTGAATGAACTGGGATCAAAATTCAATCTCTCGGACACCATATGGTTCTGCAAGTACTTGGATCTGCAAGGAAACAAGAAAAGGCTTAAAGATGCTCGAGACAGGTACGATGCTTTGATGGAAAAGATCATGAAGGAGCATGAAAATGCGAGGAAAAAGAGGATGGAGATTGGCGATGAAGGTGATGGAGTTAAGGATATCCTCGATATCTTGCTTGATATATACGAGGATGAGAATGCAGAGATGAGACTAACCAGAGAAAATATTAAGGCTTTCATCATGGTAATACTTACTACTCTCTACACAACAATATAAGCACATACACCTGATAAATTTCTTTGGTACTAGGCAAAACACAGAAACAAGCAGGTGCATCCTCCATAGAATTCCCATATCCCATATCCCATTTCATTCATTCACTTAGGCTTCTGATTAGTTAAGCTGATACATTAGAGCTTACAAATCCATAAATCCTTGCCGTTTTAAACCAATGTGACTCCACCTGAAAACTATATTGAGTGGTTCATATAGTTTAATGATTAAACTTCCCAGCCCAACAAATTTATAGATTGTCGAGATAAGTGGCCAAATGGTTCTGGGCGCCAGTTTAGGGTGAGCAGTTAAGTTGAAAGATAATATATAACAAAGGGAAGTATAATTGCCCATCTGCAAATTGCCAACGTATGGTTACAAACAAGCACTCAAGGATCATATACAGGAAAAAAAGGACAACTATATGTAAAGCTCTGCTCCAGTTTAAATCCTTTAAATTGTTCAAGCATGCAAATATGTCCATTATTAGACAAGAGCTCTCCAGATATACTATTAAAAACCAATTATAATTATCCTCCACTATTCTTGGGCACCTACAGAACATTTTTGGAGCTGGTACAGACACATCTTCCATTACAGTAGAATGGGGACTGGCAGAGCTGATTAACCACCCAAATGTGATGGAGAAGTTAAGGCAAGAGATTGATTCTGTGGTGGGAACTAACAGGCTAGTCCAAGAATCAGATATACCCAACCTTTCCTATCTCCAAGCTGTTGTAAAAGAAATACTGAGACTTCATCCTGCGGGACCATTAATAGTCAGAGAATCAATCGAAGACTGCTACATTGCTGGCTACGATATTCCAGCCAAGACACAATTGTTTGTCAACGTGTGGTCACTGGGCAGAGACCCAAATTCCTGGAAAAACCCGCTCGAATTCAGGCCTGAAAGATTTACAATTGAACAAGAGTGGAGTGTGAAGAGCAACATGCTTGATGTGAGAGGACAGCATGATCAAATGTTGCCATTTGGGAGTGGAAGAAGAAGCTGTCCTGGTGCTTCATTGGCGTTACAATTTGTTCCAACAACTCTCGCTGCTTTGGTGCAGTGCTTTGAATGGAAGACAAGTGTTGGAGAAAGTACTGTTATTGTAGACATGGAAGAGGGACCTGGACTAGCGCTTCCTAGGGCTCAGCCTCTGGTTTGTGTCCCCAGGACTAGAATTACTGGGATTTTGTCACTCTCTTATATGTGAAAGCTTTTCCTGTCTCACTTGAGATGTAATTTTCTTATGTTAATCAATAAGGGGGCGTTTAAGGGATTAATTTTATCACTTATCAGGTTTGTGTCTATTTAAGCTTTTCGGAACAAATACCTATCTTTTACTTGATTCACTTACTTAACCCGAAAGTTTGTTGAGGCTTGAGGGAACAGCATGAACGAGTGGGGATTTTCGGGTTTAGTATTTAAAATGACGTCGATTTGACCATAAGACAGGTCACATAGTCGTTAGATTCTTTTTAACATCTAAAACGAGTCGTTTTGGTCGTTAGATAGGGTTCAACAGTCTCTAAACTTATATCTAACGGCTAAAACGAAATTATTTTAGACATTTAACAGGGTAAAATTAGACAAAAAAATCTAAAATTAGCATGAACATATACTGAAGCAAAGAATGTTGTTTCGGACTTTAGACATATTTAACAAAGGAAAATTGGAAAGAAAATCGGAACCCAGCGTATACTAAAGGAAGCAGAGAAGTCTGGATTTTCTGTCCAATCTTACTTTGCCCTACTCTGTCTAACATATAAACGACGTCATTTTTCTTTAAAATTTAATCTAACTCAGAAAACTTTATGTATTAAGCCATAAGTTAGGCTGCAATTTCTGTCCAATCTTACTTTGTCCTATTCTATCTAACATATAAACGACGTCATTTTTTTTTATTTAATCTAACTCAGAAAACTCTATGTATTAAGCCATAAGTTAGGCTGCAAATCAACCGCTTTCTCCTTTCTCCTGTGAAAAATGCATGTCCATGCACCTGATGCAAACCTGTGCAGGTGCTTAGACAAAATTTTATTTTTGTCTAATATTTTTTATTTTTAAATAGACTTAAAATTAAAATTCAAAAATTCAAAAATTAAAAAAATAAATTAACATTTAATTATAATTATAATATGTTATTATTAACAAATTTATAATTAAATTAAAATACTAAAATTTAAATTTGTGACATCAGTGCACAATAAATAACAAATTTATTGTTTGTGCACTTATGTGCCAAATTTTATATTTAATATTTAATTTATTTTTTATTTTTTAAATAAAATTAAAGTTAACATGATATAAAAAACAAAATTTGAGATAAATTTTAATTTTTGTTATTATATTCTTTTAAGTTTAATATTTGAAATAAAAATTTTAAGATGAATAAAAAAGGCTAGAAGTAAAACCAAAAAAAATTAAAAGTTATTTGTAATTATAATTATGTTATTATTAATAAATTTTAAAAAGAAAATAAATTTTATTTTTTAAATAAAATAAAAAACAAAATGATAAAAATGAAAAACAAAATTTGTGTCAAATTTTAATTTTGATTTTTCTATTTATTTAAATTTAAATTTTTAAATAAAATTTTAAAGATAAATTAAAAAAGGGTGATTTTAATTTTAGTTTTAATTATGTTATAATTAATAATTTTAAAAAATAAAATTTAAAAGAAAAAAACACATGCTCACCCGTGCACTTATGTGGAAAAATTTAAATTTTGTTTTTGATATAATTTTTTAATTTTTAAATAAAATTAAAATTAAAATGATAAAAATTAAAAACAAAATTTGTGACTTTTTTAATTTTAGTTTTTCTATTAATTTAAATTTAATTTTTTAAATAAAAATTTTAAGATCAATTAAGAGAAAGCTTGGATGCTTTAGGAGTGCATGATCGTGCATGTGCAAGATCGTGCACCCCTATTATGCACGATTGTGTACTCTTATTAAGGAAGAGATAGTGCATGATCGTGCACTCCTGATTTGTCACTCAATTTTGTAAAAATGATATCTTTCAATTGTGACGCCCAAAAATTACAATCTTTATACCATTAGAAAGCTAAGAGGATAAGCTACAACTTTTATGAAGACAACTTTGTCTCATTTAACCTATATCAATATAGTTTAATCGTTGAAATTAGAATAAGCAAAAATTAAAATTTCAGACAATTGTATCCTAATGTTAACAATTAAACTGTATTGATACAGGCTGAATCAGACAAAGTAGTCTCATAAAAATTGTAGCTTATCCTCTTAGCTTTCTAATGATATAAAGATTGTAATTTTTGGACGTCACAATTGAGAGAAAATTAAGTGACAAATTAGGAGTGCACGATCGTTCACTACCCTTTCCCCAATAGGAGAGCACGATCGTGCACTCCTAAAGCTTCCAAACTTTATTTTATTTTTCTTTTTAATTTTAATTTTTTATAAAATTAATAATAACATAATTATAATTATAATTATAAATAAATTTAATTTTTTATTAAAGTAATAATTTAATTTAAAATTTAATTTATTTTTATTAAATAAAAAATGCACCCCCGTGTATTAAGTGCACAGGCGTGCAAGAAAGCATCAATAGCTTACGCTCTGACTCAAGTAGCATGGGGCACATGGAATCCTGTGTGAATCAGCAAAAACAACCTTGCAAGGCTAAATACTCCTGGGTGACCGATAGCGAAGTAGTACCGTGAGGGAAGGGTGAAAAGAACCCCATCGGGGAGTGAAATAGAACATGAAACTGTAAGCTCCCAAGCAGTGAGAGGAGCTTGGGGCTCTGATCGTGTGCTTGTTGAAGAATGAGCCAGCGACTCATAGCCAGTGGCTTAGTTAAGGGAACCCACCAGAGCTATAGCGAAAGCGAGTCTTCATAGGAAAATTATCACTACTTATGAACCTGAACTTGGGTGATCTATCCATGACCAGGATGAAGTTTGGGTGAAACTAAGTGGAGGTCAGTTCTTTTTTTTTTAATTTTAATCCATGAGTTATTCTCTTTTTGTGGTTTTATGGTCTGCAGAGCCTTCCATACAGCACTGTTCACTTTCAACCTTCTCCATCTTCAATTTGTCACATTCTATCTCCCTGCTTCATCCGACCTTTGGCCTCTATATATGCCAATTCATAACAAAGAGAACTACTAGAAGTATTGCCAAATTGATAGAGTGTCATCCTTGAAGGTTCCATATGCCAATCTGAAAGTTGCAGGTTTTTCTCTAATTCATCCAGCACAGCTCTCCCACCAACATGAATACAGAAATGATCAAATGCCAATTTAAAATCTAGCATGTATGGCTTCACTTTCATCATGAGAAGTTTCTTTCCTACTAATGTGGCAAAGAAGAGAAACTGTTTTGACATTGGTAATACAAGAGGGCCTAATGTAGTGATGTTAGTCTTTAAATCATCTCCAGCAACTGCCATCAAATCCTTTGGTAAAGAAACTCCAACCTTCCCGATAGCATCCTCTTGTTGGGTAACACAAGAGAAGCATTTATCGTTGACACCCTTATTAGTCCTTACAGTATGGACCAATCGATACTTTGAATGCCATTTGTCAGACCACTTATTAGACAATAGAATGGCAACCCCTCCTATCTGAAACAAACAATTAGAAAGGAGCATGGACCTATCGTTCCCATAATACTAGTTCAAAGTAATGTTTTCCACGCTAAGGACCAATGCATAAGAGTTAGGATGCACCTGAAGGAGATCCTTACCAAGATCGATAGATATCATACCAGCGCTACAACCTATACCACCTAGATTATAACTGATTATATTTCCCCAAAGCTTATATTGATTGATGATCATGGTTGATAAAGATGGAGTGGGATTAAACAAGCTGCAATTCACAATCAAAATCCCAATATCTTTTGGTTTCAGTGAAGATTTCTGAAATAACTCATCCAGACCACCGATTCAACAATTAATGCACGCCCGTGCATGCTCTGTTTCATGTGGTGCACGGGCTTGCAACCATGCAATGTTTCATAATTAATTTTATTCTAGAATTAGATATTTGAGTTAAACAAAGTGATATCTTTTATTATGAAAGGAGAACATTTGTGATTAACAATTGTAAATTAGAAAATTTATTCCCCTTTTTTGCCTTTCTCTATGAAATAGTGGAGAAATAGTTGAAAATGAAAGATTGAAAGTTTACGTCAGTTTACTCGTCTCTTTACATCAAAACAAAAAAATGAGAGTTGGCTACATAAAGTTGGAAGTTCTAAGAAGTTATATATTTTTATTAATAAAGGCCTTTCATGCTCTAATCAGAATCAAATTGTTACATCCCATTCCCATACTAAGGATTATAACCCTAAAATTTGGTATATGTGAGATCAAAGGGAGATTAAGACAAATGCATTTCAAGCTCATGCATAATGTTGGCATATAAGCACGTGAATTTGAAATTTTGCACACATTAAAATGATTGTATATGCATTCATTGACATTTCGGGTATAATTGATCTATAAATGTTATTATAATTGGAATTGTGAATTATTTGTATTGAAAATTGATTTAGAGAGTGTACTTTGTGATTTAAAATTTTTGGTGAATTTTAAAAAAATTTCTGAAAAATGTTAGGTATTACTGATTAAGGACAAATGTCAAGTGGTGAGTAAATTGGTGAATGGAAATAGAAATAAGAATAAATGTTAATGAAGGATTTTTTTATATAGACGACTGTGGGAATTTTTAAGAGATGGTAGTGAAAATTTTGGAGACATCTGGAGAAAAATTGAAGATGACTAGACTAGTTTTATTGGTAAAACTAGTTAAAGCTTTGAGAGATAGATAAGTGACATGTGTCACTTATTAAATTAAGTTTTAGTATATTTTTGGGTTGAGAAGACAAGTCTCGTCACTTTTAAAGTTGAAAGACTAAGTTACTGATGTTCATAACTTAGTTATTATCTTCTTCGTAACTTTCTTCTTCAAACTTTCTCTTCTTTGATTTTTGATTCACCGAACCTTTACCAAAGTTTCACCTTACTTTTATCTACCTTTCTACTCCTACTTGTTATCCATTTCTCTTACCTCAAGAAAAACCTAACCTATTCGACCTTCAAGATGATGTACGTGGCTACATGAAGAATTACTGTTTCTTGAGATTGTGGAAGAATTTGAAGTTTTATCAAGTAAATAAGTGGAAATCCTTATGAGTTGTTGAGATATGAGATAAATTTGGTGATTTAGTTGTTATTAAATGATTATGTAAAAATGGACATTTTCATATTTACTATGGATGTAGGATGAGTTTGATGATATTTTTGTTTGTGTGTTTTGAGGATCAAGATGCTATATGATAGTGTTTAAAAGATTTTTGGAGTTAAAAGATCATTGAAAATGTGTATAAGAAGAGTGTAGAAATTCATGAAAGAAATTATTCATATATACTCTGTTTCATTGCGTATTTTTTCACTGGGCATTCAAACCATCAAAGTCGCGATCATGACAAAGCACGATCGCAACATTCTTCATTTCTCACGAGCGTGAGACACAAAAATCACAACTGTGACTGGTTGCTTTATCTCTCACGGGTGTGAGAGACAAAAGTCACACCTGTGACTTTTGCAGCAGTTGATCAATCCCATTTTAATTCGGTTAGACAGTGAAATGAGTTTTTGAGATTAAAAATAGGTTCATAGTGATGTAGGGATGTGAGAAAAAATAAATCAATGAAAAGAATGCCAAAAAGAAAGTGCAGAAAAACTTGCAGAAAAAATGCAGAGTTATGTGAAGAGATACGTGCATGAGTTTCTATTTTTGATGTTTTTGTTTAATCATGGTTTTGATCTGTTTATGAGTGTGTTGAGCTGAATGGGAATTGAAAATGGATAATGTACAGAAAATTAAAGTGCAGAAAAATGAAAGATGAAAATGCAGAAGACGTGAAATATATGCGTGAGTGTGATTTTTTGTTTTGGATGATTTTAAAAAAAATGGAGTTTTGGACTTGTTTATGGATGTTTAGAGTTAAATGAAAGTCGAAAATGAGGTTGGGATAAGTTAGGGATGTTAGAAAGGATAATTAGTTAAATGAAGAAGAAGAGAAGAATTGTAGTAGTTCGGAAGAAGAAGAAGAAACAAAGCATGTCGTGATCGTGCTTCAGCACTATTGTGACTCTATTGGTTAAGAAGGGAAGTTGTGATCATGCCTCAGCATGATCACGACTCTGCTGATGGAGGACGAAAGTCGCGATCGTGACTTAGCACGATCGCGACCTGAGAGGCTATTAAAGAGTGATCATTTTTATTGAACATGCTTCGATATTTTTATGATATCTTGATCTGTAGATGTACGAATGGAATGATTCTTGATTTTAAGTAAATTAGAGACATAGGGCTACAATGTTTCTGAAGAAATTAAATTTTAATTGTGTCTCTAAAAATTTCAATTTTTGGACTGAATTTGAGTACAGGGCATTGTTGCAGTTTGGAAAATAGTCTGAATTATTTGGAATGTAACTTTTGGAATACTGAACGGCATTGAATGATCTTAGTGTCAGTAGAAACTTAAGAGATAGAGAAACAATTTTCTAGAAGAGAGTATCCTCAAATTACTTCATTTTCTTGGTCAGAAAGAACATGGAAAGTTAACCTGAAAATGTGTCTTAGGAAAAATCTGATTTGACCAAATGGGTTATGAATTTTGATTGTAATGGTTTTAATGAAGTGAAAACCTAAGTATAAATTATATTTCAACGAGTTTTGATATATGATGGATGATGTGACTTGAATCCAGGAAAAATACCCGACAATGTCATTGAATATGCATTGTACATATTTCATATACATATATTTGTATTAATAGACACTTTTACAATTGTGCAATTAATAATGTGTGTAGATGTGTATTGTATGATGTTGATACACAGGATAGAATGTACGTATCTAGATGCTTTCGGATCATGAAAGCTAATGCTAATTTGTAGGGTACTGTAAGTCGACCTAGATGGTCTTACTTATTGATTGTTCAGGTTGTATCATACACTGAATGAGTATGCAATATGAATGTGATTGTTCTGATTCTGGACATTGAATGTCCGAGGAGTTTGAAATATGTGAAAAAATTGAAGTGCTCCTTGTATGCGAATTTGATGAAATATGTGATACATAACTTGATTGTTAATTTCCAGACCTAGTTCTGAAGAAGAATGTAAATATGCATATGAGTGAAAAAGTGATTCTCAACTTAAATGTTGAATGTTGGACTAAGGCTCAATGATATGTGAAATGACTGATTTATCATATGTGATTGATGCATTCCATTACATGAATACATAAATGATAAAGGTAGTTGTGACCATAGTCGCCAGTGAAAAAAAAGGGAGCTTAAAGTTCATACTGTGATAAGAGCCTCAAGCTCAGTTGTGAATGTACTCAATATCCACTAAGGGATATGGGACATTATCTGATACAACTCGGTATCCACAAGGGATATAGGCCAATAAAAAGGCACATGGTCATAACAATAATAAAAGAAAGTGAGTCTCATAAGCACTGTATATACATATAATACGTGTGTTTGACTGACTGAAATGTATTCTTAATATGATATCTGTTGAATGTGAAATGTGAAATGAATGACCAAGTGATATACGGTGATAAATGATTTTTAACAAAATGATGTGAATTATGTGATTATATGAATTGCATGTGTTATGTGATTGAGTAAGCCATTGAGGATGGTCACTCATTGAGTTTGCAAAACTCACCCAAATTTTGCAATATTTTTCAGGCTCAGAACGGTCACTCTAGTTAGACAAATTGGATTATAGCCACTACATTCAAGTAAGAGAAAGAGGTCGGGATCAGCTCATGTCTGCATTAGTATTTTTATTTTTGTATCGAATTGAGTTTCCCGTAATTATTGTAACATGTATATTTGAATATTTCTGTTTTGTAATAACTTTCTATAGTGAAAAGGTTTGTAAATGAGATTGATCTTGAGTGTAATAATAATAAATTTGATTTTGATGTTATTAAATAAAAGAATGAGCCCAATTTGATTATTGATTTCTGCATATGTGTGTTAAAAAAAATTTGTAACCAGATTTTACTAACTGGCTATGCTAGCATGCCGTCCTAGTGGGTTATGTTCTCGAGCATCACTCAAGAAGTGAGGCACGTGTCTTACGAGAGTGGGGTGCTACAGTTGGTGGTATCAGAGCCCAAATTTAGTATCTTACATGGGCATTTTTCAAAATATGTGTTAAGTTACATGCATTTTAAACATGTCATAGCAGGCAGTAGCAACTGATCCTTAGTCTGAGTTGTATGTGTTTGGGTCACACGCATGAGCATTTGTTAAGAGTTTGAGTTAATACAAATAGTGAGAAGAATGATGATCTGTCAGAATGTGAGAAAATGAAAATTTATGGATATCTAGAAATGAGAAATAGTATATGGTTAGATATGATAGATAAAGATTCAACGCATATGTATTGGTGATGTATTATAGAATATGACATCAATATTGTGCTGTGGTGGTATATCCTCGAATATGAAATAGATGTGAATACATTTAAATTGATGAATGGAAATAGAAATAAGAATAAATGTTAATGAAGGATTTTTTTATATAGATGACTGTGGGAATTTTTAAGAGATGGTAGCTAAAATTTTGCAGACATCTAGAGAAAAATTGAAGATAACTAGACTAGTTTTATTGGTAAAACTAGTTAAAGCTTTGAGAGATAGATAAGTGACATGTGTCACTTATTAAAGTAAGTTTTAGTATATTTTTGTGTTGAGAAGACAAGTCTCGTCACTTTTAAAGTTGAAAGACTAAGTTATTGTTGTTCATAACTTAGTTGTTATCTTCTTCGTAGCTTTCTTCTTCAAAAATTCTCTTCTTTGATTTTTGATTCATCGAACCTTTACCAAAGTTTCATCTTACTTTTATCTACCTTTCTACTCCTACTTGTTATCCATTTCTTTTTCCTCAAGAAAAACCTAACCTAAACCACTTTCAAGATGATGTACGTGGTTGCGTGAAGAATTACAGTTTCTTGAGACTGTGGAAGAATTTGAAGTTTTATCAAGTAAGTAAGTAGAAATCCTTATGAGGAGTTGACATATGAGATAATTTTGGTGATTTAGTTGTTATTGAATGATTATGTAGAAGTGGACATTTTCATGTGTACTGTGGACGTAGGATGAGTTTGATGATATTTTTGTTTGAGAGTTTTCAGGATCAAGATGTTATAAGATAGTGTTTAAAAGATTTTTGGAGTTGAAAGATCATTAAAAATGTGTATGAGAAGAGTGTAGAAATTCATGAAAGAAATTATTCATATATACTCTGTTTCACTGTATTTTTTCACTGTGCATTCAAGCCATCAAAGTTGCGATCGTGACAAAGCACGATTATGACATTCTTCATTTCTCACTAGCATGAGACACAAAAATCACACCTGTGACTGGTTGCTTCATCTCTCACGAGTGTGAGAGACATTGCACCAGCTGATCAATCCTGTTTTAATTCGGTTAGACAATGAAAAGAGTTTTTAAGATTAAGGGTAGGTTCAAGGTGATGTAGGGATGTGAGAAAAAATAAATCAATGAAAAGAATGTCGAAAAGAAAGTTTAGAAAAGCATGCAGAGTTACATGAAGAGATATGTGCATGAGTTTCTGTTTTTGATGTTTGTGTTTAATCATGGTTTTGATCTTTTATGAGTGTGTTGAGCTAGATGGGAATTGAAAATGGAAAATGTACAAAAAAATTAAAGTGTAGAAAAATGAAAGATGAAAATGCAGAAGACGTGAAATATATGCGTGAGTGTGATCTTTTGTTTTTGATGATTTTGAAAAAAATGGAATTTTGGACTTTTTAATGAATGTTTAGAGTTAAATGAATGTTGAAGATGAGGTTGAGAGAAGTTAGAAATTTTAGAAAGGATAATTAGTTGAATGAAGAAGAAGAGAAGAATTGTAGTAGTTTGGAATAAGAAGAAGAAACAAAGAATGTCATGACTCTACTAGTTAAGAAGTGCTGAGATGGAGGACGAAAGGCACGATCACGACCCGAGAGGCTATTAAAGAGTGATTATTTTTATTGAACATTCTTCAGTATTTTGATGATATTTTGATCTATAGATGTCCGAATGGAATGATTATTGATTTGGAGTAAACTAGAGATATAGGGCTACAATTTGATTGAAGAAGTCAAATTTTAATTCTATCTCTAAGAATTTCTTTGAGTACAGGGCACTATTCCAGTTTGGAGAATAGTCCGAATTAGTTGGAGTGCAACTTTTGGAATACTAAACCAAATTGAATGATCTTGGTGTTAATAGAAACTTAAGAGATAGAGGAACAATGTTCTAGAAGAGAGTATCCTCAAATTACTTCATTGTTTTGGTCAAAAAGAACATGGAAAGTTAACCTGAAAATGTGTCTTAGGAAAAATCTGATTTGACCAAATGAGTTACGAATTTTAATTGTAATGGTTTTAATGACTGAAAACCTAAGTATAAATTATATTTCAGCATGTTTTGATATATGATGGATGATGTGACTTGAATCCAAGAAAAATACCCGGCAATGTCATTGAATATGCATTGTACATATTTTGTATACATCTATGTGTATTAATAGATACTTTTACAATTGTGCAATTAATAATGTGTGTACATGTGTATTGTATGATGTTGATACATAGGATTGAACGTCAACATCCAGACGCTTCAGGATCATGAACGCTAATGCTAATTTGGAGTGTACTGTGAGTCGACCTAGATGGTCTTACTTACCGATTGTTTTTGTTATATCATATATTGAATAAGTATGCAATGTGAATTTGATTGTTCTGGTTCCGCACATTGAATCTCTGAGGAGTTTGAAACATATGAAAACATTGAAGTGCTCCTTAATGAAATATGTGATACATAACTTGACTATTAATTCCCGGATCTAGTTCTGAAGAAGAATATGAATATGCATATGAATGAAAAAGTGATTTTCAACTTAAGTGTTGAATGCCGGACTAAGGTTCGATGATATATGAAAGTAACTGATTGATCATATGTGATTAATGCATTCCATTAAATGAATGCATGAAATATAAAGGTAGTTATGACCGGAGTCACCAGTGAAAAAAAGTTACCTTAAAGCTCAGATTATGATTAGAGCCTCAGGCTCAGTTTTGAATGTATCTGGTATCCACTAAGGGATATGGGACATTATCTGATACAGCTCGGTATTCACAAGAGATATGGGCCAATAAAAAAGGCACTCAGTCACAACAATAGTAAAAGAAAGCGAGTCTCATAAGCACTGCATATACATATGATACGTGTGTTCGACTGACTAAAATGTATTCTGAATATGATATCTGTTGAATGTGAAATGTGAAATGAATGACCAAGTGATATGCAGTGATAAATGATTTTTAACAAAATGATGTGAATTATGTGATTATATGAATTGTATGTGTTATATGATCGAGTGAGCCATCGAGGATGGTCACTCATTAAGTTTGTAAAACTCACCCAAAATTTGAAATATTTTTCAGGCTTAGAAGAGTCACTATAGTTAGACAAATTGGAGTATAGCCACTGTATTCAAGTAAGAGAAAGAGGTCAGGATCAGTTCACGTTTGCATTAGTATTTTCTTATTTTTGTATCGAATTGAATCTTCAATAATTATTGTAACATGTATATTTGAATATTTATGTTTTGTAACAACTTTCCATAGTGGAAAGGATTGTAAATGAGATTGATCTTGAGTGTAATAATAATAAATGTGATTTTGATGTTATTAAAGAAAAGAATAGGCCTAATTTGATTATTGATTTTCGCATATGTGTGTTGAAAAAAATTTGTAACGAGATTTTACTGACTGGTTGTGCTAGTATGCCACCCTCGTGAGGTATGTTCTCGAACATCACTCAGGATGTGAGGTATGTGTCTTACGAGAGTGGGGTGCTACACAAATATATAGAATGATAGAAAAGAAATAGAAAAGGTGAAAACAATTGCATTGATGACAGTACTTTGTACTTTGTTCTTGTAAGCACCAAAATGAAGGTAAAATAACGACCAAAAACTGATTTACAAAGCGTTATTCTTTTTGTAGTTGCACGATGCACTTATTGGCCATAACTTCCTCCCCAGACCTCCGATTGACTTGAAATTTGAACTGCAACCTCCTCATACCCTGTCCTTCGTCTCTAGATTTCATTGGCAACTGAATTCTCTAAGTCTGCCCAATGGTGCCATTAAATCATGTGTACTGAATGCACAGCTGCATATCTAATACCTATTCACTTTCATGAATAAAGTGCATCAATCTATCTTATAAAATAAGCTCCAAAACTACCCTAAAAGACTAGATAATGTAAAGAAACAAGTAAATACTTCAAACATCAAGAAAAAGATGTTAAAGATCAAATAGACTACAACTAAAACACACAAGGACGCACTTAAATCTCCCTATAGAAAACACACTAGAAATATATCCTAAAAACATACTTATCAACTTCCCCACACTTAAACCATTGTTTGTCCTCGAGCAAAATGAAACACAACCAATCCACTCTCAATTCATCATCATAAGGATTAAGAGCATGCAATCTTTCAAACTTCGACCACTCGAATATCTAATTACTACATACATCATAACTAATTTTCATTGGCATACATAAACAAACTCAAGTTATGACACTATCGATCATAGGGAAGCATAGACTCAAAATGGATCTTCATCACAAAATTCACTCATTTCACTCAAGTGTTTAAGGTTAGTGTTTCACTTAAGACTCCCAATAGGAAAGTACACTACCATAGACCTGCAAGTACACCAATTTTTCTTCACAGTGATTACGTAAACAAATAGATCAAAAGGACTTTGTTGAGGGTTGTAATGGCCCTAGGGTTGTAATGGCCCTAGGGTTTAAGGTATGTAAATTGGAGTTTAAGGGCTCATCATAAGCACTTATAGAATACTAAGTATGCAAAGGGACACAATTATTTCTGAGACATGGAAATGGATATAACTAAGCATTCCACACTTATTGTTGGTACTATATCTTATTCTTTTCCTTTTTTCTCTTTTTTTGTCTTTTGTTTTTTACGTTTTTTTATCTTTTCTCTTTATTTTTCATAAAAATAAAGAAATAGAAACTAACATTAGCAGCTATATTTAATGTGCTCTAAAAGTAGAAGTACAAAAAAGCTGCTTAAAGCGTCTCATTTGGCTTTCTCATTTAGTAAAAAATTGTAAACTAATGCAAACAGAAAGAAAGGTCAAAGGCTCAAAGGGATTTGCAGGGGACAATGACATAGGTTAGTCATTTAAGTTAATGGCTAAAAGAATGAGGGCCTTAATCACTTCTAATTAGCATGCATCTAGTAGATTTAAATTGGTTCAGGGTAAGTTCTAGAGGTACTACTTATGGGAGTATAATACAATCAAAGAAATGATATGACTGTGGAATAGAGTCATATACTCATCTCCTCACTTAGGCTCAAATGAAAATCCATCATGTTTTTACACATCACCTAATCACTCAAATATCAATTTTTGAGTAAGCTTATATAACCAACTACTCAAGCCAATACGTATGTTTCACCCTCTATCCAAGTAGCCTAATTGAATTTTTAAGCATGTTACTCATTCTTAATTCCAACTACTATGATAGAATTTCAAGGCAACAACTTCTATCTCAAAGATTAAAGTGCAGGGAAAATGATAAACCTATAACTCGCAACCTAATATGCAACCTACAACACATACTACAATGTAATGGAAACATAAATAGTAAGGCCAAATACCATAGCACAAAATAAGTACAAATGCAATGGTCACAAAAGAACTTGAAACAAACAAACAAACAAACAAATAAATACAAAAACAATAAAAAAGGGAGTTTAGAAAGCTTATAGAGTTTCAGGAGGTGATGGGGTTGGAGATGGCACATGTAGTCCTTGCATCTCCTAAAACTTGTGGATTTTGATGTTGAGGTACCGTTGTTGGTAGGCTATCTCCTGCATTTGCTGATTCATTTGATTCAGTTGTTGCTGTGTGTTTCTATTGGTTTCGGCCAATAGTGTGTATATTGTCACCCATCTTGGTGGCCCCTGTTGTGCCTCCTCACTTGATGAAAATGAGTCCAGAGATTTATGTCTCAAACTTGAAGCTCCACTAGAAAACATGTGCTTCACCGCAGTGTATGTCTGAGGATCTCAGAGCTCCATGTTATAGTGTTATATGATCTCCATATGTATTAAGTATGGTGCATCAAAATACTCACAAACAAAAAATGTTAGCTCAGTAAGATCAATATGAAAATGTTGAGCCGAAGTAGTGGCTAAATACCCCATTCCTAAAGTGTTTCCCTTTCTTCCCACAGATTGGATCAAAGATTGAGAAATATGAGAAAACATGTTAGGCTTATGGCTTTCATCAATGCACTATAATAAAAATAACTCCTTAGTGGAACATTTGTTACTTTGACTTTTCCTAAATACAGCAGAACATATGAATTTGTGCAAAAGCAAGCGCTCAAGATTAAGAATGTGTGCATTCGATGCATTATGAGGATTATACTCAGGCAAGTCAGTTAAAAAGTTCCAATAAATAACAGATGAGAATTCTTGATGGCCATCTTTTACCTATGCCTTTGCAAAATCAAATAGTTGTTGTAATAACTTCTCATCCAAGCAATGAGCCTGGCCTCGTAGTCTAAACCAAAATTTACTAGGTTTGCTAGACTCAAACCTCAAAGAAGTGAAAAGCTTAAGTTTCAATTTAGGGAAAACAACGTAATTCATATGCATAAATTGTTCCCATTGACCTCTTTTACAAAATTTCAAGAATTTATCTTTCAACCCTTTTTGTTCTAGCACATCAAAATTAAAATATCTTGGTAATTGAACAATCTTGGTCTTGAGAATAGCATACTTAACACCTTCTTCATTCGAAAGAATAGGAAAATGGGCATCATAATTAGCTGCAATGTCTGTAGCATTGCGCCCTTCAAACTCAGGAAGGATGGTTTTATCAGATTTTCTAGTTCTTCGAGGTATAATGATGTTAAAACCTGCTAATATCATAAAAAAATAAGTTTGGAGAAGGAACACACTCAGTCGTTGTACATAAATATTTTCAAAAATGGAGGGAAGGGGGGGGGGAGAAAAACAAAAAACTGGAAGTTTTGATGAAAAACCTAAGTAAACTTATAATATTTGGTGAGAAATTTAAAGAGAATGAGATGTCGATGCCGAAAATGTAAAGAGGGGAGTGTAGAGCAGAGAATAATAAACGGATATTAGTTGTTAGGGCTTTTTGAAATCAAATGTTTTGTCACCATCGTTCTTTTGCACGATCGTGCTCCTTTTCAATGAAGACTACTGTGACGATCGTGCTAGTTCACAATCGTGCATTTTGGTGATGGAAATGTTTTGTCACGAGTGTGTTAGTGCATGATTGTGCAATTTTGACAAGGAAAGCCTCTGTCGCGATCGTGCACTAGCACGATGGTGCAACTGTGCGAAAGCTTTGTCAAAACTTTTATTATGATTGTGCTTCTGCATGATTATGCACCCCTGCTCACTCAGTTCTAATTCACTCCTATTGCCCAACTTGTGATCTAGTCGACCTTCGTGTCTGCCCTATCCTCTCTCCTCTTCTTAAGAAATTAACGAACTGCCATTAACCTCCCTTCTTCGTAACTATAGAAAGTTCTTATATGAGATTTAGACGCGCAGCTGTGCTTCACCTGCTTCATAATTAATTAATTTTATTAATGAATGAAAAGGAAAGTTAACATATTACAAAAATAAAATATTAATAAATTCTGAACAAATAAACTTAGGATAATGATGATGATGGAAATGTTTGTCATTTCCAAAGCAATTATTACTAACATTTCCCGTCATTTAACTTATTTGTTTATCTGTTTTTCACAAACTATATTATCTTATTTTCTTGAAGCAAATTCACTTACGATTCTCTCCCAAAAATCTGCCCTTTTACCTCTATTGATATTAGTTTGTATCTCCATCTCTATGTTAATTTTTTTTACTATTTGTCTATGTTAATCAATTATTGGTGAATGCGTGTCTTTTGCCTTTATTTATTTACTTGTTGGTTGTTAAAGATAATTTGTTATTTATGTTTTCATTACAGTAATTGTTGAAGATATTTAGAATTTTTTGTTATCTAAGTTGTATGTTTGTGTTTAACATTTTTGTATTCATTATTATCTAACTTTTATGTTTTTGTTTATAATTTTTGGTTTTACATATACTGAGTGATAATTAATGTGTAAAGGTTGAGTTGGTTGTTATATATGTTTAAAGTAACTGTTGAAGATATTTGAAATTTGTTCGTATCTAACTTTTATGACGGTGTTTATAGTGTCTGTGTTTATCTACACGTCATGTATAATTAATGTGTAAAGGTTGAGTTGGTTGTTATATATGTTTTAAGTGTTGAAGATATTTAGAATTTGTTCGTATCTAACTTTCATAGCAGTGTTTACAGTGTCTATTTTTACATACATGTCAGTGATAATTAATATGTAACGGTTGAGTTGATTAATATTAAGTTGTAGTTAACAACTTCTGAAACATATTATTTGTTAAATGGGAACAATTTACCATCAAATATCCAATATTTTTTTGTGACAGGAATGAAATAAGATATGGATGAAAAAAATAAAATATCCTAGGTTTTTGTTAATACTCGTATTTTGTTGTGTTAATAATTTTATCTGAAAATAATGGCCCTCTCATTTGTGAATTTGACAAGTGTAAAAATGGAAGGTAGATCTACTCCATGCCGTCGTTTAGATTATGAAATTGATAAGGGGCAGCATAATAATGATATTGGCATTGGGATTGAGAGTAGTAATATGAATTCAAGAGATTTGGTTACAAAAGAGTTAGTAACGAAAATTGACATGTAGTTCGCGACAGAAGAAGAAGCCTATCAATTTTATTTAATTTATACCAAGCATGTGGGCTTTGGTATTAAAAGAAGCAAAAGTCACAAAGATAAATTTAGTAAATTGATTTCAGGCTTTTTTGTTACAGTGCTGAAGGTAAAAGGATGCCAGATAAAAGAGATTTGTATGTAAGAGCTCCACGGTTAAAAACAAGATTTGGTTGTGAGACAAGAATGAAAGTTAACAAGTAAACTAGAAAATTTCAAGTGATTCTATTTGTGAAGGACCACAATCACTACCTCTCAAGTTCAAACAAAACACTTTTGCATAAAAGCCACAGAAAGATATCTTCAGCTGCAGCAATGTAAATTAAAATGGCTAATGATGTGGGAATTTGACCGAAAGCATCCCATGATCTTATAGTGAGACAAACAGGTGGGAGAAATAATGTTGGCTTTATTCTGGAGGATTACAAGAATTATTTAAGATTTAAAAGAACAAGAGACATGAAAAAGGGAGATACAAGTGGTGTGTTAGAATATTTTTATAAAATGCAGGTTAAAGTTCCTAATTTCTTTTATGTCATTCAAGTGGATGAAGATGATTTCATAACTAACATATTTTGGTCTAACATAAAGATGAGGAATGACTACTTAGACTTTGGTGATGTTGTTTGCTTCGATACTACTAATAAGAAGAATGATGAGGGTCGTCCACTTGCTTTGTTTGTCAGTGTTAACCATCAAAAGTAAACAACAATTTTTAGTGTTGCACTCCTATATGATGAGACTGCTCTTACATTTGAGTGGATATTCAACACATTTAATAGAGCCATGTTTGAGAAAAAGCCTACAACTATTCTTATTGATCAGGATGCGGCGATCGCAAAGGCATTAGCTTCAAGATGGCCTAAAACTTATTATAGATTATGTATTTGGCACATTTACCAAAATGCTGCAATCCATTTGAGTGGTGTTTTTTCTCAGTTTAAAGCATTTTCACGGGATTTCAGTTTATACATATATGACTATGAAGAAGAAGAAGATTTTTCCAATGCATGGAATAAGATGTTGGAAAAATATGAACTTGAAGATAATGATTGGTTGAAATGTATCTTTCATAAAAAGGAAAAATCGGCTTTGGTTTATAGAAGACAAATATTTTGTGCAGACATAATCATCTCCCAACGAAGTGAGAGCATGAATAGCATTGTAAAAAGTAGTTGAGTTATCAGCATAACTTTTTACAATTTTTCATCACTTCCAAAGACTTATTAATGATCGTCGATTTGATGAGTTAAAAGCCGATTTTAGAAGTAATGTAAGCACTCCAACATTGTCAGTTCCTGGTCAAATTTAAAGTATACAACTACTGTCTACAGGCCAAAGGTTTTTAAATGCTTTCAAGATCAATAGAATCATTCTCATGATTCTAGCTTTCGTCGTTGCAGTGAAGATGGTACGGTTACAAAATATGGGATCACTCTTGTTGGGAAGAGCTACTCTAATATGGTCAATTATGATTCATCTAATGATGAAGTTCATTATAGTTGTCGGAAGTTTGAGTTTACTAGCGTTTTACGCTCTCATGTGTTGAAGGTTTGTAACTTGAAAAATATTTGGACAATCCCAAGTAAGTATATTTTGAAAAGATGGACACGAAAAGCAAAATCCTGGAACCTTCATAGTAAAAACTCCACTATCATTGAAACTGAAATGGATCCTAAACTGTTGTCAAGTATAAGGTATAAAGAGTCCTTATACCTTTAATAGACAAGTTTAGTTGCCGTAGAAATCTAACGTGGCAGATGTCAATCTGTTAAAGATGTATAAATGTTTCGTTCTTTGCTATCTAAAGCAAAAATTTTATGATTTATCTCGCGCTTCTACTGTCGTTTATTTGAAGGAGAGGAAGGCATTGAAGCAATATTTAGATGCTTTAAATATTCAAGGCCCTTGCCCTCTTAGCACTAACTTTAACAATGTGCTACATATTGAAGATCATATTAATGGTATCCCTGTTTTAGAGTCTGAGACTAAACCTATAAGGCTTAGTTTGGGGGAGCGGTGACAATTGACAACCTGTTAAAATCAACTTGCTGAAATAGTAAATACTTATTCTCAATAAGTACTTATGTATTTGGGATTACTGTTTTGGTAACTACTGAAACGTGAAAATAGGTATTTGGTAAGTGCGGTTGTGGTTGTGGTTGCGGTTACTGAAAAGAGATAAAATGACTAAAAATCCAATTGATTTAATAAATTATTAATTGTTGTGTAAATAATTAAAAAATATGTTATTAATCATACAAATTTAAAATATTAAATTAAAATAAGAAAATATAAATAAAATAAATTTAGTAAATAAAATATTTCATAAAAATATATTATTAGTCATATTAATTAATAATATAATGAAAAATAATACTTGTAGTGAAGGTTGTTAATGGAAAGTAAAATTTCTACTACAGAAGTAGTTTCTTACCGCAACTCTCTTTCTGCTTATTGATTTATGCAGTGGCACTGCACTTTTCTTCAACCTCCAGTTGTTTACCACAGATCCAAACATGTGAATGCATTTAAAAACTGCGGTGAATAAGTACTTATCCCCACCGTACCGCAGATCCATACACAGCCTAAGACTTTTTATGCAATTTGTTTTCCTAATGGAGTTAAGAACTGTGGGTTCTTACCATACTTGGACGATCAAACAATAGGCAAAGAATAGGGTTTTTAGCAAAATCAATAGAATAATGGCGAATGGAGAGTGAATGTCTTCTTATGGTGACCTTTATGTAGAAATCATGGTTACTAATTACTCTGATCACTCTCATATTTCTCTTTACTGGCTTGATGGTTTGGATACTCCAAGATCCCCATTTAGGTTCTCAATTTTATGGTTGATCATCCAAACTTCACGCATGTTGTGGAGGGCCTAGTAGGAGGATTTTGTAGGGAATAAATGGTATCATATTTCGATGAAGCTTAAATGATCAAATTGATCTTGAAACATAATAGCAACGAATTTGATTATATGACGTAGAACGCCAACTTAGCTAGGAAGAAGATTAATGAGGTGTAGACAGCTGTATGAAGTGATATATAAGACCAAAATTTCCAAAAATAGGAAAGAATTTTAATATAAGAACGACATAAATGGAACTATATTGAAAAAAAGCATGTTTGGACAGAAAAACAGTTAAGGAATAAAATAGCTGTTTTGTTTTATGACAATGGAGTAAGGAGGAAAAGTAAAACTATTGTGTAAGAAGAGATTCTATCTTCGAAAGAACAATTGGGTTCTTCCACTTCTCAATTGCCTATGGTGGGTGTAACTGTACTATAATGTAGGCCAAAGCTCACACACATACAGCTACTGTCTTTGTGTTGACCTATGACTAAAGAAGAGATCTTTAAAGCTTGGAATTCCATTAAAGACTCTAAAGATCTAGGTACATATGCATTTAATGCCATGTTTTATTAAAGAAAAAAAGGCATGGCCTATTATTAAGAAAGATCTACTTGTGCTATTATGGACTTCTTTGATAGTGGGTGTTTACTGAAATAAGTTAATTGTACAACAAATGCCCTTGTGCCTAAGGTACTTTGATCCTCTTCTGTTAGAGATTTTAGGCCTATTTTATGTTGCATAGTGCTTTATAAGGTCACCACTAAAATCATCACTCATAGATTGCCAAAAGTTATTGATTACTTGATTGGTGAGTCTCAATCAGCTTTTATACCTAAGAATTTTACTATGCATAAAGTGCTATTAAGCCATGAAATATGCAAAGGGTATACTAGAAAACAATTATCTCCTAGATGTTGAGATTTCAAGTGTGAGTAAGAATCTCACATTGGAAAGAGATGGAATTAGTGAGGTACATATAAGTGAAAAGGACTTATAAACTTAATGCCTTCAGGTTTTAGGTTGAAGTGTAGTGTCAAAGCCTATAAGTATGTTCCCTTACTAGGCTTATGATGAAAATATCCCATATAAGTGGACTCCTTAGAACTAACAAGTCTTATAAGAGACGATGCCTCGTCAAGGGACGAGCATAGAGACGATAGTTGGATCCCGTGGTTGCCTCTCCATGTAGAAAAGCAAGGAGACTCCTGGTGGGCCTAAACCAGTAGAGTAGAAGAGTTCTTGGTGATGCCATATACTCTAGCATTTCAGAAAAAGGCTTTCGCTCAAGGGAGAGCCCAAGCCCAATGTGGAAGTTCACACTTGAGGAGGAGATTGTTGAGATTTCAAGTGTGAGTGAGAATCCCACGTTGGCAAGAGATGGAATTAGTGAGGGACATATAAGTAGAAATCACCCACAAACCTAATTCCTTAAAATTTTAGGTTGAAGTGTGGTATTAAAGGCCATGAGTATGTTCCCTCACTAGGTCCATGGTGAAGATCTCCTACGTAAGTGGACTCCTTAGAACCAACACTAGATGAATTATCAAAGTAGATTTACTAAAAGCTTATGATTCGATAGAGTGGCTTTTCATCAAGCGGGTTATGGAGTTTCTCAGTTTTACTAAGTGCTTTGTTAATTGAATCATTAGCACTACAATTTCTTATTACATTCTATCAATAGGGAGCTTATTGTTCCTTTTGCTGCTGGTAAAGGCTTAGGACAAGGTGACCTCATGTCACCTTTCCATTTTGTTCTTGCAATGGAGTACCTGCATAGATGTTTGGCCTTTTTAAATGATAACCTAGGTTTCAATTTACCCAAAAATGTCAAAGATTGGGCATAAATCATCTATGTTTTATAGAAGATTTACTCTTATGTTATATGGGTGATATTGAATTAGTTAGGTTGTCAAATGCCCAATTTATCAAGTTCTATAAAGCTTCCAATCTTCGTGCTATTATATATAAGAGCTAAGTGCAATTTGGGGCAATGGATAACGATATGAAAGCTAAAATTTTGGATATGCTTGGATATACTTATGAAAGCTTACCATTTAAATACTTTGGTGTGCCCGTATAGTCCAATAATGTCAACCTCTCATCTAGAAAATTGTATCCAAGATAAAATCATGGACTTCTCAATTTTTGACCTATGCTAAAAGAATAGAATTGGTCAAGTAATCCTATTCAGCTGACAAATATACTAAGCTCGAATGTTTATTTTATCTTAAAAGGTAACTAAGGCTATATCTAGTGTTTGAAGGAGCTTTATCTAGATAGGTAAATTTGATATTTCAAAAAAAGCCTTAATTGTTTAGGAGAAGATGTGTTTTCCTAAGGTAGATAAAACTATTATTAACTTCAAGATTTAGAATTATGTTGCCATTATAAAGTTGTCATGGGCTTTGGCTATAAAGAAAGATAAGCTTTGGGTTAGAGGGATGCATACTTACTATATTAAAAGAGGTGATTACTAGAACATAGTTGTCCCTGCACAAGCATCTTTTATGATTAGAAAGATCATTAATAGAAGAAAAACCTACTATGACTATAGGGTTAGTGAATCTTGTTTCTAATGATAAATTTTCCATTAAAAAGTTGCATATGAAGCTTATAGAAGACTTCTCTAAAGTTGAATGGAAAAAACTTTTGTGTAACTAAAAGAGGTTTCAATTGATATTTTGATAATGATAAAATATAATACTACTAATAGGTTTATTACTCTAATGAGAAGGAATATGAGAATAAGATGTTGTTATAAACTCAATAAAATAGTCCATTAAGTCCATTTAAAAAAAAAGAAAAAGTGTGTGACTTATAAAGTGAAGTGACCAAGTTAAGAACAAAAGAACATGGAATATCAAGGTCATTTTTTAGTTTTGCATGCAAATTCTTTTAATTATCGTAGATTCATTCATATAAAAAGTTTTCTCAATCTCAATTGTATAAAATCATACATGGCATATTACGTTTGCAATATCAATTCAAGAATAATTAAGAACACATAATTAAATCTTGATGAAACTAAAGAATGAATTAAGCTAAAATAAAATCACTACAAGTTTATCACAGGGTTCATCTAATCCACGTACTAACAAAAGTTTAATGTATAATCATAACATCATGGCCAAAGGAAAAATAGAAAACTTAAAGAAGCATTATGAAATCCCTTTTAATCTGTATGAAATCCACTTTATAATAATGAAAATCCACCCCAATTATATTTACTTGTTTTTTCTTCATTCTTTTTATAATTCTAGGTCCCTAAAGCCTTCGAGCCTCTTATTAACCCTTCTTTTTAACTTCTCATTTTCTAGTTTTTAACCATTTATAGCTCAAATCTAATGTTTCTAGGGTAGACACGATCACTCATATGACCATGTCTATGATTGTATCCCTCAATGTTACTTTAGCTTTGAAAATTGTGTAGAAACAAAAACCCAGAGAGCTACACAAGCACCTACGTGATCGTGTAGACTTATAAAGGCAACCACCAAAATAGCTTCAAAATTTCCATTTTTATCCCCTTTTTCCTAATTCTTCTCCTTTTTTATCTGTGAAGGTAAATAAGACCTTAAAACACAAAAAATACAAAAAAGAAACTCTCAAATAGAAAAGAAAAATGCATTAAAAATGAGATTAGAAATATAGTCTTTTTAGCATTTATCATTCGAATTCTATTTTTTTCTTATTCTCTTTAAATTATTATTCAATTGTTTAATTAGTTTATGCTAAACAATCCCTTCATCCTTACATATATTAATTGTTATTAAATTGAGTTCATTAGCTATAAAGTTTAATTAATTTGTAAACGCTTAATTTACTAACCTTTGGTATCATTCCAAACTAAATCTATTTTGTAGATGAGAGGCAAGAATTCCCTCACGAGAAGTTATAGGCAAAAAAAATTAAAAGAAAGATTGAGTTATAAAGCACTTTAATTAATTAAAGATCAATTGTTTATACACAATTAAATATTGAAGCAAGCTTGTGCAAGTTCACAAAGTAAAGCCTTAGCACATTTATAGGAAACCATTAGTACTTAAAAAGTGGCACCTAAGAATGGAGTTAAAGAGACTTAAAATAAGGAATGCGCTTATATAATTTAACGTCCATTATATAACTCGTGAGTATTGTTCAATTTTGGGTCTAAGCTACCTAGCAACCTCTCTAGGAAGACCAGTGTGCCTTAATAAGAACATTATTTCTATGAGAAGAATAGGATACACAACAAGTTGTATTAAGGAAAGACTGAAGAAGGAATTTCTTTAATCTATGAAAATTTTAAAGTTAGATCAAAATAGGAATCTAATTTAAGATGAAATAAAGCTTATTTATTAATCGAAGCTAGGTAAACCATAGTATCCTAAAATATAGAGACTAACTGGTAAATGGTGAGTACAATGAACTAACAGGTTCCATTCTAGAGAGCACTTAATGATTCCTATATAAAATAATCTAGCAATAGAAGTTGCTTTTAGATCTAAAATGAAAAGTACTCAATTAATAGAGATTATCTTAACACCACCATTGTAGAAGGAATCTAGCCACAAACATGTAATGATTCAAGTAATATTATCTATGGGGATAACCAATTAATTGATGAAAAAAAAGAATTAGTAGCTAGTGATGAATAAGTTGGAAGCTTATAAATTGCTTTTGTAAGCATAGATAAGTATTTATTATATGAAACTCTTCTTGGTGAAGAATTTTTTACTGCCACCAAAAAGAAACCTAGAAGGAAGCCAAATAAAAAAACTACTAATAACCCTTTAACTTTTGTTTTATAGCCATTATAACTTGAAATGTGAAGGTCCTTGATTGTCACATTAAAGAAGTTATGAACAACGATTACCTGAGATTAAAGAAGTTTATTTTTATAGATCTCCTAGAGACCAAAATAAAAGTCCAAAAATCTAGGGAAGGATATTGATTTTTGAATAAAAATAGGAATACCTTAAGAAACCAGTGAGCTTATTTCAATAGGAGAATCTTAGTAGTATATGATCCCAATAAAAATTTTGTCCAACATATTCAATTTTCTTATCAATACTTTATTTAAAGGCATTATTGCCTCAAACTCCCATCCTAATTAATATCAATTATGTCTAAGTTACTACTTTGGCCTTTTAAAGGATGTCTATTTAAGAGAATATAAAATCTTTTTGAGCACATGTTTTTAAACCCATAGCTGGTTCGTAGTGATTTTAGTAATATTCTCTAATCTTATGAATTTAAGGGCCTTAATTTTTGTGTGAAAGGATTTTATGAAATGCATAAATCTTTTAGAAATCACAAGTATGAGGAACAATTGACAATATTACATTTGGAATAATAACAAAGTGGGAAGTGGTTATCCCAAGAAAAGATTCGATCAAGAATTAGTTAATTCAACTTGAATGTCTAAATATTCTAGCAATAAGGCCCATTTCAACACCACTTTTTATTAAGATCACTAACCAATAAAAGCCATCGTTTCTGCAACCACAGAAATAAAAAATGTTCCCTTTTGTATTTTATAACCAACATATTAGTATTCCTGAGAATTGAGATTTTGTACTTAAAAATATGAAGGAAAAAAGGGAATGATATGAGTTTACAAATGTATAATAAAGATGCCAAAAATCAAAAAGGTGCTTAAAGCTCTTAAGAATTAAAGATTAGAGAACACTAAGCAATTTATTATGGAAATAAGAAAATGCTTCAAAAGATTCAAGAGAATATAAATTCCAAGTTAAGTAGTGAATTTCTTTTATTAAAGCAGAATTAAACCATGATACAATATATAAATGCTTTGGAATCTCACAACTCTATTTTAAAACATATACTTCGAAGTGAATTGGTTAAAGTTTAGAGACAAAAATTTCAAATACTTTTGCAATGCCATCTTAACAAGATATAACATCAATTAGATAGTGTCTTTAATAAATGAGGAAGAAGAGATTCATAATAAGCCAAAAGATCTGAAAAATACTGGCATTTACCTACTTCAAAAACACCTTTTTAAAAAATGTATTCCTTATTTTATTTCAAAAATTAAAAGTTAAATTCTACTTTTAGTCTAGTAAAACCACATTTTAAAATGTATTCTCTTAAACCCTAAGCACATTCTTAATTACTTAGTTCAAACCTAAGGAAAAATTTAAATATATTTTTTAATTTTGATAAAATCATAAACTTTTAAGCATTCATCCATATGCCTTTATTTTAAACCATAGGTAAAATTATAAACTTCTATGCAGTCATCTACATGTTTTCACTTTTAAATTAAGATAAATTTTCATTTTTTGAATTTCTAGGTAAGTTTTGTTATTTAAAGTCCACAACCAAAGTCCCATCTTTCCCTAATTTTTAAAACTTTTTTAAGATTTAGGTAACCTCTTAGGCAAGTGAACTAGTGCTTAACATTCTAATTTTAAAAAAATACACTTAAGCTCATTTATCTTGTTTATGAGTTTATAGACCATTTCCTTATAGGTTTTTCTATCATCTCTTAAAGGAGATAGATAGTGTTCTCATAATTATTCATGATGTATTAATGAAATATATGAAAAAGTCTTATAAAAGTTTGATATTTTTAGAAGACATGCTAATAAACCTCGTAAAAAGAATGATTGCTTTGATTATGATATGTAAACATGAAAAACAATTCAATCAACATTAATAATAACTTGAAATGGTACTTTAATGGATCTCAAGCAATAAAAAAGGGATTTATTTTCTCTCCTTTTAGTAATTGCCATGAAAATTTTTTCAAGAATAACAATATCATTTGACAAAGAAGGAAGCTTACTTTTTTTTTAATTTTAAACATGGAATAATTGAATTCCTATTATTTAATTGTGGCATTCCTAAAGGGATTAGTTAATTATACCAATTTATAAAGATTCTTTTGAAACATTATCAATGAAAGTTAATAGGTAAAAACATTTAATATACATTTTAGGAGTTCTTGTTCTTAAGGCATGATATGTGCTAATTAGGTCATGTTATTAAAATAATTATGGGAGTATCTTGTTTACTTTTTGATAATTCTTTTAGGACTTGGTACTTAATGTGGCTTATATTTTGTTTATAAGCCTTGTTTTAGTTACCCTCTAAAGAAGGAATAAATTCGAGTAAGTTGGAGCTAGTTTGGACATGTTTTTTACATAAATTTAGAGGAAAACAAGTCGAATATAGGTCACCAATATAACACCCTATTGAAGCCATATTGGATGCTAAAGAATATGGGTTCATGTTATAGACTTGCATTACTGGTAAAGTTTTAATAAATTGAGAGTTTCCTATAGAGGGATAGACACGGTCCATTATGAGATTGTGTTTGAACCCTATTTAATGCGATGTCTTAAAATTTTAGGGTCTCAAATACAAAAGAGGGAAAGATAAGAAGGATGCATTTATTAGAAGATAAAATATGATTAGAGATATGAATTATAGAATATTAAGCCAAGATGGAAGCAACTTTGAAGAGAAAGAAGGAATTTCCATCAAGATTTAAGGGAGTAATATCAAGGTTCATAATCCATGAGAATGAATTTCTTTCTTGGTTATTAATAGTTTTCTTTATTTTTATGTGAACTAAATTGGAATAGATCTAAATGGGATAAACCATATAACTATGTGTTTGGATTGAATTTTTTTAGTAGAAGCCTAAATTTTGTTTTGAATTATTTATGATTACTTAATATTTTTGAATTAGAATTTGTTGGTGTTTGGACTTAATTTCAAATTCCATACATTGAGATCAAGAAATAATATGTATGAATAGATCATGACATGAATAATAAAATTTAATTGAAACCCTATAGATAGGATTACATTAGTCTTTCAAGATAGAGTTAAATCTAATAATGAATTTAATAAACAAATTAATGCATTCTTAAGGGTTAAATCAATAAACTTAAAAATAGGAACTCTATTTCATGAGAAAGCATATGATTGTAATTTTATAATTTCTCTTAGTGCCAGAAACTAGGATTAATAATTAAATCAAGATAAATTTAAACATATAATGTTCAAGGGAAATTTTACATTGAATCTTGTTCACCAATTAATTGTTTCAATATTTTTTATTCCTTTGGTTAGTTATTCTATAGTGAATTTATTTTTTATTTTTTTCTTTCAAATCAATTATTCATTTTGCTAGATTAGATAATAGAAATATATTATTAGTACTCGTAGTCCTCGTGGACTAACACTCATATTTACTAGACTATATCATAAGAATGATATGTGTACTTAGTAGATCTTTAATACAATTTATGTATCATACATATACAATTAAAACACTTTTAAAATTTTAAAATAAACTAAAATAATTTTTCAAAAACCTTATAAAATATAAATACATTTGATAATGTTAAAAATATTGTCAAAATAAGCACATTCCATGCTCTTTTGAGAATTAAAAATCCGTTATGAATTTTCTTTGGTAAGTGAAGGTTAATCCATTATAACTCATATTTTTTAATGCTTAAGACAAACCTTATAAGAATAGGATTTTTAGAATTTTCCACAGCGTAATCCTAAGCCTCAAAATCATATAAGCTTCCTAAATATCAGAAAAAGCTCACTATAATAACGCTTTTCACTATAGGAAATAATAACTAAATATTTAAACAAAATTTGATTTGTTGGTAAAAATTGTAATATTATTTTTCTTTAATGGAGACTTCTTATGCTTTTTTCTCAACATTCTATTCACTACCAAGATTATTCCTCTTCATATAAGTCAAAATATGACTATTTGAGCCTAAAGAATGAAACTCAATTAAGTGATTGAACCATTGTTCACAGGACACTATTTGGTAGACATGTTCACAGGACACTATTTGGTAGACATGAAAGAGAAGTTATCCTCTAGAGTTCTATAAACATTCTCTTAAATTTGTAATGCCTTTTTAATTACCTTAATTCAATATCTTTAAAGAAATTTATTATTAAAGTATTATAGCAACATCACTCTTTCTTATTACCTTTTCATGTTGTTTAGAATGTTAAAAAACACTTGAATCACTTGAAGTAAGTTATATAAAGCTTGAGTCTCCTCTTAGACATCAACAATCATAAAATCCAACCTTCAGTATTCTCTTTTAGTACCAATTCATCCAATACAAGCTTCAATCATAAATTCTAAAGCTTTCCATAAGATTTGTATTATGTTAAAACATAAAAAAAAGGATAGAAAATCTCAGCTTTAGGATAATGTGAAAAACAGAAAATTAGGTATAAACTAAAAACTTATAATGCTTTACTTAACTTAATATAATACAGAGGAGAATCTATAAGTTAGGAAATTGAATGTAATGCAATTTTGCCATTGATTTTCCATATCATAGTTAAGGGGTTTTTGCAAGTTCCTAGCAGAAGCTAGTTCTTTTAAGAGCAAGATAATGCTTTGAAGGATGAAAATGACATCGTTAGCTTCCCCTCTAAATATACTTTGGCTCCTTTCCATCCAAATAGTGTAAAAATATGGTTGAGAGATAGTTTAAGAAAATTTAGATCACCCTAATAATTGTAAGTAACCTTAGCACCCCAAATAATGATTTCCTTCCAGTGATTTAACAAGCAACTTATGTTATATAGAACTTGAACGATTGATTATAGGTGAGCTAAATATTGGTAATTAAAGCAACATAGAACATAAGGTATAGGATATGAGAGTGAAAACCTGATTCTATCTATAGTTAGTTAACTTCTTATTGGCCAACATAAGGTAAGCACAATTTTCGGTTGATTCAAGGAAAACAAACCAGTTTCCTCCATTAAACCAGTTCTCTATTAGCCCCAAATATGTTACAACATGGATGGTTATTAGAAGTACCTAATCTATATTTTAATAAGGTCATTTTATCTTAAACAGATAAACTTCAATAATATATTTGAAATGAGCCAATGATTGCAATAATCCCTCAAGATTTAAGGAGAGGCTACTTCCATGCATTGCCATATGTAATAGTTGCTACTCCTGAGTTTTTAGTCATAATAGTAATTAGTGTACTAACATTTGACATATTGATTAAGGGGTATTAGGGATGCTACTTTTCAAATCCTAAGGAAATTCTAGTTCCATTAGTAATTTTTACCCTTATTTAGGGTCTAAAATAGTCCATTTGCTTAAGAATTTACTTAAAGGTCTAGGAGCTTGTAGCTTTAGGCTTAAATTTCCAAAAGCTAATGCCTTTTAGGAATTATAAATGGATCCATTGTACACACAGGGAGCGAATCCTTTTTCTTAGTAGAAATTTTTTTTATTGTTTTAATGGATTTGATACCTAAGCCTCCTTCTTCCACCTTAGAGAAAATTTCATATCAATTGACTTTGGTTTTTGGAGTGATCATCTCCTTTCTTAGCCTACAGAAAGTTCTTTAGTATCCTTTCAATTTATTTATTCTAATTTATTAGGAATGGTAAAACGAAGCACATATAATCACTTATACTAAGTAAAATAGAGTTTATTAACTAATTTTTACTAACATAAGTTAGATTATTTAACCTACTCTTTTAAAGATATCATCATACAGAGGTTGAAAATCTTTATGCTTCAACTTAGTAGCTAAGATGGAAAGCCTAATATATTTAAGTGGCATTTGATATGGCTTGATTCGTAGGATTTATGTAAGGATCTTGACCTCAACTAAGTTACTTATAGATATATAAAAAAGAAAGAGATTTTGGATTGATGATGGCACTATAGTTATTGTGAAAGAGAAGAAACAAGTACAACTTAGACACTCTCAAATCATCACCATAATGTTCACCTTAATTTGTTACCCTGTTCATATTGGATAGGTTAAACTTGAATATAAGGGATTAAATGAATCAATCAAGATCTTAAGGAATCTAGCTTCAAATTTATAGAATAATAGGATGTCATTTGCAAAGGAACAATTAAATACCTTCAATTTTTTTGCATTAAAGATGATATTCAAACTCCTTGCTTGAGTTTATAAATTTGATACATAGTATGAAGAGGTAAAAAGTAAGGGTGTCTATTTGGCTCAATCCCAAAAATAGCTTGTAAGGTTATCCATTCACCATAGTTCTATATAAATTGGTAGTGACACATTTTTTAATTTAATGAACAAATTTGTTTAGATTTCCAATCTCTGTTATGACTTAAAATAAAAAGCTCTAACTAAAAGTTTTTAATGTTTTATGCAAATCTACTTTAATGGAGCAACTTTAAGTTGATAGCATCTTATAGTAATTCTTGAACAAGTCTTTAGCAATCAAGAAGTTATTACCAATGTTTTTTCTTTTCACGTAAAGGTCCTTAATAAGAATTGATCTATTGTTCAAACTGCTATTCAGCCTAATAAGAAGCATTTTATATATTACATTACAACATGATATAAGCTTATAATACATAAGAGAGGATGGTTTCAAGCACTCATGAGTAAGAAAAATATGCTTTTTTAAATATTCTTTAACATTATTCTAAATATAAAGAATTCTAAAACCTAATTAGTAACTAATATCTTAAAGAGATCTAAAACTTTTGAAAATGGTAAGCATTCAAACTATTTGTACATGGTGCCTTATTGATATTAAGGTTGAAAAAATGCTTCTTCAACCTTCTTCCTTGTATAAGTCTTGATGAGTGAAGTACCTTAATTAAGACAGATAGATTGAGGAATTAAAAAAATTGGATCTCAAAAGTACTAAATTTGTAGAGCTAGGAGTGCTTAAGATCTACTCAAAATAGAAACTTGTATATGATAAGAGCTAATCTTGACGCATGTAAAGTGCCTTTGATTATTCCCTTAAAAAGACAATTTTATGGATTTTTCTCCTTTCGAGAATTACAATATGGAAAAATTCAAAGATCCCATCACCATCATTCAACCAAAGTAACAGAGATATCTTCTTTATAACAGAACTATGATTTCCTAGGGTTTCAATATAATAAGCCAAAAAAAATTTTCCTTTGTAAGGAGTAACTCTTTACTTAAATTAGGACATTGTTCAAATTGAATTGAGGTTTCTTTATCCTTTTCTTTGATTATAGTTTTTTACTTTAGATGTTTATTTTATATAGAAACTTTAATTCTTATTTAGTGGCTTGTATCTTTTTAAAATATTTAAAGGAATCCACTCAATTAACTTAAATTATAATGCCATTATTGATTTTCTCCTCAAAGGGTGGAATGTTAACTAAGAAGTTAAAGAATTTAAAAGTAGAGTTCCCTACAAATTGAATGAAATGTAGATAAAACTCTATAGGAGAGTGCTTTGAGCATAAAAGGAGGTTAAAAAGAGCCATGTTATTATAAAAGGTGACAAGCCACGAGAAGTTGATTAAGGTATAAACCAACTTCTTTCGAATATAAAATCTTTCAGTTTTTTTATTGCTCTAAGTTAAGGGATGGACATCAAATTTGAGATCAAAAGGACCACCTTAGGTGATAAAGTTTCTAAACTCGACACTTTGCACTTTTTTTAAGCATAACCATAACTTTTGGTTTACAGTTAAATAAGATTTTTTAAGTTACATGTCAATAGCTAAAGAAAAGCTATTAAGAGTGCGTTTGGTTCAGCTTTTGACAGGTAGAAAAGCATTTTTTTCCACCGCAAAAGCTATTTTAAGGAAAAAATGAGTGTTTAGCTGTAAACTTCAAAAGTACTTTCAAAGTAGAAATAGCTTTTTTAAAAGCTAAAATACAGCTTTTTCAAAAGCTCAAATTTGGAGCTTTTCAAAAAAGCACT
>JAOTAY010000004.1:23969113-23993922 GCA_025629805.1 Erythroxylum baracoense
ACAACAATTTAATCAAATTAAACCTCAACATAAACTAAACACATGCTTACTAGTAAGAAGAGGATCGGGGTCCAACACCTATAGGGTTACAGTGTAGCTGCTACAGTTTGATACCACCGATGTCCATAATTCGATACCACCGATGTCCATAATTCGATACCTTCGGGTATCCACAGTTTGATACCTTCTGATATCCACAAATCGATACCTTAAGGTATCCACAGTTTGATATCTTCGGATATTCATAGCACCTGTTATCTACACCCACAGAAAATGTATAGGCTTAACACAAAAAGGAAACTTAACAGTCATAAATAAGAAACACAGCATAACAATATGAATAATTGGTATTGATGAGCATTTATATTGATTGTAATAATGAATTGTGATGGTGTGCATTTATATAGATAATTTGTATCATATCAATATCTGGCTTATAAATGTGCATTTTCGGCGTATGGATAATATGTTGAAGCATCTTTGCATTATTTACTTTGCTTAAGTATGCCATCATTGTTTACATGAGGATTGAATAATATCAATGTTTGGTTTATAAAGGTGAATTTATGGTATATGAGTTGTGATATTTGTGAATGTGTGTGATTAGTGGATGACTACTATGAGTGGTCATCTAAACTAAGTGTTTTCCCCATTAAGCTTTTAAGCTTAGCACGGGTGTTAATCCGTGTAGGTCCAAGTCATAAAAGTGAGGTATAGGGAACATCTGCAGGGGCCAAGGCAACGGATAGAAGAAAAAAATTACTCTTGGAATATGTTTTTAGTTACAGATGATTACACATCAATGAAGAAAGGAGATTGTATGTTTTCTTTTGGATTACCATCTAAGTGTAAAGATGTATTACTAGTATTAAATGATAATGTTAAGCATTGGGGAGTTTTGTAATGTGTATATGTATAACATTGAATAGAATTATATACCTTGAATGCGTGTACAAGAATTTGGTTGCTATGTGCGTGGATAGTTGTACGTTTTGTATAGGGGGTGTTACATACAGTGATCGATTTCCTATATGTAGTATGGTTAATGGTGTTAGATGAACTGCATACAGTAAGCATTTCATCTAATAAGAAAATAGTATAAAATAATCAAAACTAAATCAAACAATATTAGGAACCTAAATTCGAACACATGCATACCAGAGTGATAAACTCCATCATCGTCACAATGAACAAACATAGTTTTTACAATCGACCACTATTTCGAAACAATCGATTTCCCTATTATTGTACGAATCATCATGACATCACCATCGCCTCCAATATTTCTAGCTATGTTCTCTTAAAGATTAGAGGAAGCTTAACACAACATATAGTATATACAATCTAATGTTCATAGTACAACTTCATAATAGAAAATGAGATGTAGATCATAATAATAAAAGAGAGGTAGTTCATATGATACTAAAAACCTTGAAAAAGACCGGCTATGGAAGGCAAGCGGTGATTATTGTTTGATAAGGAGATTTGTTCTATATCAATGTTTTCTTCATTATTGACAATGTAGCCACATTCCTCCTAGTCGAGCTCATTTCTACCATCAAAAACTAGTCGCCACATCAACATTCCACGATGAATTAATGTTAACAATTTTATTCTAAAAATTCATTAGAAGAATTCTTATTTGAATGTTCTAACATCATAGCCTTCTTAATTTTGTGATTTGTCAGGAGAGACAACTTCATATAATAAGGTCGAGAATGTTAAGTGTCCCTGTACTATGTTTAGGAGATGTATAAACATCCTTTGTAGCTTTGAAACAAGATTGTTTCTATATACGTTAACATCCTTTGTGGTATCCTCTAATGTAAATAGTTGTGTAATTATGATTTATCTTTAATTTATCTTTATAATTAGCATGTTAGTTTTAATCTAGTCCATTATATATATGGTTAAATTCAATTTATTTTCATTAAATTGAAATGTGTGTATGATAACATTATATTAATTACCATATATGATGATGATGATGATGATGATGATGATGATGATGAGATGATGATGATAATAATAATAATAATAATGATAACAATTTAATTAAAAATAAATTGCAATATAGGAAAACTTGGATATCAATATTAAATATTAATATCATATTCCTAAAATCAAATTTAATATTATTCAAAATTTATTGTAAGCCTAAAAATAAATGTAGTTAACAGCAATGTCATTTCAAATATCATTTTTAATAATAATGACAATGATTGTATAAGTGTAAAAATAAATTTAGTTAACAAAAATTTCAATAAACAATTAGCAGGTTTTCGCAAACAAGCATGGAAGGTGGAAAAGAATTGTCAACCTATAGACATCCAAAACAGAAACACAATTCAACATCTGCCAAAACAAATACAAACAAAAATCCATATACCATTAGTAGAACACAAAACCCACATAAACTCCACAACGTAACAGAAAAATATAGCATAAAATGGACAATCCTTGAAAAGGTAAATGAAGAATAATACTAACACAGGAAATGACACTTCGTAGAATGTGATGACCATAAGATAGGAGATGACACTTCTTCAATTGTAAACAAAGAGGAAACTGGTTCGACTAACACAAAAATGAAGAGAGCTTCATTTTCTTGTTAATAACCTTGTAGAAAACAATGTCATTTGTTGTTAAACTAAACGACGTCATTTTATATTAATTCAGAAGAAATATACCGTTTAGCGACGAATCAAAAACTCATCACCAAATGGTGACGCATTTTAATTTGGCTTAATCTTTGGAAACAAAATTATATATAATATATAAATTTATTATAACATTATCAAATATATATATATATATATATAAGAGAATTGTGATTAAATAGACTAATATATTACAAAATTAACTGATGAGAAAATTTATATATTATCAACATATTCATAAATCATTATACTAATTACAATTGTTATCTATACATTTATATAACATTATATTAATTACCATATATAATGATTATTTCAATTTAATAAAAATATAAAAATATTTGTAGTATTGGCAAAAAATTTAAAATTTTTGCCTAATATATAACCTTTTGTGACGATTTGGAAAAATCGTCACCTATTGGGTAATATTTGGCAACATCTTTTGGAATCGTCACCAAAATGTCGCCAAATGTTAGAGAGTAAAAAAATAGAGGAAAACAATGTCAGTTATCCAACGATAAATTTTTCTCAATCTTTTAATCGTCCCACCAAACCCCTTCCCTCTTTTTTGTTTTGCCTCCTCTTCTCTTCTCTTCTCTTTCCATGCAACATTTTTTGAACAATTCCTTTTAATCTTCTCTTCTCTTTGTCGATTCATAATGTTCTCTTCGTTTTCTCTTCCATAATCTCCCTACAATTGTAGTCGAGGTAAGCAGTTACTATATTTGCTTTTTTTTTCCTTTGTTATTGTTAAATGCTATGTTCATGATCAGTTTCAGGGTGAAGCTTTAAGTTGTCTATATTTATTTGGACAATTAATCGTTGAATGTTTGTTTGTATATGTTGGTCAAGAAAGGGAAAAGACATCATTTTTGTTATTAGTTAGGGTTGAATTTTTGAATCCTATAAAGTGTTCGATGAAAGTTCTCATAGGTTTTTAGTTTTTAGTTTTAATAGGTAATGAATGTCACATCAAAGTTATGTGTTTCGCAATCAGATTACATCAATCATGTTAACTTAGTTTCTTATTTTCATAATACAAGATAGAGACAGTGGACTTAGAAGCCAAAATTGTGGGATTGTTATTGAGGGATGTCATTACAACAATTATATTGACTTCTATAGTGTCATATATGATGTAATAGAGTTACATTACATCAAAGGTAAAAAAGTTGTTTTATTTAAGTGAAAATGGTTTAATCTTGGTGACATAAAAGTTAATGGCAATATCACTGGCATCAATGTTAGTAAGACATGGTATGATAATGACCTTTTTGTCCTTGCAAATTAGATGAAGCAAGTATTTTACCTTAATGATACTGTATTGGGCAGCAATTGAAAGGTTGTTCAATAGTTTCAACACCAAAATCTCTTCAAATTTTGTTAAAGGGATAATGATTTAATGAGTGATGATGGTAATGAAGCATATCAAGAGATTGAATCGGAGTTGAATAATGAAACCATTCAAATAGAAGATGCAAATATATCATCATTCTATAGGAGAGATATTGATCTTAATATAGTACAAGTGGATGAAGTACAAGCCAATCTTATTGTAGAAAGAGATGAATCCTATATTAAAGATGAATTATCTAATAATGATGATATTTTGGCCGAATATAATATTGATGAATAGTGGAACCATAATATAATTAATGATGATGATTTTCAAGATCTTGATTATGATGATTGATGGTAAAAAAGTGTTGTTTATCTTGTTTGAAATGTATTTTAATGTTTGATTTATTTTGATGAGTATTGTTAATATTTCACTTATGTTAATAGTATGATGATGTTTCACTTAGGTTAATGCATATTGTTGATGTTTTCTTAATATCTAGATATAATAATAATGATGAAATCAGAAAACATCACTTTTGACACAAACAAGTCTAAAAACTTTGGCCTCATTGCATTTAGTCAATACTAAAATAAAAAAGAAAAACTATGTTGATGTTTGAGATATGTTTATACGGGTTGTTGATGTTTGAATTATATTTATACGAAATGTTGATGTTTGAGTTATGTTAAGGCGGAATGTTGGTGTTTGAGTTATGTTTATGCAAATGTTTTTGTTTGAGTTTTGTTTATGCAGAATGTTGCCATTTGAGATATGCTTATGTGGATCGATGATGTTTGACATAGTTTATATGGAATGTTAATGTCTAAGTGATGTTAATGCAGAATGTTGCTGTTTGAGTTATGTTTATGCGGATTATTGATGTTTGAGTTTTGTTTATGCGAATTGTTGATATTTGAGTTACGTTAATACGGAATGTTAACATTTGAGAATGTTGATGTTTGACTTATGTTCATGTGAATTGTTGATGTTTAAGTTATATTTATGCGTATTGATGATATTTGACTTATGTTTATGCGTAGTGTTGATATTTGAGTTATAAATATCCAATATAATGGAACCTGGTAGAAACAAAGGAAAGAAAGTGGCAACTATCGAAATTGTTCATCCCCCACAACAACTAAATCAATCCAACCCTAACAAATAATAACAATCGACTTCATCCACCAATGAAGTCAGTCAGTAACAACCTCCATCTGTCTTAACCAATATTGATGAATCTTCAGGTCTATTAATCTTTACCACCCATAATTAGACTTATGCTCAAATATATATTTACATGTTTAAAGTGATTTTTCTTATTATTATTCTTTTGTTGTCAAGTTGCAACACTGCCATTAGAAAAAAGAAGTACAGGTATCACTAAAAGTTGTGAGTTGCAATGTATGAATGATGTAATGAACAACAAGTTGTCTATACATATTGATACCAACCAAGGTTGTCCTATTAACAAGATCCAATCAGCAAAATTGTTCAGTGAGTTAGAGGTTATTGTTAGGACTGAATTGCCTTGCCTTCAGCATGCCAACCAGTTGAAGGAAGACAACTTGCTACATAATCCTTTAGAAAAAGTTTTTAAAAATTTTCAATTTATTTAATTTTATGCATTTTTTACTTATTTAAATATTAATTTATCTTTTATATGTTGTTCACAATTGATGCTCAATATCCTTGATATCAACAACCCTAAAGTTTCAAGTTGTGGACTTTACTGTTGAAATAGAAGGCCAAGGATCATCATTATCGACTATATAAATACTACAATTCTTTTTCTTCTGATGAGGAGGCAAGGAGACATGTTTCTAAACGGATGTCTCCAAAAATTTAAAGCCAAATGTGTGATTATTGGGCCTCTGCCAACGTTAAGTTTTGTTTTCTTTCTCTTCACTTTTGCTTCCATTAATCTTGTCTCGCTATTTAATGACTATTTCTTTTCTTTATTTAGGAAAAGTGTGAGAAAGTCAAGGTTAAAAGAGAAAAAAATGAAAATTTCTCACAACTAAGGCTCCAAATCATTTGTTTTTTTAAGAAATGAATATGTAAGTTTTTTGTTTAGAAATTATAATTATATCAATAAATATCATATTATTTATTTTGTTTTCAATTATTTTTTCATAAAACAGACTAAAAAGGAACTACATGGACAAGAGTGTGATAGGATCACACTATATAAACTCACTAACTATAAGGAAGGTCAAGGGTGGATGTTAGAAGAAGCACAAAATAACTATGTAAGTATAAAAATTTATTTACATTTTAAGTTTATTTATTTATGCAGTACTAACTAATAATATTGGAATTGAATATTATTTTTTTTAATTTTAGAATAAGATGCAGGAGTTGCTACCAAGATCATTGTCCAACAGAAATAAGTCAAATGTAGATGAGATTTGCATCAATGTGCTTAGTACAAGATCCGACTACATCAAAGGTCCTTGGTTTAATCCTAAGCCAACTGCTTCATCCTCATCAAGACCAGCATATGTTGACCGTCTTGAAGAAGAGAACCAGTCGATGCTAAATTAGAATGTAATAAACAATAGTTGGCCAAAGTTTGAAAAGATGGTCAAACAAATACTTTCGATTGAGATGAAATGTCGTTGGAACCTATAATTGTTTTTCCTCTTTTAGTTGATTGATGTACTACGTTCTCTTAGTTCGTTTTGTTTTATTGTATATATAAGGTTGGTGTTATGCCTTGAACTTATTACTATGTAGTTTTTAGTTCCATCTATAGTAATATCACATTCATTTTTAAAAAAAGAATACTTTGTTTGAATTATGTAAGTAATAATGACGATGAAAACAATTCTTAATTTGTACGTAATTATTTTTGTTAATGATTGTAATTAACATTTAATGATATTTTATTGTTTATATAAAATACTTCTAATTTCTAATTATTGTTAATTATATTTTCATATAATAAATTATAAAAAATCTAAATATTGCATAAAATAACATGGAGTAAAAATGTCACTAATAATTATAATTAACATGATAAAATTTTAGTAATAATATTTATTAAAAAATTAAAAACGTAGCTAAAAAGTTTTGCTCGTGTTTTTAAAATCGTTGCTGAAACCTTTTAACTATGTTTTGAAATATGTCACAATTCACTTTTTCCTATGTGTAAAATTTTTTTGTTACGTCTGCTATATCATCGCCAATAATTTTGGGAGATGATTCAAAATTCGTTGTTAAATATTATAACCTACGTTTAAAGTAATGTAGTTAATAACATTTAGGTACAAAAACTAAGCTTACCAAAATATCATCAGCAACGATTTGTCATATCATCGCGAATCTCTTTTCGCTACGTATTTAAATCGTAGCAAAAATTTCTTCGTGGGGACTTGGTAAAAACTATGCATGTAGTATTTTCCTATCAGAATTTTACGTTGATTTAGTAACATTGCTAAATATTATCAGCGACGAATAGGAACTTTTAATGAGGAAAATTTTGGTCGCTAAATGCCACTTGTGTTGTAGTGTAATAACATAATGGACATTCATGAGGGCTCAACATTTGATATTCCTTGTTTACAAACAATCAGCCAGTATTGTTGCTCAGCTTAATCACATATTGCCAACAGAATTCCTACACTTAGAACCAAAGGAAATTTGAACACTTTACTCAGTCAGTCGTTTCAGAATCTCTTTAGCTCTACAAGAGTCCAATAAAGTAGATCGGAGTTCCGATCTTACAAAATGCATGGTTACAGGAGAATTGATTTTAGTTTTACCTGGTCCAACTTGGCCTGCAATGGAATTGAATTAACGTGAAAATTGTGAAGTTTCTGACAGTTCTTAAGGAAATTTTACGTGTTATATGATCTCATTCACATCAAAGAATATGATTTTAGGAAAGATCCGAGAGAAATTTGACTTGGCCGGCCATCTAAACAAAAAAGAAAAGAAAGAAAACACAATGTACTACACGCCACAATGATACTAACATACACTATACTTCAAAATCTTAAAAAACGGATTCTAGATCTCTGCATCATTTCCTTTCTTAGAAAAAGATACATGAAATTAATTATTAACCTTTAAAATGGAGGCAAGCTCAGTTCCCAAGAGACCTTCTTAAAAGCCACTGCTATTCTCTTGTCGATCCAGTACAGAGGACAAAATTTTGAAGAAGTAACGCACGTAACGAGAACCTTTTGTATAGAAACTGCAAGGTGTGCCGTCTCTGGATATGCAATCTCCTTTACATAAAGAACGTTGATGTGATCGTCAACTCCGTATCTGTAACATCTACTCTAAAAAGATCCAAACATGGCGGATTTCCAAGCTTACTTCACAATATTTGTTATATGGGTTGTTTCTACGATTTTAGTCAGATCCATACTATCCATAACTCGGCACAGAGGTCGTCTTCCACCTAGCCCATTTGCATTACCAATCATTGGACACCTCCATCTTTTGACTCCAATACCGCACCAAGCTCTTCACAAACTCTCAACCCGCTATGGACCCTTAATTCATATCTTCCTAGGCTCTGTTCCCTGCCTTGTCGCTTCCTCTCCGGACACGGCAAGAGAGTTCCTGAAAACCCATGAAGGCTCTTTCTCTGATCGACCCAAAATAACCGCCGTTGACTACCTTACATATGGCTCAGCGGATTTCTCCTTTGCACCTTATGGACCTTATTGGAAGTTCATGAAAAAGCTTTGTATGTCTGAGCTTCTTGGTGGTCGAACACTTGACCAGCTCCTTCCAGTTAGGCGAGAAGAGATGCGAAGTTTTCTACAGTTTGTTCTAAATAAAGCCAACGCAAATGAGGCAGTTGACGTTGGAGGAGAGCTTATAAGAGTGACCAACAACGTGATATCGAGAATGATAATGAGTGAGAGGTGTTCAGAGGAGGAACATGAAGCTGACAAGGTAAGGAAGTTGGTGCATGAGATTGCTCTGTTGACTGGGAAGTTTAATTTGGCTGACTTCATCTGGTTCTGTAAGAAATTGGATTTGCAAGGATTTTATGGGAGGCTTAAAGAAGTTAAGGATAAGTACGATAAGCTTACAGAAAGGATCATAAAAGAGCATGAAGAGGAGAGGAAGAGAAACAATAGAATTGGTGAGGGTGATAATTCAGTGAAGGATTTGCTTCATATTTTGCTTGATATAGCTGAAGATGGGAAGTCAGATATGAAGTTGACCAGAGAAAATATAAAGGCCTTCATTCTGGTAAGTTAATAATCTTGCATTAAGATCAATACCTCTAGATTTAAGTAAATGCTATAGGAAATCTATTCGCTTTTATTATCATAATTATAAATATTTCCTATGTGTCTAGGAGGAGCAACGGCACCTACTAAAATTAATTTCAAAGGGCACCTACTAAAATTTCCTTTCTTTTTTTGATTGGAACTATTGAGTCTCCAGCCCTATTTTGAGACGAACAAGTGATGACAAAATGGATGAAGCTCTTATAAGAGGAGACACAACTGTGTAGGGTGCTACATGGCCACGACTTCAACTTACACAACTGTGTATATTAATGATGTAAGCACACACGCCTATATAGAGTAACTATGTAAGTCTCTAGAATTGCGTGAAGAGTGAAGGCATACACGATCTTTATGGCATACACGATCGTGTGTATAAAGATCGTGTGTGATGACCGTCTATCTCTTTGTGGCGGCCATGTACATCTGTGAGTGATGTGGTGCTAAAGAGACACAGTCACTTACACAGTCATGTATATTACCGTGTACGATGCAGAAAAAATAATATAAAAGAGAAAAATACGTAGGTTTTACAGATGAGTGCTTCCGTAACTTCCAAAAGCGAGGAAAAACAAGGGAGGGCAAGTAGTTTAGTAGTCTCATCCTTTTTATTGCTTTTAGGAATAGTTTAAGTGCTTGTTGATTGTTACATTAATTTTAGTCTCAATCCTGAAACTTTTTGTGACAACTTATTGTTGTGGGGTAAGACATTAAACTTTGTAATTCTTATTGAGTTTAGTGGAATTGCTTGTTAGTTTGGCCTATAGTTTTTCCCTCTACACAGGAGGGTTTTTCACTAAAATCATAATGTTTGTTTCATTATTCATCTTTTATTCTCATACTAATTTCCTGGTTGAAGTTGAAGAGTATTTTAGTTTTTGATATTTGGTTGATATTTTAAAGAGTTTCGTTATTGTCTCCTAAAAAGTGGTATCAAAGCCATCTTGATGGATGGTGGAAATAGTTATATGATCTTGATGTCAACAAACTACTCTATTTAGAGGCACATGATAGAGGACCTTTTATATTGCAAGGATTTTTTTCATCCTATTGATGTAGAAAAAGGTGTGAAGGATGATGTTCCTTCAAAACCTAAAAAGATGTCAGGAAAAAAATAGGGAAAGATGAAATGAAAAACTTTTGACACTATTAGATAATGGATTGATATTAACATATTTAACCATATGTTTCAAGAAATGAAATCTTTTGAGCTTTGGGAAAAGCTGGAAGGACTCTATAAAAGGAAGACTATCCATAACAATGCCTCTTTAATTAAAAGGCTTGTGAACTTAAAGTTGAAAGCGATGAAATCTGTGTTGGGGGATCTAAGTGATTTTCAGGATATAATTAACAAGCTTACTATAATGAAGATCATTCTTAATAGCAAACTTCAAGCCTTGTTCCTATTGAATTCATTACGTGATAGCTAAGAAATGCTTATGGTGACGATTAGTAATGGAGCTCCTAAAGATGTCCTTTTATTAGATGTAATCAAAGAGAGTATGTTCAATGAAGAAGTTAGAAGAAAAGAGATGGGAGTTAACAATGTGCAAACTCTTTGGCAGAAAGCAGGGGAAGGAACAAAAGTAAAGATCCTAAAATGAATAGTAAGTTTAAGAACCAATCAAAGCCTAGACGTGACAAAGATATGAAGGCATGCCACTATTGTAACAAGCCAAGACACATTAAAAGGTTATACTATAATTAGAAGAGGGATAATAAAAAGTAAGATTATTATAATTAGAGAGATGATAAGAATACAACTACAATAGCTTCAAGCATAGATAATGATGTATCCCTAATTTATGCAATAAATGAATGGTTCCATATCAATAATTGGGATTCTAAGTGGTTAATTGACAGAGGAGTTTTTTATCATTATGTTCCAAAGGTTAAGTACTTCTTAAAGTAGAATAGTGGAGACTTTAGGAGCTTAAAGATGAAAATTAAAGATTTGCCAAGATTGTTGGTATAGGTGATATCTGAGTTCAAATAAATGTCATACGCTCATTGTCCTTAAGAGATTTATGACACATCCCTGATTTAAAGCTAAATTTCTTATCAAATAATGTGTTGGATGAAGATGGATTTCAGCATACTTTCAGGGATAGGAAGTGGAAACTATCGAAAGGAACAATTACTATAACTGAAGGAGATTTATGTTGCTCATTGTACAAGATGCACTTAAAGGTGTATGGTGGTGGAGAAGTATACATAGACGAAGAGGAAACTTCTCCAAATATGTGGTATCGATAATTAGGACATATAAGTGAGAAAGGATTAAATTTACTAGCTAGTAAATCCTTTATCTTGGTTAAGAGCACACTACCAATTGATCTTTATGATCATTATTTGGCTGGAAAGTAGCATAGAGTCTCTTTTAAAAGAAGATCTACAAAGAAGGAGGAGATATTGGAGTTGGTGCATTCAAATGTCTATGTCCCTATTGAGGAGGAGTCACTAGGAAGTAACAAATATTTTGTTACATTTATAGATGATTCTTCCATAAGGACTTGGGCATATATGCTGAACTTAGAGAGTCAAGTATTTGATACTTTTCAGAAGTTTCAAGTCATGGTAGAAAGGAAAGATGAAAGGACGCAAAAATGCCTACAAACATATAATGGAAGTGAGTATACTTCTAAGATGTGTTAAGATTATTGTATAATGTATGGCATTAGATATGAAAAGACAAAACTAGGCACTCTACAACATAACGGTGTTATTGACAGGAAGAATAGAACAATTATAAAGAGGATTCATTGTATGCTCAAAATTTCTATGTTGCTAAAGAATTTTTGGGGTGAAGCAGTTTGAGCTGGGGGTGAAGTAGTCCGAATTACAGTATACTTGATTAATAAAACTCCCCCAGTTCTATTGGATTTTGAGATTTTTGTGAGAGTGTGTACTTGTAAAGATCCTATATATCATCATCTGATAGTATTTTGTTGTAAGGTATTTCGAATGCACCCAAAGATCAGAGAAAAAAGATTGACTCAAAGGCGATACCTTGCATCTTTGTTGGATATAATGGTGATTAGTTTGGCGTCAGACTTTATGATCCAAAGAAGCAAAAGCTACTCAGAAATAGGGATATGGTATTCTAAGAGCACAATAGAGATATTGATCTTCTGAGAGGAGATAAGTCATCACACATCCTAATAATGTTGAAGATTAAGTTGTTGAGGATATTGAGCAGGGGGAGCAACTGGATTGAACAACTAGTGATATATAGCTTTGATGTTTGATAAGGGAGAAAAGGCCTTCTATAAGGTATCCAAGTTCAGAATACCTATTGGTTACTACAGAGGGGGAGAATGAGAATGTGCAAGATGTTGCATCTTATGAAGACAAAGATCTCTGGATCATAGTTATGAAGAAAGAGATTAATTCTTTCAATAAGAATGATACATATGAGCTAGTGAAGCTTACAAAAGGTAAAAAGGCATTGAATAATAAGTGGGTGTTTAAGATAAAGAAAGATGGTAACAAGCTAGTAAAGCATAAGGCAAAGCTAGTGGTGAAAGTTTTTAGCCAAAAGAAGGGTATAGATTTTGATAAAATCTTCTCACCAGTAGTCAAGATGACCTCAATTCAAAGAATTTTTTATTTGACTACCCTTTTGGATATTGAACTCAAACAATTGGATGTTAAAATAACTTTCTTGTATGGAGATTTGGAAGAATAGATATACATGAATCAGAAAAAAGGTTTCAAAGCTAAAGTCAGAAAATATGCTCTGTAAGTTAAAGAAAAGCCTATATGTGTTAAAATAAGCTCTAAGGTAGTGGTATCGAAATTTTGACTCTTTCATTACAGATTATGATTACAAATAAACTTATATCGATGCTCATGTGTATTTCAAGGAGTTTGTAGATGAAAACTTTATCATTCTTCTTCTATGTGTTGATGATATGCTGATTGTGGTTCAAGATGTTAGGAAAATCCAAAAGTTGAAGGAGTATTTGTGTAAATCTTTTGATATGAAAGATTTGAGACTTGTAAAGTAGATTTTAGGCATAAGAATAACTCAGGATAGGAATATTAGGAGATTGTGGTTAGCTTACGATAGATATATTGAATGGATGCTAGAAAGATTCAGTATGAAGCATGCCAAGCCAGTTAGCATGTCACTGGCACCTTACTTCAAGCTGAGTAAGCATGCATGTCCTTCAACAGAAAAGGAGAAAGATGGTATATCCTTTGTTTCATACTCATCTACAGTAGAGTCTTTAATGTATGGAATGATGTGTATAAGGCTAGATATTGCACAAGTTATTAGGATGGTGAGCAAATTCTTATCAAATTTAGGGAAGGTTCTTTGGGAAGCATTGAAATAGATTGTGAGAAACTTGAGAGACATGTCAAAGTGGAGTTTAGGTTTTGGTGATGGTGAGCCAACTCTAGAAGGATGCAGATATAGCTAGAGATCTTGATGGAAGAAAACCTACTTCATGTTTTTTACTTAAGTTTGCAAAGGGAGCCATCTTATGGCAATCCTAGATACAAAAATGTGTGGCTTTATCTACGACTAAAGCAAATAATGTAGCTGTAGTGGAACCTCATAAAGAGATGCTCTAGCTGAAAAGGTTCCTTCAAGAGCTAGATGTGAAGCAATAAGAATATGTAGTATTTTGTGATAGTTAAATCTTGAGCAAAAAAACTATGTACCACTCGCACACAAAGCATATAGATGTCAAATATTATTAGTTGACATATGTGATTGAGGAGCAATAATTGTTCTTGAAGAAGATTCATACAAATATGAATGGTGTTAATACATTGACTAAAGTTGTCTAGAAGCAAACAAGAGCTATGTAGTAAGCTTGTCAGGATGTCTCTCAAGTAGATGTTAGAGAATAACTTATCGTCCCCATAACTAGGTTGGAGGATGAGATTGTTAAATGTCTAGCCCTATTTAAAGACTTCTAGTAATCATAGATGCCTTTATAGTTCGTGGAGATGATAATCAAATAAAGACAAGATGGGTAAAGCTCTTCTGGAGGCAGGCATGGCTGTTTAGGGTGCTAAATGTCTATGTCTTTAACTTACATCATCGTCTATATTAACTATGTAAGTTCACATGACCATGTAGAGTGACACACACTTGTTTCTTTACTTACACAGTCGTGTGGATTAACCATAGAAGTCTCTAAGACTTTGAGCAGAAGGATGTAAAGAGCGAAGACATATATGGTCATGTACACACCCGTATTTATGTCATACATTGTTTCTTTATAACAATGTACATATTCTAATGAGGTAGTGTTGAAAAGACATGGTCACTTACAAAGCTGTGTATGTGACTGTATACGAAGCAGAAAAATCTATTTTGTGATATAAAAGAGAAAAAATACGTAAGTTTTGCAAGTAAGTGCTGTCATAATGTTCGAAAGTGAGGAAAATCTGAGAAAGGGAAAGTAGTGAAGTATTCCCATCCTTTTTTATTATTTTTAGGATTTGTTTAAGTATTTGTTGACTGTTATATCAACTTATGTTTTAATCGTGAAGCTTTGTGAGACAACTTACTATTATGGGGTGACAAATCAAACTTTGTAAATCCTTATTTGAGTTTAGTGGATTTGCTTGTTAGCTTGGCCATTAGTTTTTCTCTCTATACTTGAGAGTCTTTCACGTAAATTTTGATGTTTGTTTCATTATAAAGTTTCTTATTCTCATATTAATTTTCTGATTGAAGTAGAAGAGTATTTTAGTTGTTGATATTTGATTAATCTATTAGAAAGTTGTGTTATTATCTCCCATCGAGGACTATATAGGTGAAAATAAGTCAAAGAACGAATCTTATTCTTTGAGTAAACTAACCATATTACTTGTATACTATAATTCTTCTGTAGTTAAAAGTGTCCAAAAAGATGTCCGAGAACAATATTTTGTGTTAATACGCTTTTCTAATGTAATATTGGACAAATTATGCAGAGAGTTGAAAGGAAAGCTAATTCAGTGCAGGGTAAACAAAAGGGAAGGCTAGTTTTAAAAGTTATTTGATTTGGATATTGATTGTTAGGTGAACTGGGTCAATGGGAATGCAAATCATCCATATAAAATTTTAATAAAAACAAATGTTTTTGATATTCTATTATCAAATATTTTTATGGAGATAAGGATGAATTAACTTCTAAACAAAACAAAGCGGAGGCTTGTAACAGTGGAAAAAGTTAATTGTCAGCAGCTAACTTATTCCTTTGCATAATTGATAGGATATATTTGCAGCAGGGACCGACACATCTGCCATTACAGTAGAATGGGCACTAGCTGAGTTAATCAAGCATCCAGAAATTATGAAGAAAGCAAGAGAAGAAATAGAGCAGGTAATAGGACACAACAGACTAGTTGAAGAATCAGACATTCCAAATCTTCCATATCTCCAAGCAATAACTAAAGAAACTCTCCGGCTTCACCCCACAGGCCCACTGATTGTGAGAGAATCAACTCAGGACTGTGTTATAAGAGGATATGAAATCCCTGCAAGAACAAGGTTGTTTGTGAATGTGTGGGCTATTGGTAGAGATCCCAGTTACTGGGAGAACCCACTTGAGTTCCGCCCTGAAAGATTTTATGGAACACAAGAGAATCAAACCAGACATCAGATGGATGTGAGAGGACAGCATTTTGAGCTGTTGCCGTTTGGTAGTGGAAGAAGAGGGTGTCCAGGCACCACTCTGGCGCTGCAACTAGTTCAGACGACCCTCGCTGCGATGATTCAGTGCTTTGAATGGGAGGTTAGTGGTGAAAGTGGCAATACAGTTGTTGACATGGAGGAGGGTCCAGGTTTAACGCTTCCAAGGGCTCATCCCCTGGTTTGTATCCCAATTGCCAGGCTCAATCCTTTTCCACTATTATGATCATTCACGAGGAAAGGAAAGCTTGAAGAAAGAGAAAAGTTGTGAGCAAATATATGCTATTTAGTTACTCTTTCAATTTGTGGATTGTCTTCCCTGTGGTTCCCTAACTCTTTAAGGTTGTCTGTACCGTATATTGTTACTCGATCCCATGAAATTGGTTCCAATTTAACATTCCAGGGACTTGCAAAGAAGATGAATTTACGTTGAAATTTAAAGATATTGATATGTTGAGTAATGAGAGTAGCCAGATGCCAGAAGATTTCTTATTTTGAAATGCATGATTTCTAGCTTTTAGATTGCAACAATGAGCTCACTAAATTGCTCGACGTTTCTATTCCAAGCAATGAGCGAATGGGCCTTGGTGAAAATGTCTATCAGTATGTTACTTTCGAGACAGAGCTTGTCGAGGCAGAGTTCTGGTGAAAATGTTTTTCAGTTGAAACTCTGATCAAATGGTCATGTCAATATTTCTAGTTTGGAATTGCTCCTAACATTATGACGGTCAATTTTGATATGTTTAGTCCATTTATAAAATACAGAATTCGTTATTATGCAGATAACAAACTGAATATAATATTATAATTTTATCGGTTCGTCGTGAATGTCATCAAGGATGTCAATAATGACTTTAACCAAATCAGTTAGTAGTTGCCCCCATTGCATAATACTCTGCCTTTACTGAAGATTGAGATACTATGTTCTACTCCGTCGTCTCTCAGGATGTAAGCAATTTTCCAAGCATAACAAAATATCTCGTCACTAATCATCATGTGATTAAACAATTCACCTGATCAAATTTGCAATAAACATAAAATTTCAAGTCATTGTCTACATGCAGTAAGATCCACTATCTGGGGTTACTCTTGAGGGAGTGTACCATATGTACGCTACTTTCAGGTATTCCTTCTTAGATGCTTTTGTAAATTAAAACAACAAATTCACCAATAATAAATCTAAGCTTAAGTAATCATCATCTAAATTAGTCATCTAACTAGTCGTTGACAAACTGAAGGATTGTCTATCTTTTCACGCTCTAACATTGGTAGTTTCTATCCATGTTCCGTCGGAGAGTTAACAAGCCCGTCTCTAATATTATGTCCGAAGCATATTTTTTAAATAAAAATAATTCTTAAGATAATCTTGTACCACGATACCCAAAAAACACTATAAGAAAATGAAGTTTAGTGATAAAAATTACTGGCGAAAAACCTATACATTGCATCAATAAGTTAAGTTAGCAATGGAATTTACCGACAGAGGAAGGTGTCGGAGAAACGGCCATAGGTAATAATTTGTGACGGACCATAGATTATCCGTCGCAAATTTACCGACGGACATTTTGTGTTACTGTCGGTGAAAATAAAGATGGTTATTCTGTGTTGTCGGTAAGTTTCGTGACGGAAAGATTGCTTCGATCAGTAAAGTTATCGACAGACAAATCTTGTTCGTCGATTTGCCCATCGGTAACCTTACCGACGGTAAGTTAATGACAACAGTACCGAAGGTTCATAATTATCCGTAATTATCCATCAGTAAATTGAATAGATTTTAATGACGAACTTTGTTTTCCCGTTGATAATATTTAGTAAAATTGTTTTTTAATTTTTCCTTGCATTTAATTTTATTTTATGATCTTATAATTGATGCATAATTTATACAATTATCAGTTATATGTTCATAATATTTTGATTTGTTTCTACATTTAATTTATTAAAACAGAAAGTTGATTGATGATACTGTAGTATCTCGTTTTCCCATACTAAGGGTTAGTGATAACTTGCATTTTGTGCATGTTAATTTTGTGTGTTTTATGTTCTTTTCATAGGCTTATGTGATGTTTTACTTGTGTTTCTATAGTAATTCATGTCTTTGTATGTTCTACGTGATGAAATACCAAGTGATGCGATTTGGAGTGAATTTGGCTAATTTGGAACTGGACAGGATTTCAATATGACCATGTTGAAGGTGACGCGACGCTAGCAAATTGCTAGCTTCGAATTTTGAATTAATCACTTTGAGATTTGGGCATGAATGACACAATCCTTTTTCTGGACTAAGTCAAGTTATTTTGTAGCTCATTGGGGCCTTATTTTGATATTTAATTGGGCCCCACTTTATTTATTGAAAAGAGAAAAATCTAGACCATTAGGAGAGCCCACTTCATTTATTGAAAGAAAGAAAAACCTAGACAAAATTGGAGAGACTTTTAGGGGACAGCAGCAGCACTTTGAAGGAAGACTATCTTTAGACTAAATTTTGGGAAGTGACAGTGGCAGCACTGAAAAGAGGGGGATGTGTTTTTAAACAACAACAACACTTAGGGATGTTGACTAAGAAAGACGACGACAGCAACACTTTAAGAAGTAGACAATTTTCACAATCAGCTCTAGAATTAGAATAGAATAGCAGTAGCTTTTTGTGGATGGAAAGAAAACTACATAAGTTCCATAACAACATTATCTTTTAATATTGCTATGTGTGGCTAATCTTTTAAACTAGACAAGGTACTTTACGTTTGATATATGTAATTCGTGAGACTCCTTTGATTTAATTGTTTTCGTTTATCTCTTATGTTTGTATAATCTCTGTGCTTTAATTAATTTATTATTGTCGGGTTTGTTGATTAATTAGGCCTATTAATTGATTGACTTGGTAGTAAATTGCCGAATATATTAGTTAATCCGTGATTGCTGTTTATCGAAGTGGCGAATTAATTTCAATAAAAAAATTAATGAGATTAAATAATTTAGTCTAAATAGATTGCGGCCTTTTCTAATTCTATTGACTAAGACAAAGGTCCATTAGAGCCTATTGCTGCCATAGATTATATTCTGCGGAGCTTTACTCGAGAATAGTCTAATTGGTTAGGGTAATAATTTGCGGAGCTTTACTCGAGGTTATCAAATAATTACGAATGGATTGGTTGATATGTGTTGTTCACTGTTTGCTATAACTTTGTCTATAAGAATGAACGGAATTTATATTTTTGAGTCTATGATCGAATTACAGTATCAAACGGAGGAGTATCTTAGCTAGGCTTTTCTTTATATTATTTTCAATCTTTATTTTTAATTTCTTTCTGCGTGATTTCGTGTTCTAAAATTAATCATCCCCAAACCAATTCTTTTTATTTTTATTTATTTATTTAGTATTATTATTTATTTTATTTGATTCCATACAAATAAACAATTGCTACATTGGTTTCTGTGACTCGACCCTATTCACCACTTTACTCACTTAAGTATTCTAGAGTAGAAATTTATTTTTGCTAGTTTGACACACCATCACACATAATGATAACGTTCAATTTCTTAAATCTCACCATTGGCTTAAAGTTTATGTCTTCCTAAATTTTCATAAATAGAAGAAAATAATTGAATATACATAATTCTCTATCTATTTAAAACGTATCTTGATGTACAGTGTCTTGAATCTAAGGCCTTGTTTGGTAAATGACTTATCAGCCATTTTTTAGCAGATTCAAATATTTTAGTTATTTGACCATGTCAAATCGCTGATAATTAAGTTTGGTAATTAGCGGATTGAGTTGGCGGATTGAGCCCAATCTGCTAATTTTGAAAATGCTCATATAGGGAGTACTTTTTTTCAACGGCTGAGAAATTAAGGGATTAAAAGACTATTATGTCCAAAAGTTATTACAAGTTACTTAAAGGGATGGAAATAGAGATAGAGATAAGTTTATTATTTAAATCTAATAATTTTATTTTAATTTTTGAAGTTGAATTAATATCAATTTTGAGTCAAAATATACAAAGAGTTATAAGCCTATTATATACGTCTTCCTTTAACTTTAAAAGTAAACATAAAGATAACTGAAAGGATCAAGTAAATTGCACAAACGAAGAATTAAGGAATGTCCAATAGGATACCTTTGTTTTAAATGATGGTGTTGACTTTTTTTGCTCTATCTAAATTCTTCTGAGAATATTCAAAGAAATATTAAGATACAATACTTATGTCCATATAAATTTTTAAGTCATGCCCTTATAAGTTATTTTACACATAAAAAGTTAATACTAAACAGTTAATTTTACTAAACATCTTTAAATAAACAGCTGAAGTTATTCACTAGTCAAATAAGCTATATTAGTCCACTGTTGACTGACCGCTGGTAGAATCAGCTAACAACTAATGCAATCTGCTAATTACCAAACAGGGCCTAAGTTTATAAAATCACGATCAAACTTTCTTATGTTCAACTCTTTCACTACACATTTTGATCCCTAAAAAATATATAAGATCAAGTAGTAAAAATCATAATTAAATAAATATAAAATTACACCTTTTCTATTTTATATGTCACAAACATTTACATTTTTACCTATATAGTAAAACCAATTTTTTTGAATTACATGTTAAGAAATAAATCATGCAAATGCAAGAATAAACAAACCAAAAGTTAACTCAGTTATGCTAATTATTACACAAGTCCTACACTTATTTAGGGCAGGCTAACTAATTTGCTGTAATTAACATACTTGTATCTACTCAAATCTGGCCTTTGTTAACTTGTTATAGACAACAAAATGGCAAAAACAAGCAGAATCATGAGCATAAAAGAGTCCTTGTAAAGATTCTATTCTTGTTCAATATTAGAAGAGGAGCGAGATTTTGGACTGTAGTTAAGCGATGATGAAGATAATAAGGGTTAAAAAGAGGGATCTTGTAACATCCCATATGAGAAGTGTCAAGCATCTTATTTGAAAGGAGACTAAAGGTGAAAGTTTGTATATATTTATAAAAAAGAATATTAATCAACTTTTTTATGACCATGTTTGAGTCTAATTTTCTTAAATTAAAATTGAAATTGCTATTGGACCAATCTAACAAGACCAGCCATAATTATTTTAATTTAGTCTAAAATTAATAAGTTTTAAGCGTTTAAATTGTAAAGAATGTTAATTAACAAATTACAATAATCTATAATTTCTCTTAGAAGCCTACTTTTATTTGAATTATTCATACAGTCTAAATAAATTATTCTATCCTTTGACTATAACCTTTTTCTAATTATTCTAATCAAAGAGTAAAAGAATCTTTTGAAAGAACATTTTAAAGTGTGTATATTTCTCCTAATAAGCTCAAGATAAGTGTAGTTAGTAAAACTTTTAGATTTGTGTCTCATTTAGAAATTCTCCATTGGAATCTAAAGAATAATTCGACATATTGTCTTGATGGAATTAAAGCTTTTTTATGAGCAAATGGCTAGAATGATTTAAAAGACTCCTTTAGAGAGGATTTAGCGAATGCTAATTATTATAATATATTAATTTATGTCTAAATTAAATTCTTTCCTAATTGGGCACACGGTGATTTTTCGAAAATTACTGTAACACTTAGACTTTTTTTTTTTCCTTGTAAGCATGCTACCTTTTGTCAAGATCAAAGGCCTGACCAAAGATTTCTCTGAGACCTACTTTGTTGAATTTGTGAAAATCATTGCACATGCAAGTTCTCCTATGTTTACTTTCTCTTTTTGACTTTTAATCTGTAATTGAGCCTAATTCTCCTGAAATTTTTGCTTGAGGGATTTTATAATGACTTGACGACATTATAAGAGTTATTGATATGCAACTGCATTACCTCTTAAACAAACCATAGAGCCAACTAAAGAACGTTATAGCTTACTTGCAGAAGTGATTAGAATTTCATTGTCCAACAAATCTAAATAAAATTGGTATTCTTGAGCAGAGACGGAAGTAGTGGGGGTAGAGACGAAACTGAGATGAATAGAGATGGGAATCGGGGTCTATTGATTTAGTCCTCACAAAACTATCCCAAGTCAACTTTACTTTGGCATATAACTAATTTAAATCCAACAAAGCTTGGTCCCAACTGGTATCGCAGGCCATTCATGCAGAGACTCTTCCAGAAGAAATGACATTTGAGATACATTGTTAGTGGAATATGTGCCAGGCAATATGAAAAAAATTTTGGTCGATCATTTTATAGATATATTCAATAAATATATAATAATTTATAAATTACTTATTTTTTATTGAATATTAATAAGTTAATAACTGAAAATTAAGAAATAAAATTGTTAGGATATATTATATATATATCTTTTACTTCGTTTTGGCATTTTATTTGGCTTTTAATTGGACATACAAAACTGATTATTACAACAGTTGGATACGGAAGTTGTTAAAGTGATAGAGCTGAAGTGGAACTTTTGTATTTGAATTTAAGTGGGACTGATTATGGAGAAGATTGCGTTTCAAATGGATAAAAAGATCTGCAGATTGTATTTGAGTTTGAAAGAGGAGTCTGAAACGCACACACATGTGATTTTTCCAACATCATTTAATGTGTGGGTTGATAATTTGGTTAAAGTAGATACACGTATGCTTTTTGGATGATTGTGGCGTGAGTGGTGCGGCAACGAAAGTTCGTGGGTGAGTCACTGTGCGTGTGGGCTATGTATTTTTGTTTTTGATGATGGCTGGGTACGCAGAGTGTGAAGCTTATTTTTGGTGAAGGGTAGTCTGCGTTGATGAATCTGACAAGTGTGTGGGTGCGTGTGCTGTGAAACACGTTGATAGCAGATGCAGTTTGAGGGTGCTTGAGCTTCTGGGGGAATACATGTTTCATGGGTCTTTGAAGAAAAATATCGATTACTGCTCAAAGCAACACCGTGATTCATCCTTGTGAAGAAAGAAAGTTTTCAGTTGGGTTATTTTAAGGAGAAGAATTTATAGGGAAGTCTTCGTTGATCTCAAGTAGTTTGTTATTTTATTTTCTGTTGATTAAATACTTGAGATATGTTTATTTGTTATTACTTTAAGTGAAAGTAGGTAGAAAAATCCTCTAACGAGGTTAGCACGAGTCGGTCGTGTTATCGGGCGTGAAAGTCTTTCACGGGTAGTTAGGTTGCCAGATAGTTACAGATATTGAGAAGTGTTGTGTTAAATCAATTCTGTGTAATTCTATTGAACTCCTGTGAAAGTGATTAATCTGGGTAAGGGCCCCGCAGACGTAGGCCGAGTGAGCCGAACTGCGTTACCAAAATTTGGTGTTTCTTTGCTATTTCAATTTTGTTTATTTTATTTTATTGACGGTAAAGAAGGTTGTGGAAAGTTGCGAAACAATTAACCTTATTCAATATTTCAATTGGTATCAGAGCCAGATCGTCGATTCAGAACTTGGTAGCAAGTTGGTGGAGATCCTAGATTCGCAGACATGGCCACGAGAGAAGGTGCGTTAATTACTAGATCGCCACTATTGGACGGATCAAATTACCCAGCATGGAAATCACGGATGAAAGTCTTTATTCAAGGTCAAGGCACGAGAGCCTGACATTCGGTAGAATACAGTTGGACACATCCTATGATCACTAATGATAAGGGAGATGTAGTTAAGAAAGATCTATCTGAATGGACGAGAATGGAAGAGGAAAGTGCACTGGGAAATTCACAAGTAACGCATGCGATATTCAGTGCTGTTGATGAAGGACGCTTCTCGATGATTTCAGCATGTGAAACGGCGAAAGAAGCATGGGATGCCTTGCAAACCATTCATGAAGGATCAAAATCTGTGACAGCGTCGAAATTACAAATGCTAGCAGTGCGATTTGAAGAGCTGAAGATGGATGAGCATGAGACCATTGGTGAATTCCATGAAAAATTAAGAGATATTGCAAATCAAGCTCATCAACTGGGGAAGAGGTACTCTAATGGGAAACTGGTCAAGAAAACACTGAGATCGCTACCACTAAGATTTATCCCGAAGATTGCAGCAATAGAGGAGGCTCACGATATGGATACTCTATCACTAGAAAAAAAAGTTATCGGAATTCTTACAAATTTCGAGATGAATCTCTTAAGAGGCAAGCAAGAAAAAAACAAAGGATTGGCACTACAGGTGGAAACCATGAAAAATGTAAACAACGTGGAGGATGAATCAAATGAAAATGAAGACATGATTCTACTCACATGAAATTTCGGTAAATGGCTGAAAAGAATGAAGAAGGACAAACCTGCCTTTAGACAAAATGGTGGAAGTTCATCAAGTACCAACCCAAGGCAACAAATCAAGATGTAAAAGGGAGAACGGAAGGCAAAAAAAATTCAATGTCATGAATGTCAGGGGTTCGAACATATCCAGTCAGAATGTGCTAATACGTTGAAGAAACAAAAAAGAAAGTCCTTCACCACCACTTGGAGTGAAAATGATTCTGAAAGTAATTTCGGTAGTGAAGAAGAAATAGCAAACAATGCTGCGTTGGTTGCGTTACACAGTAAAAGTCCAGTTACTTGCTAACTGAGAAGGAAGTAACTGAAGGCAGAAAAGGGAGAAAACATGAAATTTTCGAAAATGGTTCAGCTCGAGATTTAGTATCCGACTGTGACAGTGACGGAAGTAGCACTGATGATGAAAATGGGAATATTAACGAGGATTACAAGGCTATATATAAAAAATGGGTGAAAACATATAAAGAGAATGGAAGATTGAAGGAAGAGAATTTTTGCATGAAGAACACCATACAAGAATTAGAAAAGAAGCTGATGTTGACGTCAGATGAGCTTGGTAAAGCTAGAATGAAATTGATAAATACTGAAAAAGGATTGAGAATGTTGAATGGAGGCATGGAAAAACTAGAGAAGTTGATAGAAATCGGTAAGCCTAAAGGGAATTTTGAAGGTATAGGCTACAAAGGTGAGTGTTC
>JAOTAY010000004.1:23997377-24011595 GCA_025629805.1 Erythroxylum baracoense
CATCAATATTTGAGTACCAATTTCACAAATCAATCAAAATTAAGTCCAAAACATATGTATTTAAAATGACTTATCAGCTAAAGAGTTTTATATATGAGCTTAGACTCGTGGAATCCATTTCTAGGCCATTGAGAATGTATTATGACAATTCAGTTGTTATTTTTCTAGCTAAAAATGACAAGAGTTGTAGTCAAAGTAAACACATCAACATTAAGTTTTTATCCATAAGGTAGCGTGTTAAGGAAAAAAAAGTGGTCATTGAACACGTTAGCATTTAATTGATGACAGCTGATATTTTGACAAAAGGCATGCCACCAATAAAGTTTAAGGATCATGTTGTTAGAATAGGATTGGGTTCCATTATATAGTTTTCATTGTATGGATAATATTGTTTATGTGAAACTCTTATAATATTTTCTCATATTATGGTGCACATTATTGAATTTTGAGAAAATTGATTATTTTGGAACTAGAATAAACATACGATTTATTTATTAAGTAATGCTATCACATTTGGGTTTACATTGTAATACATGGAAGATAATATTCGACTACTTTAGGACCTATCGCTATGGTTCATATACTGTATTTGGATCAAGATAGGATTTGATACCAAGTTTAAATGTATAAACCAAGTGGGAGCATATGAGAGATTTTTGTTCCAACATTTAGTAATAGTGGATAATAATTTCCTATTTTGTGGTAACCACCAATGTGTTTGGTGAGAGCGCATTGATATATTTTTGCACTTACAAAGTTTTGAGTCCCTAAGTTCCTTTACCCTACTAAAAATACAACATCAATTTGGGACTGAAAGTTTAGAAGAACTTCAAAAAAACATAGAACTTTCCAAACAAGAACGTCAATGGCAGGAGGTATATCTATTCTTCTGCATTCAGTTTATTTATGATAATAATGTATATTATTGTTGAATATTTGTTGAATTGGCTTACACGTACTAGTTATATTGAGTTGAAATTTTTCATCATCATCATATGAAATCTATTAAGACTTGTCATAACTAAATGATATCAATCTTTTAATTTTATTACTTTATGTTTACAGAAAGATTTATAGTGTATTGAGATTAAAAATAAATTTAAATCTAAAGAATTTAAAGCAAATATAACATTTAATATAGGCAATCTTAAACTTCTTCATATTATTGAGTAATATCAATCTAAATATTACAATTTTCTCCTTTTTTATATCGTTTTATTTTTATTATTCTTTAACGTTAAATTGTTCCTAAAAATTCTCTCTTAATCAAAGCCATTTCCCCCACACCGCCCCCCGAATTCTCACTTCTCTCTTGTTTTCTTTTTTGGAAAAAAAAAACTAAAATCTCTTCTTCTTTTCTTGTTTTTCTTTTTTTGTTTACATTTTTTCTATGTAATCATAATCTCATTTATGTTGTTTGTCCACATTCCAGTTAGTTTTCTGTAGAAACCGGCTATCCAGAACTCGAGTTTGGGTCTTAAAGACATACTTCCCACGAAAATTTGTATATTCATATTATTGAGTAATAGTGTCCGTTAGGTGCTTTGTACAGACTTGGACTTGGTTAGCAAAAAATAATAATTGATGCATATAAGAAAACAATATAGTTAATTATCTCAATTAGATTAAGATTTTTTTTCATTTATTTACGGAACAATTTCAAAATCATAAAATTTGAATCCATGATTACTTTTTATAAAAATCATCATATGATTCCGTAACTTTCTTGAATGAACGTTTAAAATTTATTTAAGCTTGAAGGAATTTGTTTTTCACTTAAAATAACATGCTTATAAAAGTATGAAGCGTATTACATTCATAACAGGTTCAGAATTAATAGTTGACAATTCAACAGTTGCATAGTAATTTTTTATATGTATGTTCCGGTTGATTGGATCTTATGTTAGATCTTGAGAAAGGATTAATTGATAATTTTATTGAAGTGAAATCCCGTAAAAACTAAAATACTAATTTTAACTTAACATTTTTATGCACAACTTGCTTTGGTGCCTCGTCCTCATCATCAAATATAGAACAACCTAATTCGCAAAATTTCAAGTTATCTCACCCTTATAATGGAATCCATGTTTCTTCCGAACAGATTTGAGCACACTATTACCTGAGAGTCTTGACTCGATCTTTCGTCAATTAAATTTTTTCGTTCTTCAAATGAATCTGACCATAGATATAACGGTGTAAGTACGTTTAAACCAGTCCTGCCATATAAGAGAGATCTGAAATTTTCGGAATCAACGTACACATTTTCAGTCATAGAGTTTTCAGGTATTGAGATAATTTTTAAATGCTTTATCATATGTGAATCTTTGATTTTGATATTTTTAAATATAATGTCCTTATAATAAGTGACTTTTGCATTTTAAAATAAGTTTTCCTCTCTTCTCGATCGGTGTCATAGCCTTAAGTATGGGAAAGAATCTTGAGCGGTAGAGGTCTTCCCTATTTTTGCCAATCCAATTTTCTTCGTAATTTAGTTTAATAAAATTTCAGATAACGGCAAATTGAAGCACACGGTCACCATCATATTACTGTTAGAACTTCATTAACTTTGACCCTATAGGTCCCTTAAGACAATTATCGCTATGTTAACCCTTGATGAGAAAAAATGGATTCAGGTTCAAATGAATTATATGCAAACAGGGAATTATCTCAATAGAAATCTTGAGATGTAGAATTACTATATATCTATTCTCATATGGATGTAGGATAATTCAACTTATAAAATTTTAGCACCTAAGAATTTACTTTAATTTCATGGTTAAAAATCTAAAGACCTAAAATTTAAAACTAAAGAAAAGAGTTAAGAAATTAAACGAGAAACTTTTTTTTTAATAAATTTCATGTGTCATATGTTCTTTATGGTAATCAATATATATATTTTATCGAGAATATGTACAAATTCACCTCTTTTTATTTTTTAAAGTAAAATTCAAAAATATTAATGATAAATTTGAGCTGTAGCAGCATGACATCAAAATACATATATACTATTCACTACTTTGTGGTCGCAACGAAAAGAATGTAAGAAAAAATAGATGTATTCTGTTCTTCTACCAGGTAAATCCTTTTATTTCAATAATTAAGAAAAAGAGAGAGAAGAAGCACTTTAAAAGCACCACATGCAGCAACACCTAAGCCGAATGGAAGTTCAAGGCTCGAGCCCAATAAGTTTTGTCTTATAAACAGCACATCGAGACAACAAACCCCTTCTTCTTTAAAACGAGTTTTCAATATCTTACTCTTCTCCTTCCCAAAAACATTTAATTCCTAGTCAATAATGACTGTCAAAGTATTACTTCTATGAATCTCGATCCCAATTCAGCTTCTCAGTGTGTACCTGAGAGAATGTTGAGATTTTAATTTCTACTAACTGAAATTTAATCTATGATATGTCTATACATTGGTAGGGAATAAGAAAAGGCGGTGAAATATATGTTGAAACAATAAAATTTAAAGCAAAAAGAGATGCCGGAGATTTTTTAAAAACAAAACCAAAGGTGGCTAATTAATTAAGTAATCGGTTTAAAGGGTATCTATTATTCCTGCTGGGGACGAGCCAACCAGAGGGAGCTGAGTGATCGGAGACGGTGAAAGTACTCAGCTATGGCCAGTAGACACCTTGCAGCTTGAAGAGTCGACAATATTTGATGCAGTCGATGTATGGTTTGATGCCTCAGATGATCTGCCTGTAAGTGCAATGATTACTTCAAAATTTCAGCACATAAGTCACTTGTAAAAGATTGCAAATGGGATTGGATATTGACTTGCTCAATCACAAGTAATTGGTTTATCCTATTATTTAACATATACGGAGTATGCATCCAGTCTTGACTTGGGAGATCCGAGAGGGTGTTGATTGTCAAAGAGTTTGTTTAATTTAAAAGAGGAAGAAGTGGGTTGGTTTGTTCTGGCCTGTAGAGCCTAAAAAAAGTGGCACCAATATCTAGAAGAAGTTTGAAATTATACCGTCTTATGAGAAAATTTAAAATGGAGCCTTGCATAGATTTCAACCTATATGCCTATGCTTACCAAGCGTGTATCCCCGCCCCACTGATTATTTCTTTTTTTTTATATTATTTTTCTACCGGCAAATAAAAACTATTGGTATTAGTTTTCCCATGATGGGTTCTTAATTTTCAATGGGACCCCGCCTACCCAGTGTCTTCAAAGTAATTAGAAATTAACCGCGTCAGTTTCCTTGTATTCTATTCTATATTATCATTCCGCGACGAAGACAACGTTGCTTTTCCTAAGAAATAGGCAACATCTTGCTTTGTCAAATTAAACGACTTTGTTGCTAATTTTTTTTTCAATGCGGCGTGATTAGTTGGTAAAGTTGCCTGAGACCCCCCAACTAAATTAACTGAATGGAGCAAAAGCTAAAACGTAACTTGAAAAAACCGAGTTAAACCCAAAACTCAGTGAGGCAAAATGCGAATTAGAGGAATGGGTTTTGAACAATCAAAAGGGCGGTTATACAGCGAACGGGCAGTTTTGTCTTTTCATTGAGGTTAACCTATGAGGTGTCTTAAAAAGATCCTAATTATGAAAAAGTGCTTTTAAATTATTCACACTTAAATTAATCTCTACTTGTATTGAGTTAACTTATAAAAAATAAAGTACTAATTAAATAAATCTTTCTATTTTTAAGACTCAATCTAGGGACAGATTACTGAGACACCAAGGTTGGTTAGTTTTGTCTTTAAGTCGATCGGTTACGACCATGACATCACAAGAACATGTGCTCATCCAGACCTCTCAGTGTGAAATGAATCTGTGGGGTCCAAAGTTTATTAGAGATGTCACGTGTACAGTTTAGGTATACGGCAAGCATCCATTTCAGTGACGGGGTCTTCTTTTGGCCAAGGACCTAGTTCTCGTGGTGACTTCTAACTAAAAAAGATAATTATAATTAAAACTATTTAATTTATATAACTTATAATAATTATAACTTTATAATTACTTAACAACAATTGAATAAAAAGGATAAGATTACTAAGTACTTGAATTAGTGAAAATTTCATGCATTCTATCTTGAGGCTTCTTCCGTGAGAAATTGAATTCCCACGCTTGTTGATTTTATTGCCTTGAGGCCTATTTTAGATATTCAAATCCAAAGCTGTAGAATGAAGGTTGAAAGTCATCAAGGTTTTCTTCACCTAAATAATGTCTAGACGTCGTAACTGGAGGTTCAAATCCCTAAACAACACAGATACACAGCTAAGTATTCCTTGGAAATGAGATTTACAGGTTTTTCACAAACTTGGGCAGGGCGTGTTCTATGTTTCTTGTGTAGATCTCTAACTGGCTTAGAATCGTATATGATAAAAAAAGATGCATGAATTCCAAGAGGTAATATATATGCACGAGCATAAGTTTATAGGATTGTTGATATTAATATTATATGAAGCACCAGCAAATAGGATAATGATAATATAACAAGACTAGAAACAACGGCATACCTGTCCAACAAAATCTTCCAGTGTAGAGAGCTTATTCATGGCTACAGCCATCTGCCCCATATAGTTAGCCATGTTTGGGGGATAACTCAGTGAATCAGAAGCTATAGTGTCCGACAGAGATTGATGGAGGGCTTCGCGCCTTTGTGAGAGAGCTTCTTCTGCCTCCTGAGTGGACTGTTGCAATCCATATATCCCTAGGATTTGTTGCTCCGTTAATGGTTCCACTTCATTCATTATAATCTGCTCCATCCAAAGACGCATCACTTTAACCTATGTTAATTCACACTTATATATATTAATTCCTTCTTTACCCATATTTGCTCTTAGTTTTTGCAGACCAAAAGAAGAGAAAGTTATAGAAGAAATATTAATTCTTTCTCTTCCACTCTTTTTCATTGTACATGTAACAGACATTTGCCCTTTTGGATTGACACCTAACTCACCTAATACTAAAAACCTTCCCGATTCCCATCGTCATTCATTGATATTTGATGTTCTGTTCAATTCCACAGATATTTTAAACCATGCAATCACAATAAAAGTATCCATACAGCCTAGTGCACTCACTGGCATAATATCATCTCATCATTTCGCTTCTTGTGAAATATGATGTTTATATGCTTCTTCAGTGGATAAAATTCTTACGCGTGATAATATACCGGACAGAACAAATAAGAGTGGATAATGTTTAAGAAGTGTAGGGTTAATTGATTAGGTTACTTGACTACCTTGATGAGCTCTGATGGGCGGAAACCTCCCATCCACATGAAGCAACGCTCTGCCGGAGTCTTCCACATGCCTGAAACAAGGTGAAAGACGTCGGTCTTGGCAACCATGCCTTTTAGGTTCATCATCACGTCGTAGTGCGCCAAGCAGTTATCGACAAAGAGTTTAAGCTCATTCTCAGGTAGATGTTCTTGCACTGCTGCTCGGAGCTCGCATGTCAAACGATGTTGCTCCTCCAGCCATCTAGCGTACTCCATATCGAATACTGCAGCATCTATATGTACCAGCAACAATATAGATGCCTTGTTACTTACCCAAAAAAATAATAATAATGCATTGTTGTTGGAAGACAAAAAACAAACCATTGAAAGAGTGCTCTAAGTTATTAAATATAGTTGGCTAGTTAAAGTACCTGAGCTAACATTGCTGACGCCAATAGGAAGGCCTTGGTCTCCTCCCAGGATAACTCCACCCAAGAACAGCCCCTGTGGACAAAGGAAATTCAGAACAATATTAGAGAACAAGGGATTAACTGACTAATGATGACTTAACCTACTTATCGACACTCACTTGACCTCTGGCTCTTTGCAGTTCTTGTTCAAGTTGGGTAAGTCTTATTCTGCTTGACTCTAGTTGCTGGACATAAGCCTGTACCATTTATAGGAAAACCTAATATATATATATACATATATGAAGATCAATTTATGTGTTGAATCAAGATTTCCAATTGTGGACTACTTAATTACCTTTTTCCGGAGCCTGCTTTTCCTGGCTGCCTCTCTATTCTGAGCAAGTCTCCTCTGTGTCTATGTAGAAATTGAAATTGGTTAAGGCAAAACATCCAAAGTTGTAGACAATAAAGTAAAAGAAGTAGAAAATGTGAAAATATTCATTGGTAAAGTGAACCCATGTAACTGTAAGTCACCTTAGGGTCTGGTGCCTTGGGTCGTTCCTGCTCAGAGCTCAATGTTGATGGACCTTTACGGTTGCTTTCCCGCTGATATGTCAAAAATTAGAGCATTCAGTTATAAATTTTCGCGCAAGGGCTTTTGGATTAATTCTCAATTTTCAATTTTGTACTACAAAGTTAAAAACTATGTTTCGTGATTTAATATTGAAAGTTTCTTCTTCTTTTTTTTTGGTATGTGTTTTAATATCCTAATACGGTTCCCACTTTACCTTGCCAGCTTTAGCTGGTTCAGATGCTGATGGAGGAGCAACATTTCTTTCCTTGGCCAACTCCATTGACGGATCTGATGGTCTCTTTGAACCAATAGTTGCAGGAGAAACTGAAGCAGTGGTATTAGTCTACCAAATACCAAAAAAAAAAAAAAACCGTTTTAACATCTATAACATATAGGCTAGCGCAATAAGTGAAATAATCTCACTTTTGACATATTAAAGGTTTAATGATAAGATACCGTGGTCGATGATGGCTCTTCGTGCATAGGCTGAGAAGGGAAAATGTTCAAAGTAGGAGGTCTCATCTCACAACTCTCTGCACACACGGACAAGGCAATTCTTGTTACGAACAATAATTTTCGTTTAAGATAAACATAAGGGAAAGAAAAAAGAGAGTGGTTAGAAGAGGGAGCAAGAGAGAGACAAGGCAAGAGAAGCATGAGTTGTGAGTTAAAGTATGGGAATCGTCATGAAATTGTAGCTCTTTGTACTATCAAAATAGAAAAGGAGCAAGTGAAGAGAATATAAAGGCAAAGAGAGACCATACTCTTTTCGTACGTGGAAAATTTGAAGGGGAGAAAATTGTGATATGTTTGAATTTGGTTACATGTCATGGTCCATGTTCCCAACAAGAAGAAACAAAAGTGAAAAGAATTAAGATGTTCTTGCTTGCAACTTTAAAGAAAAAATAGTTTTGCTCTGTCCTTCTTTTTCCTACTCCAAGGATCTGGTCAAAGAAAGTACTGGCATATTAAATCTGTTGAGCATGCTTTCTCTGTGACGCAAAAACCCCTTTCCAAAGAGAATCTCCTTAGAAGGAACAAAAAGAGTTGGAAAATAATAAAAATTTCCCAAGTGAAGAGAAAGAAAGCTAACGTCTTTGGTCTTCAATATTGGAGGGAACTTGTCCATCAAGATAGAGAAAGAGGGCTTGATCCAGTTCTCCCAAGTCGTCATAAGCTCCAGCATCTTTGCCACTGCTGACACAAAAAGGTACATGCAAAACCAAAATTACGAGGAGAACACAAATAATTCATAATTCATAGTCATTTCATAGCATTCCTAAAGAAGAATAAGGCTGAATCGAAATGGGTTTTGATGCTTTGCAAGATAGTGTAATAATTACATAAAGTTTTCATGGTTTGACGATGATAAAGAAGATTGCAGCATTCCATAATGAATCTGATGGCTGTGGCGTTGATATCCATGTATTTGATTTTGTTGTAGTTGCTGTTTGTGATAATGATGTTGGTTAGCTAGATTTCGATGCTGTTGCTGTTCTAATTGAGCTGAGTGTGTTATGACTTTATTAGTAGTAGCCATGAAAGTGCTCTCTACGAATATCGCTTCGACTTGATCGTCTTGTAATACTCCTCCTCCTCCTCCTCCTCCTCCGGGAGCACTTGGAAGCCCCAACACCATTATTGGTTTAACCAACTTCTTTTTCCTTCTTTCAAGATCATATTTTTGGTTAACCCACAGCACGCATAGACAAGAGAGGGAGAGAGAATATGGAGAGCATGAAACTGAAAGCAAACAAATAAAAGACAAACCTCTTTTAGCTCTCTTTCCCTTCTTTTATCTATGTATAAATTGAGACTGATTCTGTGCAACACCGAAAATACTGGAATAAAATGAAAAATTGGCCTTAAATATTCAATTCTCGTGTCTCTCTCTTTGTCCTAGATAGAGAAAAACCAGAGAAGATCCCAATGAAACTGCTTTTGCTGTCTTATTTTTCCCTTTCAAGGTAAGTAGAAACCGCTTGTGGGCTTCCTTGTCCAAGTCTCTTAGTATACTAGAGTCTGTAATGACCGAAGTGCCCTTTAAAGTTTTCGAAGATTTGACATTTTCATGCAAACTTACACGTAGACGCCTGAGGCGGCTGCCTTCTATAGGCCTTGCCCGTTCCCGTTTATAATCTTCCTTCCGATCTATATTCATTTTCATCTTTGAAATGATTACCAGAAAATTTGTTCCATCCGTAATACTCGACATTTTCCTCACAACCTCTGCAAGCGGTCGCTATTGTTTGTTACCAATACTTCCACATCTATATATATTATATCCATATTGGGATCTTCACCACTCTTTCATTATATTTTATTAATTTTTATTTATTTACAAACTTAAAACAATAACCTATTAAGATTAAAAATTAAAAATTTTATGTAAGTACAAATTAAAATTAGATTAAAAGTTATTTTATATATATATATATATATTTCATTCTATAGGCTAGTGTACCATTTCAAATGCATAATCTTAACTTTCATATTGTTTTATCTTTTAAATTTAAACTGGCTCATATAATTATAGATCATACTTTTTGTTAGCCGCCATTTTGAGCTTTTATCTAAAAAGTGGTAAATTCCAAATTTACATATAAAAAACAAACATCTAAATATACTTTTTTAAAGTTGAATAATAATTTAATTAACTTTAACAAAGCTATGTCGACATTACGATAAGTTTACCACAAGTAAAATAACAAACCAAATTACAAAAGTACATAAATTTAACAGTAGGCATTACAGATTCCATCTAGTCTTTATACCTATGAATAGAGCATACGGACCAGATTTAACTATCATAAGGGCCCCGATCTAGTTGACGATGTCGCCAGCTAAATTGTACTTGTGAACTTTCTCATTCCTGTAAATCCACCTGTTTCTTTCTTTTCATATAGAATAAATAGTAGTTGTAAAGGCAATTTTGTACAAGGGGGCATCATGCAACTTCAATTTGATAGTACAGATGATTCAATTTAATGATGAAGTCCAATAGTAATTTAAGAAGACATCGGACAACAAATGTAAAACTCTACTCTGAACCACTTTTGAGTAACTACATTAAAAGAACAAATGCTCTTTATTTTCTTCCAACTCCTTACAAAGAACACAAATTGGGTCATAAGTTCCAAACCACCAGTTCTTTTACGGATCCTATTTTTAATAACTAGCTAATTGAAAATAGAGGCTTTTTAATTGAGAGAACGTTTACAAACAAGATTGAACCAAGGAACATTCCTTTCACCTTCATGTAAAGCCTTATAGCAAGACTTGTTAGTAAAATTACTTGAGGCATCTGGGATCTAGGTAACTGAATCTTGCTTGTTGATATCATTGATATAAGTAAGAAAGTCCTTTAGTAAGTTGAATCCTCTAATGTTGCCATTCCATTGCGCTTGATTCATCAAGGAAGAAACTTTAGAGTTAAGAGGAATCTTGTTCATGAGTCTGGATAATTCAATCCTTTGTATGAGAGGACTATGATCCGTCTAATTATCAAACCATACCCAAATGTTGCCTCCATTGTTTTACATATGCTTAATCAATGGAAAAATCACATGTCTTAAGTTCAACATTTGCAAGAAGAACCAAGAGTACTCCCTTGGGATAGACAATTGTCAAAAGCTTTCATTACTGAGATATATTTCATGTAGCTAGTTCACCTAAATAGCATGTTTATCATCAAATAGCCTTCAGATCCTTTTGCCCAAAGGCACTTTTTGCATAAGAGATATAGGGGTAATCCCCAAGCTCCCTTGCCTTTTAGGGATGGTTACTTCACGCCATTTGAATTTAGCTTTCTTAGAGCTTTTTGAAATCCCAGTCCATAAGAAAGCTTTCACGAAGCCATCAATCTCCTTGATGAATTTCATGGGTAGAATGATGTGTGAGATCCAATAGACATAGGGGCTTCCTCGCACAGAAATTATCAGAGTAATCATTGCAATAAGTAACAGGAATTTATTTTTCCAGGCATTAATACAAGTTTTGATCTATTCTATGAGAGAATAAAATCATAGTACTTTGGCTTTACATACGAGATAGAAACTCCCAGGTACTTAAGAGGAAGATCATGAAGCTGAAGTTCAGTAATCCTAGAGAGTTCCATTAAGTTCTTCACATATTTTGAGTAGTAAAAACTACTTTTATCAACGTGCATGACCATACCAGACTATTTGGAAAACAACATTAGAAGTTCCTTAAGTAGCTGCACTAGGTTGCTTATGTCGCAACCATGACTGGAATGTCATGATCGTGACCTTGGCTCTTCCTCTAAGTTTTCTCTAACTTCTCTCTATTTTCTTCATCTGATCTCAAACACTAATAAATACATCAAAATACCTTAATCGCAAAAAATTAAAGTCCAATAACATGCTCTAAATCATATAAAACTCAAAAACACAATCACATAATCATATGGACAAAATTCTAAATCATACTATAATGCCCACTAAAACATAATGTAAACTATCAACGTCCCCACACTTGAACTTTTGGTTGTCCTCAAGCAAAAAACAAAAAAAACAAAACACAAACACACTAAATAATAACACATATAAGCGCACATATGCAATAATGATACAATGGCATTGAACTTCATGAAACTAATTTAACTTCAAACACAATCCTTCAAGTTGTTCTAACTTATTCAAACTAAATATGCATACTAATCAAGACATTAACGTCATATTCACTCACCCTCAGTAGCTGCACGCACACATTAATAATTAGTTAGTCAATCGAAATTGTAATAATCCTAAGTAGCTTTGCATGAACAATCATGCTATTCATAAAGATCAGTAGGATTTATTTACCGAAACACTATTTTTATTAATTTACTTTAACATTGACATAGTCTTTTGATGTAAAGGCAAACATTTGCGATGAATGTCCCTCAGTTACTCAACTAGGTCATGTTTTATTAATAGGCTTAGTTAGAATGTCATTCTAGCCTTTTGACGTGAAGGTAAACATTTGTGATGAATGTCTCCCGATTACTCAACTAGATCACATTCTTAACTAGCTACTAAATCTATTCATAACTCGAAGGCCAACAGAATAGTTATTTGTTTAAGAAATACACACTTTTTTCACATTTTATTGCCTATCTCATTTCTTTAGCTAATCGTTCTCATGAAAAGATACTAACGATGATATTTATTCAATTGATCTAAAATTATAAATGTATGTTGCAAATTTCGTAAGGTGTATGAATTAACATCATATCCTTATTAACATGCATATTTAACCAAAGATACCTAAAACACGAATTTCACAAACTAATAAATCTTTACAACCTACAAGACTATGTTCAAAGCTATACTGATTCCTTAAGTCCTAGCCATTGACACACTCACACGATTCACATAATAAAAACCTAAGCAAAAACTGACATACGATATGCAGAATTCACACTTAAAATGAAAATAATAGTGCAAATCTCCACATACTTGGACAACACATTGTCCTTAATATGAGAAGAACAAACAAAACATAAGGTGGAAATAAAAAAAGGAAAACGAGGAGGGTTAAAGCATAAAAAACCCATCATGGCGATTGAGGTGGTGATGGTGATGATGTCAGAGGTGGGATCGCCACGCCTTAAGTAGTGAAGTATTTGCAAATTCCTCTGATGTCTCGACATTGTCGTCTTTGCTCCCTTACTATCTCCTTCAACACCTTGGCATTATTTGCAATTGCTTTGTTAGTGTCTGAAATTGTGTTGAGAACCTTCTTCCATCCGACTGTCTCTTGTTCTTCAGATTCTTCACTAGTTGACTCCTCCGCTTGTTGTTATGGTGGTGCTAAGTTGGAACTGACCTGTCCTCCTTTACTCTTTATATGAGATTTCACACTGACATTTCAAATTTCCATATTGTGCGACTTCAAGATCTCAGCTCTCGTCAAATGAAGAGTGATAAGAAACTCAGGAAGATGCAAAATTAATCCATCATAATTAACACCATAATAATCAGCAATAGTGGTAGACAAGTACCCCATGCCAAGATTATTGCTTCTCTTTTTCAGAGTATCAATGAGAGCTTTAAAAATGAGGGTGGATATACAAACTTGGATGCTATTATCCATGCACTACAAAATAAATTGCTCCTTCATCAAACACTTACTGCTTTCACTTTTGTCAAACAAGGTTTTACATATAAATTTGTGTAGCAGCAAGTGTTCAAGACTACGAATTATGTTATTATGTGCATTTTAACCCTCGTTGTTATCCATCCTAGTCAGTTGGGCCCAATATTATGTGGTATGGAAGTCATCGTGCTTATCCATTCTGAGAATCCACTAATTTCACATAAGGTTTCATAATTTAACTCACACGGTAACAATCGAAACCATAATTCCTTCAGATTTCCTTGCTTAAATTGGAGGGAAGTAAAACATTCAAGGGTGAGTTCTTCATAAATGACAAAGTTAAAATGCATAAATTTCTCCCATTTAATTCTACCTCCTAAGTTTCAAACCTTTTCTCTCAATCGAATTCTTTCCAATATTTCAAAGTCCAAATATCTAGGCATAACAATTTTTTTAAGACTAACAACCTGTTTGGTTGAGGGTAATAGGCATTCTATTACCCATCTATTCCTAATAATGAGGTATTCTGTTGTTTGGTTGGAAAAAAGCAAACAGAATAACTATTCATAAGATTACCCATTCTGGGACATAAACGAATATGTAAAGATCATATCACCTGTCTTTACCTATTCCATGCACATCTGTCTTTACCTATTCCATGCACATCTGAAATAGGTAAACACATCTCTCCCACTTCTGGACAAGTTCATCCCTCTCCTCCCACAGTCTCCACTCTTACAATTTTCTCAGTCACTATCCGTTCTTTATTCTAGTCGTGATTCTTCGAGCAACTCACAGGTGGATTTCTAAGGTATGTGTAGCATCCGGACTTGGGCCGGATCGCTACAGTGCCGGGCCTTGGACCCCGACCGCCCATCACACCAAAGGTATTGTCCTCTTTGGTCAAGGGTGAGTCCACGACTCGAACCCATGACCTCAAGGTTTTGT